>QNGE01000256.1:129070-238910 GCA_008508345.1 Paragonimus westermani
TGTCTGTGAAGTGAGTGCATTTAATGACGCGGGGCAGTGAGAGCCGTAAGGAAGCTGTCTCGCTGATGACGCCATACTCTCACTTGCAGCTCGGTTGTTTGTTTGCAAGGTGTCGGCACCTTGATGTTGAATGTTTGAATAGGGACGTAGTCATTTTGAGTAGTTAGGTCCCTTCCCGTCCCCTTCTTTTCTTCTTCTCTCCCTTCCTATATAGGGTTTGCTTTTTCTTCATGGTTGTGTGGCAGTTAAGCATTAGTGTGAACCACTGATGTATTGCTGTCTGTAATGATGATGATTTATTGTCTAAGACGCATCTTGAGTATCCGGTGAACGGACGTAAAGGGGAACTCTGAAGTACTCTGATGGGCTGGTATGGACAAGAAAATGTTGAAATTCGGTGGGGTGTCGTGGCTAGGATACGTATCTCCGTTGAATGACGAACGGATGCTGAATTAGCTATTTTAGGGACAGCTGTAAACAGATAGGCGAATCCACGGTGAACAGAAGCTGTGATACCGGGACGTTATTTGAATAAGTCCCACGCTGTAGTATCGATCTTAGATAATTACAGGACGCACCTTTCAACCGGGTTGCCGTAGGAATGCGATCTGGGAAAGTTTGTGAAAACTCGACGAACGATGACAGCGCGGCCGCGAATTCGAACACACGGTTCGGGGTTGAACCATAAGCGTCGTATTATAAGACCGCTAGGTACTCAGACAGCTGCGTTGGCCGTCTCGGAATGGTCGACTACAGACTATTGCTTTCCTAACCCCTTATGAACTACTTTAATATATACATATATTGAAAATCCTCTCGCCGTATATTTGTGATAACTCTGTTCCTAGCCTAGAACCTACCACTGAAGTCGCCGTTTTTGTTTTCAAAAGATCAGGTTCTCAGTTTACCACTGGCCAACCATATAGCTATTCGGCAATAGCTGTCTGAACTCCAATGAACTCCGCTCAGTTACCTCCCGTCTTGTTCCTCTGGATCCACACTGAATAGAATTTATGAGGGTAGAACAACAAAGAGTGGAACGAGAGCCACCTACGGTGATGTATCTGCCAAGGTGTCACTTGGCTTCGGTCACTATGGTAGGCTGATTTGGAAACGGGTGCAACCAACCATTTGCATGTGTTTGCGTGCGGATTCACCTATAACTTGCAAGAGATTCTTGTTGACATCTAAATCGATCTCGTCTTATGGTAGCCAAGCTGAGATCGCGCCACTCTATTTATTCTCCCTAAGCAAAATGACTCAGTTCTAGGCGATACACGTCCCAAGCCTAACGTTCAAGGCAGATCAGATGTTTGGTACTGCGTTGCAGGCATCCTGGTTTTTTACTGTATACAGACCATTTGGCTGGGAGTTTTTTATTGACCGAAACGGAAATGGCTTCGACGATGTCACACTCGGTAAGGAAACCTGAGGATGCAAATCCAAAGAAGTCTGCTCAAACTACACCGAGATACACCCTTTGATATGCCTCTAGATATACCTAATCCTCATTGTGTAAACCACTGCGATCATACCCCAAGATGTTATGGGCACTATATCAACACGGAACTAAGAATTCTAATTCCAACCATACCAAGGTCACTAGTGAACAGACGATGAAAACGTGAGGACTCGACTTCAATACTACTTGGTATGGTCATGGACACGCTGAAACAGCTCCAAAATGCACCCTAGCAACAATATATCAGTTTGCTAACAATATAGTCCGTAAACACACATTTCAAATGGCTAAAGTCAGCGCCCACCAAAATGTGCGTACACACTAACGATGACATTCTAAGCATGACATCATGCGTTGAGGGCTCCATGCTGACTGACCTGTGGATGACCCCGATTGAGCAAGTGAAGGTTTCAGCCATCAGAACTGCTTGCCGCAACGAATCAGATAGACCCAAGAGTGTCCTAGCCCTCATATAAAAGATCTTCAGATCTTTGTGGAACGCAGTCACATCAAAGATTGGCAGTTACCGTCTCAAATTTCATCGGTAAGTTGACTCTATGAGGCATAATATGAACAGACCGCACAGGACGTAGGTAAGTCACAGTCAGTCCAGTTTGTGGGAGAATGTGGAAGTATAAGAGTGTAAACGGTAACCTGTGTTCGTTCACTGCCCATATCTGTTCTAGTGGGTGAAACTTGTGTAGGAGACAGTGAATGGAAAAATCCTCGCCGACATATTGTATTTTGTTTTGCTGCCGCCATCTCTTTTTAAAGTGATGGCGATACGACGTTTACTTGACATGCTCAGCTAGGTTCGACGATTTAAAGGAAACCCGTTTCCGATAACCTCTACTACACAACTGTTTTCAGAACTACGTAAGAAGATTTTGGTCACGACCCTTCAAACGTCTTCCATGACCTGGTGGCTTTCCATCACATGTGGGAACCTGCCGAGTTTAGTCATTACCATTAGTCTTCCATCCTATTGCTACTCATAACAAACTCTAAAAAGCACACTATACAGGCAAACCGGTCAGAACCAACAAATGAAAGAGAGCAGCTGTCATAATCAGTGTGAGATGTGACCTGCTGCCGGTGCTATCCGATTACGGGTATGGTTGTGTCTGCAGAGATCCCAGTAACAGAAATCACAGGTTTTGTCATTATGGACGGGACGAGACCACGAAAAATGTTTCGAAGCAGGCCCGTTACAGATGAGGAGAATATTCACCCAGATGAGGTAAGTTCAAGGCGATTCAGTCGTTATTTTCAATAAAGGAATCAGTCGCGTGAAGAATTAAGGTGAGTCGTTAAATAAGGCATCAGGATCCCAGATCGAGATAAACGGATTGCAGGAGTTTTCAAGGAATATCACTGCTCTGTTTATGGCTGAGATACCGAAATGTCGGTACCCAACTAGACACGCGTTTCTACTAGCAGAAATGAAAGAATGTGCCATGCGTAAGGGGGAAACAGAGCACCGATAAGACAGTAAGACTGAACAGTATCCATCAGGCCATGTTAAAAATATCGATTAAGGTAATCAAAACACTGATTCGAATAGACCCATGAGTTCATTAGAAGACAAAGGTGATTTTGGCGAACAGTCTGTTTTCGGTTATTCATCACCGGGCCAATTACATAACATTTTATACCATCATGGTTGTCAAGCGAGCAATCCTGAAAGGTATGTCCACAATTTTACAACGATGCATATATCGAAACCGTTGCTAGAGGTTTTATCACTCGGTCCTAAGTTTCGCTGCCCCAGAAATAAATTGAAACAGCTTGATTTGGAGGTCCAGTTTGAGAATTTATACAGTCAGGTCAAATCACTGGTTCCGTCGTCAGAGCTCAATACAGAACACTTCAAAACTACCTTAGTTAGCACGTCCTATCAGTACCTCAACGCTAAACCGCACTTAAGCAGTATTCTAACGAGACGGCATTTCCAAGAGCTGAATGATTTGAGAAGAAATGATATTCTATTGTCGAAGCCTGACAAAGATGCAGGAATTGTTTTAATGGACAGGTCGACTTACGTGCAGAAAATGACCAGCATTTTGAGTGACTCGTCTAAATTCAGCAGCCCACTAAACGAGAAAGATAAGACGGATGCGATCGAGAAAAGCATTTCCAGAACTGTAAGAAAGCTAAAACAACAGGTTTTGATAGACTCCGCGACGTTCGAACGAATTCGACCAACTGGAACCATAATACCCAGACTGTATGGTTTACCGAAGGTTCACAAGGAAGGATGGCCATTACGCCCGATTCTTGATATGTGTAATTCTCCATATCATTCGATGGCACAGTGGCTAACAGAGTTGCTAGAACCCGTTCGGAAGGACATTGCAGTGCATTCGCTAAAAGACACGTTTGAGTTCGTTGATTCCATCCGTTCGCTGAATGTGGAAAACAAGAAGATTTTTTCCTCCGATGTATGCTCTTTGTTCACGAATGTACCACTTGTAGAAACCGTTGACTATCTCTGCGGTTATATTCGTTCAGAAGGTTTAAATGTGGGTTTACCCGAAGACGCGCTCAAGCAGCTGATATTAACTTGCACGCAGAATGTACAGTTTCAGATTGATGGAAAAAGATACCGTCAGAAGGACGGCGTTGCGATGGGGTCACCGTTAGGCCCACTGTTAGCAGATATCTTCATGGCAATGTTAGAAAGAACTACGCTACGTGGGATTATTGACAATAGCGCTCTCTACAAAAGGTACATGGACGACATCATCTGTGTGGTTGACGAAACTATGGATCTAAACTGCCTATTCGCGGAGGCAAACAAGGCACATCCTAATCTCAACTTTACACTTGAGGCCGAGAAAGATAGACAAATATCCTTTCTGGATGTGGCACTGAATCGTCGTACAGATGGTTCACTTCAGAGGGGTATTCACAGGAAGGGGACTTGGAACGGCCAGTATACTCATTTTTTCAGTTACGTACCGCTCAGACAGAAGAGAAACCTCGTTCGTAGTTTAACACACAGAGCTATGAGGATATGTACTGATGACATGATTGAAACAGAAATGGTCTTTTTACGGCGGATACTCGCAGAGAACTCTTATCCTGTAAAATTCGTGGATAAACATATGGAACTGACAGAACCAAAAGTTAAGCTCCTATCTGCGGAAAAGAAGTCCGTTTACATGACGCTAGCTTACAAAGGCGAGGCCTTGGCCGAATTGGTGACTCGCAGAATACGTAACGCAATTGAAAAGACCTACAATGCGGCACAACTGCGAATCACATTCGGATCAAACCCGGTAGTCCACGTACAACTCAAAGATATGTTGCCTAAATGTGTGACTTCATTTTGTGTTTACTCCTTCAAATGCTCCTGTGGAGCAAGTTACGTCGGTCGCACAACCAGGCGCCTTTCTCAGAGGATACGTGAGCACCACCCCACTTGGCTAGCTAAGGGCGAGGTGAAGTCCATTTCGAGTGCAATTCTGGCGCACCTTGTAGACACAGGGCACCAAATCTCCCCAGAAGTGGCTTTCCAGCCCATTTACCGCCTGCCCAGCCGTCAATCTAGAGGAGTCAAATTTCGTATTCTGGCCACCGCGGAAGCGATCGGAATCCGGTTGCGCAATCCACAGTTGTGCGCTCAGAAGAAATTTGTTCAGACCCTACGGTTACCATGGCCCCCCATTACCCACTTGACAACTCCGGAGGTCAATTTTGTTACTTAATTGTCGTCCAATTCACAACCGTTTGATGTAGTTATGTGACTAATTGCTCTTGATTTCTTCTCGCTTGACAACCATGATGGTATAAAATGTTATGTAATTGGCCCGATGATGAGTAATCAAAACACCCTACACATGCTGTTTAGCTAGGTTCTGGAGAAAACGGTCGCCCCTATGACTGAGAGTTGGTTACAGTAATTACGAGTTATGAAAAAGGTAGTCGTGGCGCAATACTTAATTACCCCTATTTGAGGTTGACTAGTGTAACTTTTAGGCTACTAGAATGTGATCCTAGGTGCTACATCTACTGCTGTTTCAAGTTGAACATCACGCACACGACAGCAGTATTCGGTTAACCTGTTGGCCTAGTAAACACGAGGGCTGAATTGGAAAGTCTGGTTCGAACGAGAGTATGCTCCACGGATGACCTCCAATGGGGTTAAACTCGAGTCTTTATAACGTGGACCAGCCGAAAGCCTCATCTGGGTACAAAGGTTGTGATAGGGTGTGTGGCTTTCGGTACGGAATATTCTAACCCCCTAAAATCCAATTAAAATCAGTGTGCTGAGGGAAATCATGCCTGTCAAATCTGCTTGATTGTTTAGACAAAACTAAGAACGCTGTAGACAAAGGGAAGAGTGTAAATGTGCGGCACCTAGATTTTGAAAAGCCCTTCAGCCATGTAAATTACCCTTTACTGTTACTAGAAATCAATGTTAACAGAATAGTGTCAAAAGTAAGTGTATGGATAGAGTTTTTTTGTAAATAGGCTTTCGTCTCACCCATGGTTATTTACCAATTATCTGACGTTCTTCTGAGCACAAAGTTGTGTCATATCTCTTTTTCACTTTTTTTAATTAATTAGCATTCGGTATACTCTTCGACTGTTTAATGCTGGCGGACGATCCAAAGCTAATGAGCTCACTAATGAAGGATAGTCGGCTACCGCAAAACCTAAGCTAGATAAAAAAAAACCGTCGTATCGGTGAAATCTCCCTCGGAGTGCAACGAAAAGGAGGCATGTATTCAGTGTAGAAGTGAAGGTCCTCGTTGGTTTAAAATCACAAAGGAGACCGTTGGAGGAAGTCAGACAGGCTAAGCAAGTGGATGTGTCATAGTGCACTATTTCTCCACACCGTAGCTGTGGCTAACCGCTTGAAGAGGGCACCATTCAAGCTTAATTGATCGATTGTGAATGGCAATGAAATGTGAATTCTTCGTCGCCACACGTTTTTGGGTATTCTTTTGGAGTGGTGTATGTAAGCGTAGGTGTCGAAATTCAGAATAGAGGTAGGACTACTGGACGAGTTATGGAGGACAGCACCAGGCTGAGTTCACGGAATTCAGTGTGTATCCTATAGGGTAGACTAAGGACTGAAAGGCAGAGGACTCTAGGCAGATGTGATAGAACTGTGCAGATTTAGTTATCCATTTGGTTTTGAAATTATTTTACCTAAAGCTTCTGTTGGCTTGTTTGATTAGCACAGTGCCAGGTGATTTCAAAAAGCTTCTGGCTATTTCTGAAACGGTCATGATGCATAACAAACTAACCAGTTTGGTTGATGGTTCCGTAAAGCCTGAGATCTATCCTTCTACAGCAGAATCCCCCTGACGAACGTGTTGGTATCGGTTCCTTCCTCTGGAGCTTTGCTGCTATTTCAACCTTTCTAACTGAACTTAGCTAATTTTATGGTAGACTGAAAGCAGGTCCCTATTGATTTTTCCGATAAACTGAGGTATCTAATGTTCCAAACAGAGTGAAAATCCGAAAGTTCCAGCGAATGACCAAACAGATCGGAAGTCAAAAAGCAACAGTATGTAGAGATTCGGAATTCGAAACAACAGCTCAAAACGACAGAAAGTAACCAATCGGAATTTAGGTTGAAAGGTTAGCGCAATTTTGTATGTAAGAGGAGGCGTCCGTCAACTCTTTCCACTCAACAATGTCAGATGTTTGCGCTCCAACGACTACGCACTAATGATGCCACCTCGTTTGGTGATAAAACGTTCTTAACCAAAATGTCGAGCTCAGCAAACCTAGTATGTTAACCAACGATCGCAGTTAACAATTACAAGATTATTTTCAACAAGCCTGGAGTGAAAGACATGCTCATCCTTCAAACAGTGGATCAAGTAATCGTTCACAAGGATACTGTCTGGTAATTTAAACATACCTCATTGTTTTCAAAGTTATTTAGCTAGATATAGCTCGCCACCACCATCCACTTTGTAAATGATTAATTAGGTATGAAGAAACTTTTATGTCGGAGAGGAAACGTTACCCGTAAATGAAACCACCAAATGTCCACAGGTTGTTCCGAAATTATGGGTTTTTAATCGGCCTGAAGCGCTATCCCGAGTAAACAATCATCATCCTAATGATGAACCCATTCACCTACTGAGTGTTCACGCCTTCATTCTACTTCGCGTTGCACAGTTATACGCGCTTGCTTGAAACCGTCACCTCATGTTTCTGGCAGCGTGGGGGATGTCAACTGAAATGCGCAATATCGGTTTGTCGTTCGTGTTCACAGATGTTCTGCAAATGACAGCAGACTTCAGTGAATTTCGTGCTTGACTACAGAATCGCTTCATTAAATTGTCCAGAAAGCGATTCGGCTCGCCAGTGACCTCGCGAACAGGTTAATTGGGCGATGAGTTCACTCAAGTTACCCGGAGTAATAAACCGAACCTGGATCAGGCTACATAAGTTAACACACCTCTGTAAGCTGCAAAAAATTATGCATTGAGGAGAGCCGACAAAGAGGATCAAGCCCTCTTGTCTGTTATCGGAAGTGTGATAGATGTGGAAATGGTGTTGGAAAGCGCTATGAAGCAGCCAGTTGATGAACAAATTACAAAGAAGAAACGAATTTGATGTTGCCAAGACAACAGATTCTTGGTATTGCAGTCACGTACTCACGCCATCTTTTCAACACCGTGATAACCGAACGCAATAAATGGACGAAAAGTTTCAATGAAATTTAGATGCTTCGTCTTCACAATATTGCGATGCATCCTCCCCCCCTCCAATGACCTAAAACGCTGACAGAGCGTTTCGCTTCTATGCACCGAATTCGCTCGAATTTGCCATTATGCCATAACTACTGCCTTATAAAAAGGAAACCAGTTTTCGCCAATGTTTGCGGTAGACAGCCTTTCCAACAAAACCCGATACTTGACCTCGTCTTTTGCTGTCGTCGCTGGTATGACAGCAGATGAGGACGGATTGAAGCCACAACCGCCGTAACAGTCAAACAGCGATGGTTGTTACCGCTGCAAAAACAGAAGCAGCGTGAAGATTCTCAAAAGAAGCTTACTGAAGAACTGGAAAAGAACCTGAAGAGTCGGAATTTGACTACCAATAAAAATAAGTCCAAGTGTCCAATCGCCGAGAAACGAGAAAAACTCAATATAAAAAACACTGGCGATCCCGCATTAGGTCTGACATTCAAAGCTTGACCAGGAAAATAGCAGGACACTTCCACATCAACCGTACCAAAAAAAAGACAGTAAACGGAAAACCAGATACAAATCTACAAACAGTTATATGATATGAGCTAGCTGACACTACAAAAAATACAGCACTCCCACCGATGCTGTTCCTGCATGAAACAAAAGTGTACCGAATGTGGTCCAGTGAAATATGCTGACGATTGCTGTCGCACGCAAAAGCAACATAAAACAAACAACGCAATGCAAGTCCAACGTAGCCATAGCCGCGTGCAAAACCGATATCAGTGAAAGACGCAAACACGTAGACGTTGATACCACTCAGGTTCGAGTCCGACTTCAACGGGACTCTGCATCAGATATCACATCAGTTTCCATCATACCTGAAGGCCGAATGAAAGCCACCAGCGCACCAACGAGGACATCGTCAGAAATGCTTCCGCCAGCATTATACAATTATCCCGAGCAATTTATCACGCTAACACTTCAGGCAACGTTCAGATGGAGGACAGTTGCTAATTCGAAGATTGACCGAAACAGAGGCTTTTCCGATGAGCTGTAGGGAACCGCAAACACACTCGGCCACAATAATCTTATCACCAGTAAACCTGTCACTGACTGGACAGTTGCAGTCACCGTGTGCGTCTACCTTCGCAAACAACTGTTGGCATCGCAAAAAGGCGAGAGCCGATCTCGTATTACCTCGAGACGGGATGCTTGAACATCACCCCCAACAGTATGGCTCCTCACGCCAAGCTTCCCGTTGCTGATCCCCAATTTGTCCAAATGCAATAAACAGGGATTCTCCAACCAGTCAGGTTATCTGTGATGGCGAAAAAGATGTCAACCGCACTGTGCTTCCTACTCGGCGCTGCTCAATAACACCCAAAAACCGAAGTAATATTAGCTGCGGACACCAATGAAGTCGATGAGAAGCTCAACTGAAAGCAGCTATTTCTTAGTAAAAACTTATCGTCAAGGTGCAATTGAAGAGGACTTCAAGGAACTGCTCACCAGTAACCAAGAACACAAAGAACTCTTCCCTTTTGTGCCGGTTCGAATAAAACGCATTATCAGGTCTTCTCTTCTGCTGACTGGAAGACAACCGAACCGAACACACCACATTCTCCAAGAAAACAGCAATGAAGAGACGTAAATCATGTGACGTTCATCTGAGTATCATTTCGTACAGTCTAAGCTTTCAAAGTGATGTGGGCAAGTTCCCACTCAACAATGATCCACAGAAAGGGAGCGTGAGAATTTATTCACAAAGGAGATCTGTGTCAGATGTGAGAAACGTGGCGACTGGTTTGCAAGCCAACAAATGGTCACCATAGCTTATCAAGAAATACAACATCGAACAAGAACTATATCCAAAACAACTTCAAACAACAGTTTGTTGGTGAAAACCAGGTGAAGCCAACAAGAAGTATATACATTACGGCGTAAAATGCCTAAGAACTTCTATTAGGAACCAGCAGTCAACGTCTGTCACACCTCATTGTTCATACAGATGCTCATGTACCAGCAGTCTGAACAGTGTGAGAAGGATAGACCGACAGATGGTTATTTGTATCAGGAGGCAACTAAAGGCAGATGACGTACAGCTTCGTCCAAAATAAGGGCACAAGGTCCAAACTGCACACAAAGTGGAAAGTCGGCTGGCCTTTTCTACAATTTTTCTGAACAACAGGAAACGCATTTACCAGATCGCTGGGGGCTTGACTATTAAACGCCAGTATTCTCCTCAGTACGTCCCAAACGAGTCGTCCTGAGGTTTCAGCCGTTTTGGTGATAGACAATTACGACTATTGCTAGTCTTACTGCTTCGCTCGGTTCGTTTGTGTAGTTTCTCAGTCTACGGATAATTGTGTGCCTACGTGTAATCAGAAAGTACGGAGTGTTACTCTGAGGAACGTCACATGAATTACGTCTTCTCATAACTCCGTTCGACCGCCATGTTGATCGGGTAAGTCAATGACAAGTGAATGCGCGCTACTCCCGGACGCATTCAAGCGTGACTACATCAGCCAATCGGTTAATTGAATGATTGTCTACGGATGATCTGACATCTGGCTTAAACACTGATCGATATGCATTACCAATAGCAAAATAAGGTCGCAGTCTTAAGGGACGTGTATTTTCGATTGCTGGCTCTATCCGACTTCGACTTGATTGTTCATGAGTACTTTTCAAGAAAGCCTGGCAAACACTATTTATCGGGAGATAATTCATATGCCGTTTTTGATTGATGAAATCCAAGAAGTCAAGTGAAAAAATGTTTCGCTAAATTTTAGGCAACGTTTACATGCTCCACGTAGTGACACGATCGATAAACACGACAGTAACAGTCACAAGTGGCTGACAATTTACACCGTACGATCTTTGTTTAACACACACCAAAGTTACCAAATAAGCAGCAACGTGTGGATTATTCTCACGGATATGAATCGTTTATCATAGTCAACACTACCATAAGGTGAAGCAAATACGGAAGACCTACAGAACTCCACTAAAAGCGGATAAACACATCGAACAGATATGTACCATGATTTCAAATATGCCGGTGTGATCACTCCCACGGATAAAACGATTGGCCGGGCCCGATGATGTGATCTGTGGGGAATCCAATGGTACCTTGAGCATGCAAGCTGCTTGCTGATGAGCAGCGATTGACAATAAACGTGTAGTGACAGAATTCGAGTTTTGCTCACAATTGGTCGGTTCTTTTGCAAGTGAATAACGTTTCTAAACAAGGCCATTTCGAAACAATCGCGATTACATAAAATATTATGCAATTGGCTCCATAATGAATAAACAGAAACAGACTGTTCGTCAAAACACCTTTTACTTCCATTTCGGAAAGCCCATAACTCGA
Organism: Paragonimus westermani; assembly: GCA_008508345.1. NCBI lineage: Eukaryota > Metazoa > Platyhelminthes > Trematoda > Plagiorchiida > Troglotrematidae > Paragonimus > Paragonimus westermani. The sequence continues at coordinate 140,571 of QNGE01000256.1, forward strand.
GGTACACTCTTGCCTGGAGTCGCGGTATATCAGTGATGGTACCGTCCAACTATTAACTACACGGTAACCGGTTCCAGCCTCGGTCACTGCGACTGTTCCTGATACATAGGTCTGGACAGTTTGACAGTCAATGTCTGTCTACAAGTTTGTCACACGACAATGGTATATATATCGAAAACGTTAGAACTCACCACTTGTATCTATACTCGTAATGATCGAGAGTTGACCTCCGATCAACGTCGTTGTGAGATGAATGTGTTAACCAGTGAGCAACTAACTTCCAACTAGACACAGACACATTATGACGGTAAAATGTTTAACCACATCAAGGACTAATGACGCGATTAAATAACATGCAAAGTTACACCCTCTCTATTCAATTAATGAAATTCAGGCTCTTGGTCAGTTTTAAGAGAGGCACCAACAAAATTCTCTTGAGGATACGGTCTCACTTATGTAGAATTCCAGCTCTGAGCTTCCAAACAAACCGGTATAACAACGAACTGAACGGTGAGCTAGTGAATTCAAAATAAGGTTGGTCAAATTCTGTAGTAAACAGCCCCCAAAGTTGAAGTTCAAACATGAGTTCCTTCAGTTTAAAAATTATTCAGTACATGTGAGTAGATAAAAATTACAAGCCACATTGCAGACCCATGCCTTATTCTAACCCAAACAGTAAGGCAGAAAACACTGAAAGAACAAGTAAGCAATTATCCAAAGGTGTGAGAAAACAAACAAAAGCGCAAGTAGATTAGCCCAAGACAATACACACAATGCAGTATTCACGGTCGAATGAACACCGAAATTAGCATGTCCGTGCCGAGGTAATCATCAGTGGTGAAAAATACAAAAATACTTTACTAGGAAAATGATGGGTCGTTGGATCGATTCGTGGCTGCTAACATGCTTGACCAAGGATAGAATGTTCAGTTAAGCAGAACCTACAATGTATGTTGGACTGCACAATGTCTTTTTAGTCATGTGCGTTTTTAGGAACATAGTATGAACACTCGCTAGCACACTCCAAATGGACACGGTTGTCATCTCCGGATTTAGAATGGACTCGATTGGCATTCATGTTTATGTTAGGGCTGATCGGCCGATTGATCCAAGAGCTCAGATTTTTTACGGAAACGAAGATAACCATCGAAAAACAACGTATTGTTTCGGTTACCTGCAAGAGTCTTTTAGAGAGTAACCCAGATGAAAATGAGCAGTGTGCAACAACACAACATCCAAATGTCGAGCTACTGTGACAACCAATAAGTTGCTGTGAAATAGAAGGGCGAGATATCATGCAGTGTATACGACACAAATTTCATAAACCTTCTAGCCTGCGTACGTGCAGGTACAGAATATTCTGACAAAATAACAGATCTGTCAATACGAGTGCACACCATATGGTCACGCGTGAGCACAGACAAATCTACAGTTTACTGAATGAGGAGATAATCATCATGTGAGTAGTGAGCCAGCTAAGCCAATTCAACGAGTATAGGCCATTCAAACGGATTATCCGGTTTGAACGATATTAGTCGTTGTTTAGGAGCGTCGAATGATTGGTAAGAACCTCGGCTGAGTGTGTAAAAACCATACCTGACCTGTTAGCATCTTCGGGTGTACTTCTGGCGACTCAGAAGGCAGCCTTCACAATACTGCAATGGGGAATTAGAAATCGGCAAAACGAACCTAATGTTTTCTATCTGATAGTGAAGTGTATTGAGTAAAAACTATAGGCTATTGCTCAAGAATGTGAGGGTAGTTCTGGGCGACATCCATTTCGAGGCCATACATGCCGTTAGGTGAGCAAAATGACTTAACACGACATACTGATATGCAGCTAACAACATGAGTTACTTAGTGGTTTACACCACCTTAAAATCAGACCAAACTGACCTGCTATGTAAGAAATTGGTAACCCCGTAAAAATGTGGGCAGCAAAAATTAGCATGACTTAGCTGAACCGCACTAGATATAGCGTGGTACGGCTCCCATTTGGTTGGTTGGGGATTCTTCACCAAACACTTCGGAGTCATTGCTGCTAATAACAAGCGTGCGGTTTAACTGGGGCATTGTCTCAAATTTAATCAGCTGAGTCAGTTCGCGTGACAGTTGTAGACGTCCCACCAACTTCGGATCATCACCGTCGTTGCGTAAAAAAAACATATTGTGTCTGGCTCCAACTTCAAACGAAAGCTGCAGAGATATTGTACATTTTGGACCCAGCTATTCGTGAGTTTTCCATGTGACGAACAGCTTTCAATTTTCCGTTACCTTGAAATTACCAGTTTGTGATGGTTCTTTTAATTGTTGCTGGCATCTGTGTTACTGTCAGAGGTCTGGGTGGTGAACGAAGTATTACAGTGTAGCGATCGCTTAATCACCTATACCCTCAAAGTGCTTGGTCTATGGCAAGAAGATCCGCAAAAACGCTAGGATTTTGATCTGTTTTCTGTGCAAAAGTCAAGCTCACTTAACTTGTGAAGTGGTTCTGTCTTTGATCTCAAAAACTTTGAAGGAGGATACAATTAAAAACCGAAATATGTGCTCCACCTGTTGACGTGATTCCAGAGGAGGGCTGGGGTATGTTAAAGAGCCCACTATTCAATACCCACCTCATCGAAGATGTACTGCAAATTTTATCATGCTTTACTGAATCTGAGAGCACAGACTCTTGTCAGGAAAGTTACAAAACCAATCAAAGCGAATAAGCGTATCTCTTCTGCAGCCAGTTGACCGTAGCTGTGCTGATAACATGAATCACAGCTGTTGCGACGCCATCCAGTAAGTATGTTGACTCTCGCTCTGTTGTTTCAAATAATACCTTACCCCATGTAAGCCACGTTTAACCAGGCAGATGTCCGCAGCTGGGCTACTCAAGACTTAAGACACTTATGGAACTACGGTTGACTCACCTTGATGTAGTGAGAGAAGAAAGAAGTAGGGAACAACCCCGTCCATTCACCTTGGCGGACACTATAGAGTAAACATTGTAGGTATGAGCATCAGAACACCCAGGACGATGCCATTAGAATCGCACATGTTCGTGTGTTGACTAGTAAATGTGTTCAAGCTGCCTAGGTAGTTCAGCAACGCCAGCAGATTAGGAAAAGCACGACAGAAAAAATGTTTAAAATTTTCTGAGCAGTTCGGTTATCCTGATATCCTCTCTGAACAAATTAAAAGCCTAAGAGCTCTGACCTCAAATACGCTCTTCTGCCACGTCCGCTGCGTATTATTCCTTATGCCGTGGCTGACCTCGAGAAGCTAATGACGTAACAAGTCAGTCAAAATAGAAGTGATGAGTCAGTCAGAACATGTCCTAACGAGAAAAATACGCGCGCCTGCAACCGTCGTCTGGGACCAAAGGAGTTGATGGACGCAGGTATAGGAGCAGTAGTATACACAATATGCACGCTTCAGAAGGCTCTGATGTCGTCGTTCAAACAGTGCATGAGCTAGACCAATGGAGACTCCTAACATTACACACTGGCCTCCCCGGCCTAACAGTCACTCGCGTAAATCCTCTGCCCCGGCCGGCATACTTACCTTTGGCAAGTGCGTCTCGACTAGTAAGAATGACCGCCCTAACAAAAGAAACTACGAAGCAGGTGCATGCACCCTGGCTGACAGCCCACTCACAGTTGTCTCCTGGGATCAGGTACCGTGCTGACAGACTGAGAAACATCCAGTCTGGATGAAAACAGCTAAATAGTACTACGAAACCCAATGCAATTGTTCCTGAGATTCCCCACGAAACATCTACACAGATGTTGAAATCAGTCCTGGAGTTCAAAAAACCCCACTCGCCGCCATCACAATAGGGGATAGTGACCTTAGAGCATACTGCAACACACCAACTCAGCTCTTCTCACTCGATGAACCTCAAGTATATTAATCTGTGATGCCTACTTCGGACAGTGAAACTGTCTCTCGTGTTCTGTTTTTAGACCAAAGAGGCTTCACTTTAACAAGGTGGACGAGTTTCGACATCCTCATTTCAGGTGAAACCTATTGATTGTGGACATAGCCTGGAATAGGGGGGAAGTGTAGGACGACGAATTGTTCAGGCCTGGTATAACAGTGTTTCGCGATGACAGGTAGGTCAGTAAAGTAGAGAGTGTACCACGTTATTCAGGCTAGCAATTGAAGACCTCAAGTATTCGAGACACGCTCCTACGCGATCTTTCACAAGTAAAGTGGCAAGAAGTAATTACCCGAAGTTTCACATGTTTGATTGGCGAGTTGCAGATCGCCTTCTGCACACACGAATGCCGACGCGTCTTTGCATATTGCTTTACGAAGAATACCACTTTCAAATTGCACTCAAACTGTGGTGATGGAAGCTAGAGTTCACGAACTATTCAGTTGGTACTGCAAAGTCTTCCTTCATCGAGAATTCTTTGAGGCAATAATGGAAACTGGACTATTTCAGCGTGTCCAGGGCCATACCAGAGAGCAGGTAGGCCAATCGTCATCTTGTCTTGATTACATTCTTACCAAAAAGCTAGACCTGATGCGCGATCACAAAATCACAACTCCACCTGGTCATAATGATCACGAAATAATTGAATTTAGCTAACTGCGCTGAACTAGACAACACATCCCCCTAAATGTGTGCCCGAAAACGTGTTGCAAGGCAAATTTCGCAGGGATTGAGATAACTCATCAGGGGTGAATGGCATGACTCAACCACCACATTCAGCCTAGACCATTGTTGACAGCTCATTGTGGTTGTCATTAACCACATTCCAGTAAGGTATCCTGGACCTAACAGAGGCTTTTGAGTAGAACCAAACGTTTGAATACAATGAAACTTGTAGCCTAAAACGGGTAACAAGTAGAACAAACTGAACTTGCGTTTAGTGAATACATCCTTCGACGTCATCGCACCATGGCCACTATTTGAGGGGGGCAGTTTTGCTAACAACGCGGTTCTGTTCATAAGCAGAAAGTGAATTCTCAGCTCTCCAATGAAGTCGCTGCACACACATCTAAAGAGTAAAGTTAGCATTTCGCAACTGTAAACCTATGGTGGATTGACCAGTACAGATGTAGAGGCAGACAACACTTTGGATATACCGTAAGTAAGCGTGCATAACTGGGAGCCATGAACGACTTTTGAAAAGAAAGGCATCAACTTAACTGAATCACCTCCAAACTCCAGTGTCACAAGTCCGAATCAAATTAAAGAACCTACTAACTCATAAATCACCCTGTCCAAATTTGACATCCCCTGTGGTCTTGAAAATATGTGTTACGGAATTAGCAGAATGGCTTACAGCACATTTCAATCACTCCTTATCAACTGACCGTTTACTGAAGGCCTGAAACACAGTACACAACCACACGTGGATGTAGAGGTGACTCAGCAAACTACCGTCTAACGGCATGGATTTCAACTTTCTCCAAACTAATGGAGTTTTTGCTAGATGACTACCTTGGGGTCATGGTTGTAAACCTCGAGCTAAAGAGCGATATGGCTGTCGTAGGGGATCCTTATGCGTCTCGAATCTGCTGATTGTTTGTGGACTTTGGACGAAAACTGCCGACATGGGACTAGACATGCATGTAGGTTACCTTGATTTATCCGAAGCTTTTGACAGAGTTGAACATTCTATCTTGCTACGGAAACTCAATAGTTACGGTCCTGATGAGCGGTTACTCACGTGGTTTGAGGAATATCTAAAGTCAGCGGAATGGACAGCTTTCAGAGTGGTTCCCAGCTTACGGTGGTGTTACGCAAGAATCAATAATAGGACCACTGCTATTCACTTTTCCTTTTTGAACTGCTCAGCATAGTCAAATCACCAAAGGCAGAAAACGCTCTCGAGTTCCAGAATGCACAGAAGATGCGATAACCTTACGGAACCATCTGAGCTGTCAATAAAGAACAACTTACGTTCAATGTCAGCGAATGCAATTTTATGCACACTCTTCATGCAAGCCTTGATAACAGTATGCGAGTAAGATCAAAAGATTCTATCGACAGACGGTTTCTGTCTGTTCACAAATTGCGCATCCATAATTAAAAAGGTGCAAATATCCTTGAACATCTCAAGAAAAAGTCAATGAACTTTCCATCTTCAAATTTTTCTCACTGCCTCCATAGTACACTTACATTTGACAACGAACATACAGGCTTGTCGTCCTAATTCTAAGGGTGATTTGGCGCTTGGTGAAGGCGTTATGAGAAGGGCTACTGAGAATTATGGGGCTCATTAAAATCGTCTATCCAGAGAGGCTGGCAAAATTAAGCTAATTCTCAGTGAAACACAGACCTGATTCCTACTCACAGAATATTCCACACCCCGGATCATCCATTCGCGCATCTACCACTGAAAACGGATGAATGGTTAAAGAGTTACTCGGTGAAATTGAGTAGTGGAATAGGCAGGGCATTTGGTTGAAAAAACTACTTCACAGTTAGTATGTTTACGATGGAATTTACTAGTCAGCTATTAGACCAGGACCGAATCAGTTTGGGGTTTTATGCATTACTCGATCAACGTATGTGAGACAGCCTGCACCATAATTTTCCTAACCGCCAGTCTAGCTCATTCTCACGTGGCAGTAACTGTACACGTCTGACAGAAGATTGTTTAAGTGTGTGTTGCTGATATGATTGTATGCCAGCAGCCCTAGTGAAGTTTTCTTTCAGTTATTTCTACTCACTTTTTCTTTACACCAATAAACTGTCTAACATAATTATGCCCTGGTCCACATAGAGACAAGAACCCACTGGCAATTAACTTTCTCCCTTCTGTAATAAACTATGAATCTTTATTCCGCAGTACGATTGAACGCTTTGATTTTCAAGTAAAAATTCCCCCACTTATGAAATACTCCTGAGCGAAAATTCACATTTTAATTACTGATAGGTAGCAAGGGATTTGGCACAAAATAAATTGAAAATCATTCACAAATGTGCGCAGTTATCGCATTCTCATAGATAATTCAGTCAGCGCGTTTCATAAAAAAACGTTAGAGTTGAGTTTCCCCCTCATTAGAGAACGTCATTAGTGCGCAAGCCTTGCTACGGCTGTGACTAGAACTCCGATCACGGCTTCAGAAGACAACCACGTTGATCACTGCACCACTGACGCCACATTAGGCACAATCGAATCATCTTATGTAAACACCTAGCCACATTCACTTTTGAGTAGTATTTAGAATAACCACATCGCATCACGGTTTGAAGTACTTAAATTCCGCCAGTCGACAGAAAACATCAGAGACACGGAATACTGTAAAATTACGTTCCGGGTGGTCAGTACCACAGAATGTTGCATGGTTAGAATAGGCTGCCACACAGCCAAACAAGGATTATGTTGGTCAGATAGGACTGTCAAACGACAGGAAATGATGTAGAGCATAGTTACAAGACCATTCGAAATACGTCACAAGGTAGTTTTAACCGACAGGACCCCTGCTACAGAATGGAAGTGTAGACGTTAACATCTCAATCTGGTCAACTGATTCACACAATCAACGACCGAGAGATGCGTAAATGATTCACTTATCGACAGTATCGACTGTGCAGCCCAAGTCACTGAAAGCAGCGTGCTTTCAAGTTCTATATATCTGCGCTTGCCTGTTGTACATTTACTGTACGTATCCGTGAAACGTCGCATATCTGAAATAAGGGGATATGGGAATTCCTCCCAACCGCATCATGCAACTTTCGACATACTGCTCGATTGTAAACGTTGTGAGCGTTATTGGTAGTCAAGGCACCGGTCAGACAATAATTGTTTGCAGAAAAACAAGTTATGACAGACGTATTGTGAGTCGAACAATTGTGACAAATGGTAACTTTTAGACTGTGATCAACCCGACGACGGAGCGTTTGTCAGCTGGCACTCAGCATCCCAGAACGGGTCCATAAATGGAAAGGCTGCAGAACATGGATTAGCGAAGTCAGCATAGAAGCAAGCAGTGCCCGCCAAACCCTCGAAAAGTGAATAAGGACAATCTGGTCGGCGAGCTTGCCTGAACACATCTGTTTGCATAAAATAAGCAAAATTGGACGCTCGGTGCAAATACAGTGGTCGCCCAGTCAGTCGGTACATGAGAAGAAACACGTAACCACTGCCAGCAACTCCGTGACAAATGCCTGTAAAAAACGGTACGAAAAATCGGAACTAGACCTCAAAAACCGCGCACAGATGCACTCGAATATGTTACGAAATTGACCAATATACAACATCTAACAATGAGAAGTAAAATTCAAATCATTGACCATAATGAATTAGTCACTGTTTTCATATTTATTGTGTTGTAATTAGCCTGATGATCAAACACGGAAAACAAGTCTTGTTCGCTAATCTGTCGTTCTCAATTAGTTGAAGGTCTGGTCAGCCAAATGAGGACAGTCCGTCAGTACTGACTCGCAATGTCTGAAATGGATGCGAATCGATTGTGCAATCCAAAGTGTACAGTGATTTTGTCCACGCCTTTAACGTCGCCTGGTAAACGATCCATTGGCCAACTGCAAACGGCTTATGATCCATCATCAAACTATTTCAGCTGGAAATCTACCTGCAAAATCGATATCGTTTACAGCATACGGGTGCTTAGGGATCAAATGATGAGATGAAGGAAATAAGCTCAAAAATCTGTCGTAGGTGGCATTAAAAGAACACTAGAAAATTGACGAAGTTCCAGTATCGACTGGTCATTCATACCAAAAGTGGTGAGAACTGTCTAACACGGAACACAGCTGTTCGTGAATAATTGTGGTGCGTAACATACAATTAAAAGATCGAATGAAAGAAAGCCAATATGTTGGAATGAAGGCGCACAATCTAAGGATATCGGGTGCTTCGACGATGATTGCACGTGCCAAATTGTTCACTTTGAATCAAACATTACAGTCGACAATAGCGAGAGAACGAATAGATGATTCATTTGAATGTGGAAAGAAACAATAGGACAAATTTTTGCGATGAACGATTCCAGGAGAGTCAACAGTGATATGCAGGAATGGGAGCTGAGTGTTATTTAAGACCGCAGCTGCCTGATAACGATAGTCAGACAGAACATATGACAACCACATCATTTCTAGCTTGAGAGAGACGAAAAGCAGTTGTCTCGACTTGCATCTTGTGGGACACTAAGATTCGCAAGCACCTGCACGTGCACTCCCAATCGAGGGAAACAGGTTAGAACTGACCGATAATCGTACTTTTCTAGGTAGTTGTGTTAGCCCCACTGGCTAGCTGAATGGGATCAACGGCCGAATAAGGAAAGCTAAGATAGCCTCTGTCGATCTCTTTCACCTATGGTTTTATTCTGCATTAACCTGCCACTGAGAGACAGAGTGCACAATGTTCTGATGTGTATTCGTTTTGCATGGCAGTTTGTGTGGCCGACATCCAAAGATTGTTCTTGTCAATAAACGTCTTAGTAGCGTTGCCACGGGAAACGGTACAGTTTGTTAGCATGTTTTTGTAACATACACACAAATCATCTTAACAGGCCTGTTGGCCCCGCTATGAGGACTTCAGCGGTATGAGCACGTATCACCCAAAAGCAACTGATCGCTCACCGTGTGGCACAATTTTCACACGACATGGGTTAGGGTGAAAGCGGTAGTTAGAGGGTCAGCGAGCACATGAGGACAAAAAATGCTTTTCCAAATCATATCAAGTTTTATCTATCAATTGTTTAGTCTGAATATGTTAACACCGAAAATGGGCATCCATCCCAAAGGCGGACGAGTAACTCAAATGCAGATGTCCCTCACCAGCGTGAGTCAGTGACCACAGTTAAAAAAATCCATCCAAAGTACAAACCAGTCGGTAAAACCACCGGAACGTGGAAAGATGAATTGTGACGACAGTGAATTGACAAATGGGTAGAACCAGATAGAGGAAATCCGAGAAGTTCACCCGAATTTCATCAGATGTTGGGCAAACATTCTTTTGGAAGTGAGCGTCCAAGAAAGGTATGCAGTAACGAAGGCAAAAAATCGTTGAGGCAGATAAAAGCTAGCTCACTTCAATGTGAATCCACATTCCACAGGTGTTATCGGTCTTTGTGGACAGTACTGTGGTAACTGAATAATAACGATGAGAGATGCAAGCGGTTTAGGTTTGTCTCCTTCCTAGGCGTTTTCACAAAAACAACGCAATCGACAAAACTGAACAGACGGCTCACAGTTTGCTGTGAGACATCGTGACAGAAGGCTAAGCGTTTGATGGTCACATAGTGGGACATCTGTCGTGCACTTTGTCTTCACCGCGCTGTCTGCAATCAGAAAAAATAACTGACGCCCTAAAAACAGTGTGAATGTAATCCCCTCCAAGGCCGGGGCAATTAGGTTGGTTATAAAAGCCAGTATGCTAAAGTGGTATGCGGCAATAGCCCATTTGGGTTGCTACTTACTTTAACAACCTGTGAAAAGTTCCAGCAGAGATGTGTAACTAAATATCAATTTTTCGCGCGAACCAGTTCATTGAAAATATGCCATGAACAGCTGGTGAGTTGATCTTGAAAAGTGGTGGGAATGTAGGGTGTTAAGCGTACACTGTAACAAAAGAGTGATATACGGATCAATTTTGTGTTTCAGGTCCACTAATTGCCTCAAACGTAGATTTACGATGGAACAATGAACATGATGGTATGAGTAGGTCGTATTACACACTAATATTATTAATAACAGTAGTAGTAATGGTGGTCCGCGCGCTGAATTACCTCCGCGTGGTGCCGACTGGGCAATCTTGGTACAAACTTTGATTGGCTAAGCGTTCAGTAACTCCAGACAGGATGAACCAATCTACCTGGTTTCAACGTTCTGGTTACCTTCGATCACGAAAATGGAATAACGCCAGCGCCATCGCACATTCATCTACCAGTATACAGGATAGAAAAGTGGAGCGCATCTGTTCAGGATGTAGAGATGTATGTAAATGGAACGCTGGTTTGCCGACGCATACCCGTATGCATCGACGCAGAGATGAATCAGAACAGACAGTAGATCCCCAGCCTCCTACAATCTTTGAATGTGCCAACTGTGAAGGCAGCCTTTCAATCGAAATTGATCTGTCAACATAGGAGACATATGCATCCCGTCGAACGCAACTGTGAGAAGTTCAGGTGCATGACAGACGCCATATTAAATTGGTCTCCGCAAAAACCAGCTTACCCTATCAAACTTGCTGATGAGTTCGCTCCGAGGTGCTCCAGTTCACGCGAGCCCCATCACTGGATTCTGCAACGGTTCCTAAGCTGTATTCTGCAAAGCATCCGATCGCATCCATATGCACCGAATGGGCAGAAAAATACTGCCCCTACTGCTAACGCAACGATCACCTCGTAGATAAACATGACGTCGGGTATTGAGCTCCAAGCTCCGTCCTCCGGTCCCAGTATGGTATTTGCCAGGGTGACTCATTGTCGCCGCTGCTGTTCATCATGACAATGGATAAGGTGTTGCCTCTACCTCGACCGGAGCCTGCTTACCAATTTCACGATACACTGGTCAGCGATTTCATGTACGCCGACGGCCTGATCCTCCTGGCTGAAAATCTGACGTGTCTCTCCAGGAGGCCTTCAGCCAGCATCAGTGCTCTAGAGTTGTCCGGACTGAAGATCAGCGCCCGAAAAACTAAACTCACGGTCATCCATTGCAACCATGAGCACGATGCAACAGCTATCACTGACGAGACCATTCAGTTCGACCCGGACATTATCCATTCATTAAACGCCTCTGAAAAAATGATCTATCTGGGCATATTGCTCGCCTGGAAAGGTAAGACAATCACCAACCACCGACTGAGGTTTCGTACGATGCTGTACCAGCGCCCAAATCTTTTGAGACAATATTTGATCCCCAAGATGAATCACTCACCAGTTTTGAACCGAGCCCACCGAAACATGTTCAAAGCTACGGATTGCACAAATCGCTAGTTCGTTCGGCAGTGGCTCCACCTTCTCAAGGAAAGATCAATTAGCGACATCCACACTTCCATTCCGCTCGGACAGTCTGGGCACTCCGAGCTTGTCTACCACTATTTCCGTCTCGCGTAAATCATAGGTAGAGAGGCTGCTCTCCAGTCAATGTGCAGTTCTGAGGAACGTTTGGCTTTATCATAAAAGGTGTAAACGTCTAGGCGCGCGTTCAGGGTGTGATAGTGACGAACAAGGAGGTTTACGCGACGTAGTTGAATGAGCTTCATCATAAGCTAAGTGGCCATGATTTGCAGGAAGTGTCACGCTCTCCACTCCCCAAATGTGGGCTGCTGAATCCAGACCGCATTTCCTTCGGGATTTTTATTCGTGCCATCCAGCTCCGATGCGGTCCACTACGGACAAAGGTGTGGAGTTCTCGAGGTGCCCGAAGTGACCACTTAGTCCTTTGTCGTGGCAACTGCGGCCAACCAGAAGGCCTCACCCATATTCTCCACGATGTGCGTGGCTAAGGACGTGGGGAAAACGCTGCGTAATCTGGGCAACGCAGTCTTCGAGGAGCTACCAGTACTGATAGTGAGCTCGTTCATCAAATCCAACATTATCGCGGTTTGTGACGGCGCTGCTGTGGTATTGAACGTCAATATAGTGAGCGGCTACCAATGCCGATTTACCTGGAAAGACAAGATTGTGAAGTACGGGACCGACTCACACAATGTTGCCACTCAGTCGTCCCTCCATATAATGGGCTGTGATATAGACTCCAATCCTCATCACCACTTTTAGTGGTATCATGTATCATCTTGCAATGCGACTGTTCGACTGGAACTGTTCTCCTACACAGTCACTGATTTACGCCTACTAACTGTTCTGGGCTCCTTAAAAACCTAGGACACACTTGCATGGAGAAAATGACGTGGATTGTTGCTCATTTCTGACAGTTGTCTCACTGTGAGGGACACTTCTCTGTCTCGATGCATGAGCCTTGATTGTGATAGCAACCATGTGTCATGAAAAGATACCTTTTACTTTCTGTCCATTCTTTATTCACATATCGCATCAGCTGCTTTCGTTTGATGACAAGAATTATTAACGTTTGTTGCTCTCGTGGAAGAACTTGTCAATTGTTCAGCATTGTTAGCCATGCAGCGCCCTACATTTGACAGATAGCCTGCATTGAATTACCCACTATTATTTTTTTGTTGCTCAATTTTAGTGTCACCGGTTGTCCCTTATTGGGATGAAGCTGTATCGATTGCTCTTCCAAATAAACGATGAATGGTAGTGGCAGTGGTGTCACTATTGTATACCAGTCTGGCAACAGATTGGGTGTTAATTCAAAAGCTATAGAGTAGGCAGACGGTGTAGAACGCACCATAATGTTAAGTCGCAATGATAAATTTGACGAGAATAAAAGGGACTTCTGGTGGTTTTATGTGTATGACGTGGGTTCGAACGATGAAAGCTTCGAAGTTAACGCTTGTACTCAGGATGTCTATAAGCTTGGTTGAAACCCAAAAAAGAAGCTCGCTATGGTTAAGCAGACCGTCAGAAATGGCGTGAAACTGAAATCAATGGTACTCGTAGCAAGTGAATTAGAGTTTTCTCGAATCCATTTCAATTGTCCTTCAAAAGCAATTGACAGGGTTTTGGCTTTTGGAAAGTGCGAAGTGTGAGAATGCCAAACTGAATGGACAAAACCAAGATGTAGCAATTGCCATGTGAAATAATCACTGATGATTAGTGGTTGACATCAGGGCAGAAAAGAGAACAGGCGTACGAGACCAACATTTAAGTTGGAAACTCACCAGGACCCTTCTTAAGCAGTCCCCGTTGCCAGACCACATCTGCACAACGGTAGCATTCGGTTAAATAACGCTCATCTTTCCAGAGAATGTAGGCGCGAGCATAGGCCAAAATAGCACCTAAAAGGGTCAATAGATCGAATGAAATACGGTCGGAATAAAAAGCAGTGCAGACACTAGGTCAACCGCGTCTGGATTCACTGTAAAAATGCATCATAAACATTACAAAGTGAACGTTACTACTCACAGATGTTCACAACTTTTGTCTTCAAGTAGGTTTTGCCGACGTGTTCCCTGGAAACAGAAGCGATAGATTCGAGTTGTGCCCCCGTTAGCATATATCAATGTCCATAGCGGGAGAGAAATAGAAACCCTGAAGGTTGTGAATTGAGCGTGTTGGCTACTACTCCATTAACCACACTACTTATCCGTAATATCCAGGTTGGCTAATTTTATCAGTTTCTTAACAGTTCAGCACCAATTAATTGCGGTCTGGTAGATCTACACAAGTTTGCTCGCCCATAGAACACTGAAAAAAGGAGATACTGAGTACTCAAATGGTTTACAAAAGGCAGATTAACGCTTCCAGGTTTCACATGTGAAATTTTTCTTCATGTGATACACAGAATCACATGCATAAAAATGAGAGAAGCAGCGCTCGTAGTGAGGAAAGCAAGAATACGCGCCTCTCATAACTGGAAGTGTATCTCACAAAATTGCAATGCAGTTCAATATCAGCCTGCGTTTGTGAAAAATATCCGGACTCGGGATATAACACGAACACAAGTTAGCATATCCCAAGTATGCACGCTGGCCTTCAGAGTGGCCAGTCGTGGTATGCGAGGAAGCGTCAGTCGGGTTCGCCCGGAATCCACGTCATCGTGGGAAGACTGCGTATGATTGAGATGGGTAAGCCTGCATTCACACTATGTCCGGGGTTCACATTTTGGAGGACGCAGGCCACCAGCAAAACGTAATACCTCACGAGCTCTCTTCACAAGTTAATCACATTCTAGCAGAATTGTGGACACTAGTTAGCTCTAACCAAATGTTATCACTGCCCTGTGTAGCTGACGTACCAAAGGCTCATGCTTTGCGTACGAGCAGACGTTCACGTTTAACCCCTAGTTCTCTAGACGATCAGCTTGTCCTGGGTGTAGAAGACGTCTCTTGTACCCGGCTCGTACGAGAGAGGAGCGAAAACATGCAGAGCACAGCCAAACATTTATCAAACCACACAGAACGGTGTGCATTTGATATGATAGACAACCAAGGCCGGATGGTCAAATATGGCACCCTCAACGTAGTCAATGAAAGGACAAAGGTGAGGGGAGTGGACAGCACATCTGACTGGAGAGAGTGGTATCCACAAGGGGGAAGCGTCCGTAACTAGTGCCCAGAGGAGCCTGGATCCACTCGATGGCTGTTTGTTCCTCATACAATACGGATAGAAGCTGACCGATTTAACACAGACTGGAGGTTGACTACTCTATATGCAGTCTACAATCTGCCCAACCTAAGATTTTAAATATCAAAATCAGCTCTCAAGCAGAATTAACAACTTGTCAGGTATATGCTGACAAGTAAAGGTTAAAGCGGATCACTTAGAAAAACGTTACGCTATTCCTAGAGGTGCTTGCAAGTCAAGTCTTTCAAAGAATGTGAACACAATTTCAAAAATCACCTATGAGCAATCGGTAAGTTGGTGTCCCGATAATTTTTTACCCTTAACAGAAAAATTCCCAGTTCCCCAAAATGACTGTGCCAACAATGAAACGTTATCAATAAACCAAACAGTCGATAGCTTTCAAGCTGTTCTGACACTACGAATTCTCAGCCGGTCTCAGGCATATTCCACTTAATGTGAATGACCAGTAAAAAATGTCAACGTGTGCCGGACAATAGGTTAACCACAAAAAAGGATGTTAACTTCAAATTAATGAACAAAATGGACATAAAAAGACGTGCAAATGAGCCGGAAACTTCGCCTGACGAAAGAAATACGAAGTTTATGAGGAACATTTCCAAACACACGAAAAAAGAACATTACAAACCAGCTGGCACAGTAACGTGCAACAGTCAGTGATGTGAGTGTCATAGGTTAGTGGTCTGTCTGAGAGGTTTCTCATATACACCGGCAACTTACTGAACAAAAGCAATGAACAGAAATCACATGCAAACTTGCATATTCCGTTGGGTAACCCCACTCAGAGCAAACGATGATATAATGACCAGTCAGTAAATCAGTCACATGTCACGTACGCACGACGTATGGTCTCGTGAAGCTGAACATAACGAAAATTTTGAGTGATTTCAAACTCAGTGATTGCGACACAATATTCTGATTGGGTCCAATGCTAAGGGAGGAAAGTACACATCGGTGAAGAAAACATCATGATGGAAGTTGTTAGCAACGGAGAAGAAAGTGTACAACACTAGTACCCACCGAAGTTCAACCTATCTAGTAAGATGTGGCCATTTTGCTAGCCATATCAACTGTCTGCCTGTGAACGTTCTAATGGTCTTCAATATATGCTAAACAAAATTAAAGTATCTATCGAATTATGTGACTGATGATAAATAAAAACAAGTCAAGACGGTCATCAAATTCTTGTAATTCAAACGAACCCCAATAACCACAAATCGGACAGTTCGAATTCCTGATTTGAACGCACAATTTCGAAATCAGAGGCTGGTAATTGGTGTACCTGGGTCACCATATACGCAGACTTCTGTCACGCCGTGTGCTATCCAAACTCAAACACAGGGTTTATTTGTGGGCCACGGTGGGACAAGTTTACAAAAAAAATATTATTATTAGAATATGTGGAAATAAAGAATCAAACTGAGGAGACAGTGCATGAGAAACGCATCAAAACGATGGGCTGTACCTGAATGCTTCCTTCAATGCACCTCAGTGTGCTTTTCTAATCAAGGCAGCACGAGAACAAATTGCTGTTCCGGTTAGAACTGACAGTGCACTAGTCTGATACCAATCCTGGTGCTTAGGTGATGCACTTTTAGTGAGAACATAGGACAGTGCGTAAAAACATAGTGCCAGAAAGAAAGAATGTGTTCTAATGCCAACAAATGATAACCATTGACCTTGGTAAGCAAACATCCGAAACCAAAAACAAAATCGAGAATGTACAAGGTGAAATGAAATAGAATAGTCAGGTCAACCAGCAAAAAGATGTGACAGTGACAGGACAAATTGATGGGTAGAGAAAGACAATCAATGATAGATAAAGAGATGTGGTAGCGAGAGTGTGATAAATAGCTAGTGCAAGCAAACAAGTTACGACCAATCAAGGGGTGCTTATGAAAATCCATGGACACCGTCAAACTGTGAGAGAAGTTCGGCCAAGCTTTCAATAACGATTTAGTAACTGATATGCCACAACAAATGAAACCCGGCCAGAGACCTATTATATGATATTTTATCAGGATATAAGCTAGTTTGGAGAGGCATGTATGTCTACAAACAGTTCGAAAAGTTAGCTCCGATGAAGGTAGTGTAAAGAAAAGCCCGTACCCTAAAGTGGTGCACCATGATTACTAACAAGACGGAAGGGAGAGGTGTTGAGAAAGCACTGAAACAACTACTGACACTAACTCGTCGTTTTTTGTCTACAAAAGCACTCCCCATGAGCTCGGGAGGCGCATGCACCAAAAGACCTTGCGAGTGGTGTTATTGTAAGACTGAAAAAAGCAACGTTCTCCAACTATTCGACCGGTGATTTCTACTTTCAATCGTACACGCAGAGTGATGATGATAAGCAACAAACGGCAATACGAGGAGGCAAACGTTGGGCGGCAAAAATCGAACACGCTGATCTACTAATCGTCCGTTACCGATGCCGTAACCAGACGACATAAGAGACCATATGGGTATACGAGTTCATGGCACAGGCAACGGAAAGACAGCTACCAGTAAGAAGGCTACTGTGCATTGAGATTGCTTCAAGGGTTAAGAACTGGAAGACAGAAGCTGTAATTGGAAATGTTTGGATGGACGGAGGCCAATCGGACATGGCGGAGCCAAGGTCGTTATAATTTGAGTGAACTGTCTGCGAGTTGAGGGTACTTAAAGAAGTGAGTCAAGGAAACCCACAGGCAATTTGTTACATAGACGTTGTTTAACTTTTGTTTACAACATAAGGAAGACAGAAGCAGCACACTGTAGATTGTTCCAGGTTAAAAAAATGGAGTGTTCAAATGAAGTTCAATCCAACTTTCTTCTGTTATCTAAAAACGAAACATTCACATCAATGGCCGGGAAGGATCCGGTGGTGGTGACAATGACCGCAAATCATACAGAAATCACGGTTGAACAGGTAGCTGTTTACGGACGGCACTTCATAACGTTCTTGTAAAACAACATGCAAACGACGTAATCTGACCGACGACATCTTGCATCAGGTTGTACAGCCACTCTGAAAGCGCTTGTAACAAAACGGGATAAACATTCGCCCGTCAGATAGGTCACACGTACAGTGCTCCTCGTAAAGAAACACTCTAAAGTGACGCAGAATCTTCGCAATGGGCATATCCGCCGAGCAAACGAACCTCGCGGAATCATTGAAGAAACACTTTCGAAAGACTAGCAAGAGCCGACTCCCGCATGAGTAGAAGGTACATCACTCAAGTTGGACCAAACATAACTTGGTTACGCAATAACCACAGGACAGATCACTAAGGTATACAAGTCTGTTCGTGAACTAACTTCAAATATCGCTCTCGCTCCACTAAGGAATATGGTGTAAAACTAATTGAGGAGCAGCTCTCCCCCCTGAAACACTCCAAGGAAACACCTACCAAATGGTGGCTAGGAAGCATGGGCGATGCATTTCAAGCATGGTCTTTTACAAACCTAAGTTCATA
Organism: Paragonimus westermani; assembly: GCA_008508345.1. Classification (NCBI taxonomy): domain Eukaryota; kingdom Metazoa; phylum Platyhelminthes; class Trematoda; order Plagiorchiida; family Troglotrematidae; genus Paragonimus; species Paragonimus westermani. The sequence goes on from QNGE01000256.1 coordinate 159,173, forward strand.
GAGGAGATGAGAATTCGCTTAGAAATCAGAGCACCTGATATTACTGATTCAAATAACCCAGAAGCAATAAGAACTGGGCCCCTGCGCTGGAAAATAAAATGAAGCAAACTACATTTTTCCATGTTCAGCAGCCTATTGAGCGGCTTTTAAAGTACAGCCTATCTCAAATTGGTCATGAGTCCACATAAAGCGATATCTAAAAAAAATATTGTCAGCCGAAAGGTCCTGGAATCAAATGACCTATGTTGGATCTTGTCTGGACCTGGGAATTCTCACAGTGAGCCATCTCGCGTGTAACAACAATAAAAAATCGCAACAAACGTTGGGTGGTTGAGTACCGACTAGTTTGTGTTCCCGTTCTTTCGGTGTGAGGGCATCACTATCGTTTACCATAACATGTAGACTTTCATCACTGTGTAATAGCTATACATGCTCCAAACTAAGGGTTATTCGATAAGAGGATTCCATTGATACGCCCAAATATCAAGAGGTTTCGAATGGATCCCAGTATCAGTCATGTGTACATGACTACGTTGACGGTTCCCATACAATGACGTGATTTTACTCACCGTATCGCACTCAGATCGAATGGATTACATAGAAGAAAATACACTCATTCCCAAATAGTAAGGAACTTTGTTCTCTCCAGAAGGTGTCGGCAATGCACCACATTACTGTAGTAAGAAAACATTTCATTGACTTAGTTAGACTCAGGGATGAGATAAGCGGTAGAACTTCACCGTTATCGAATACATTGTTTGAGGGTACGTTGGAAAAACTGATTCTAACATAGGGTTTACAGCACAAGGAAAGTAAACTATATGCCGAACAGGAAAAAACGATTAACACAGGCTCAGTGGGAACAGACTTTCACATTCGAAGTAGCACAGTTGATTTCAATCACAAATGGAGCAATAAAATTCTTCCGTTGTGTGTCTTTTCGTTTTAAAATGATAAATATCATGCGCGAATAATTTTCCGCAGGATTCTGTAAACAGTCCATTCATTATCCATTAGAATGAATAAATTATGTGACCTTGAGCTATCGTTCACAAGTGGTTAGCAATCGATTAAACCTGACCTTAAAATGGAAATAATTAACGGAGTGAACGATCCGGAATATCTATAGGATGGCTTATTTCTCAAAGTTGCACTTAAAATCCACAATGCACATCCAGCATCCTGTCACATGATTAGAACAGAGGAATGATCGACAAGGTCGACTGCGTGGACGACAAGAGTAAAATAAGGAAAAAACGATAACCTTACTCGTGCAACCCAGAAGAGAAACTGTTTCATGTTTTTTCAGTAAATACATCTGTCAATATGGCTAGAATGATTTCATTCACTGGTCAGAGGACACACTATATTAGTCAGATCACAATAAATGTCTGCACAAGTTAAATCAGAACTGAGTTAAGAAAAAGACGAAAAGGCAAAGCAACCACACTGTTTGCCAGCAAGTATTTGAATCGTTCTTTGTTCCATGTTCACTGGTGACTAATGCATCACCCATAACGGGTAATGGTCAGCGTATCTGAAACTCAGAGTTGTTCTCACAATGAAGCATCACAACCTCTTCCGCTACGAACAGAAGCAAATACGCTACTGTGGTAGCCTCACATTTCCCGGTTTCTTCCTCTGATTATCTGCTGAACTTGAACTCCAATATTAATTCTCCCTCGGAATACAGTAATTAAAATAAAAAATGTGACCTTCTGGTTTTGATTCTGAACTACCTTATTAAATGTTTTCTTCAGCTGACGCTTCTCCGATCCCCAAAATGTGACACAGGTGATGATTCTATGTGCAGAGGGAAAATGATGACAATTTGTACATCTGATCTCTGACCAAAGACTACAACACCACGCTCCATGAAATGTGCCGAAAGAAATGGACCTCAGACAATCCAGTGGTTCATGTCTTTTGCTTCAGAATCGAAACAAATAGGACTATCGAAAGCTGACCTACAAAAAAATGCCCCCGACTAGTACAGTTGTACAAACGCTATCGAACACTTTGATCATCAATAAACATTTTAACAATAAGACAGCAGGAAACAGATGCTTATATCGTGATAAAGTACATAGTTACAACAGAAGATGATAAAAACTTATTCAAAGTTTGTCCAAGTTTAAGACAGATCCCGTTATAGTTAAGCACCAGAGATGTTCATCTACCGGCGACACGCTCGCCTGTTCGGGTCCCGTTGTCACGATCACTCTTGTCTACGTAAGGGTAGCCTAGCATAAACCAACTCACGTATCACCTTGTGTGGTATACGGTGGTGCACACTCTGTTGCATAAAAGTTGAGTTGGCCAAACGAATCTCGAAAGAAGTTTTACTTAAATTAGTACCGGGGACTACTGAGATATTAACCGGCACCTTTAGTGACGCTTTGGGGGAGATTTATCTAAAGGGTTTTAGTAGCGAATCTCTAAGTGCATCTTTCTTGTTGAACTTAATTTGTAGAAAAGAAATTCATCTTACAACAGTATAGCTAACGAAAAGAACCGAGTGTGCTGTTCTGTAAAACGGTAAAATTGCAGAATGGTTAGCATGGTGAATGGGAAGTGTACAGTTGTCTGTTCAACTTCGTGCTGACTCTGGATGACGTTCTATCTGCACTCATCCAATCAGTTAACTGACAATACAAACGGATATCATCTACCGTTATCTGATAACCTTATGCACTCCTTTCTGTTGATGGAAAACGTTAACGTATCGTCTCAAGATTCATCCAAATCAATATTACTATTACTTTTTTCTCCACCAGCGTACTCGATAACATTCTTATCTCTAGGTACTATCCTTTCTTAACGACTGTTCTCAATCCACTTTGCTTTACCATGAATTTTCGAATGACTTTTCATGCTGCTTACCGTAAAACTGTGCACTGTAGATGAGTCCCGTACAAAAGATGAAATATACCGCTGTTTGCGATGCGTTTGTATATGGGGGAGGGGGAAATAATTGTCATTCAGCGTACTGAACAATCGAACACCGTAACAAAGATGAACCGCAATAACCACGAAGCTTACCAAAGAAATACCGTCAGCACAACCGATACAAATTACCCAACGCAGTTCTATTTGGTCATCATCATCACAACGGTCTTGAGACTGAGCAGACGGTACGGTGACATGAGCTGCCGCTCACATCAATTTTCTATGAACGTGCAGGTTAACTTTCTACTGGCTGTGTAAACCGCACAAAGACGGGGATTCCGGTAACGAACTGAATGACGATTTAATAACCTGGGAATTTCAATGACAACTGGTCGATGCTACCAGTCTTAATTACGAAACTTTGCCGGTAGAATCGAACAAAATAGGCGCAACTGGCTTATACTACCCAGAGGAAACGCCTCATCGAATGTGGTTAGTGCAGGTGCAGACGGATCCGTATTTATTTTCAGACTGTGAATGTGTCAGATGCATATGCCAAAACGAATTGTAACCAGATTGATCCACTGAACAGAAACTGTCGAAGGTCGCAACGGGATATACAAATCCGACATACCAAATGATTCATTAATTGGCTAAGCAGCGTGAGCAATTGATCAGTATGAGAACGGAAAAGGGTTGAAATCAACATTCAAATATCAACGTGATCAATTGGGCGAAATACCTACTATCATCTTGCCAAATACAATAATCCTAGTTTGACATGCTAAATGGGGAGCCATTCGTGTGCGGCATTATTGCATGTAGTGCAACTCCTGCCACTAAGCGCCAATTTGTCAGGATGCGTACAACCGAGTGACTGGGTTGGGTTCGCTAGTGAGAGCAGACAATTAGCGCAAGAGATGAAAATCTTAAAAATCAAACCACCAGCTACCCAGTAGGATGTGGACCCCCACTCCACGTCCAGGAGGGGGGTCCCGTTGCCTTATAGATTTCTTTGGGAGGAAGGGGTTGCAAAAATACTGATAAATATCCGGAATAGAGCTCAGATCGCTTTACCACTGCAGGTCCTGCAGTAAAACTGACACCACATGTACCATCTAGGAAACGTCTGTTGGGTTGGTGAGTACCAACACCTGACCAAATATGCTAAAACCCAATTGAGCATGGATGACCCACGAATTATAACGCGGCAAAGTCAGATGATAGCCTACAAATAGCACGTGAATTCACAAGAATTTTCGATCAGACAATGTCAACGAAAATAATAATGATGTACCACGTAAAACAAGAGCAATTATTAAAATGAACAGGAATGACGAGACATTTCAAATCTGACTTCAGAATATTGTTCTCAAAGTTGGAATTACTCTATCATTGACAAATGTGACGAGAAAGATTACGGCGACTAGAACAACCAGTAGAGTTACATAATCGGCTCAGGAGGGCACTCTAGAAAGTCGTAGAAGTCATTCTGTCTTTTCCGCACTAACTAGACCACCGTTGTTTGTATAGCTCTACCGTTTAGAAATCGTAGAATAAGTGATGACAGAAAGCATACTTGTGAAGATGATAAGAAAAACGCAGCAGCTCCTCTGTCAGAAAGCAACCGGACAGCTTGTGGATCAGCTGGCTCAGTTTCACTTTAGACACAAGTAAGGTATAAAAAAAGAAGAGGGGAAAAGGGAGGAACTCACTTAACAAACGATCAACAGAGCGAAACACTAAAATAATCTACCAGAAACCTACCCGTTGCGCCATGACACCAATGAACCAGAACGTCCGAGTCGGGGCGACGCCGACGAGACGAGTCAACCTCGTCCATCGCGGCCGGCAAGTTTCCCGTCGCAGCCGGAGTGACTCCGATCATGAACAAAAGTGATTGACGAACCAACTGCTCGGCAGTCGGATTGGCTTTGAAATAGCTAGGAAAGAGCATAAGGGCAAACAGGATTCCTGCAAGCCCGTGTCCAGCACCTGAAAACGAACGTTATGAGAGTCAAGTAAAGCAAACTGTGGATCAGAAAACCTAAGTAGCCTATAAATGCTGACGGCATCAGGCCGTGTAAACTTCGTAGAAGGCTAACTACGTTGAATACATAAATTTACACGTACTTCGGCATACAAAGTTACGAAAATCCAACCTACGAGTGTGTAAGGGATATCCTGAGGCGATTGTATCAGCAACTGAACGTGTAAACGGTTGGCAGTGTATGCCTGTCAGAAAGTACTGAACATTAGTTCACATGTGACGGTTGATGTAAACTGTGTAAACACCGAAGAAAGTAGATAATTATACTGTTCCCAATGAAGTGATCGTCGAGCAATTGAAAACAAACTGACTAAAATCTTGCGCAAAAATCTTCAGCAACACTTCCTGGAAGAACCAAGAGGTAGAGTGAGCCCTTGCATGTGGGAATAGCGGAATGTAACTCTTCCTAGTTCATGTCTGTGCTAACCGTCGACTTGGTGATGAGAACATGTGTGGCAAAATGGTTCGCGAAATGCCAAATAAGTGCAATGACTGGACCTATGCGCTGAGCATACTGAGAAAAAGTCCTGTCGTTCCAAAGATGATGAGGCCAAATGACTGATCACTGAGTCCAAGGTGGCCACAAATGGGACCATAAGCGATCCTAGGGTTGTTGAGGAAGCGAAAAGCATACGGGTTAAGTAGTCAAAGATAGTGCTAAAGGATCATACCTAAAGTAGCAACTCTTTCGGACGGTCTTAGAAATTGAAGGAGTGCATGGCGATTGGTGCTGATCACCAGTTATTCATGTTGCCAAGAAGAGGACCAGCTGTTTATGCGAGGGCGAGAAAGGAATCAGCTTCGTCTTTATCACTTGCTGAAACATTAAATCAGGAACAGACTGCCAACAAAAATAAGTCCAAGTGTCTAATCGCCGAGAAACGAGAAAAACTCAATATAAAAAACACTGGCGATCCCGCATTAGGTCTGACATTCAAAGCTTGACCAGGAAAATAGCAGGACACTTCCACATCAACCGTACCAAAAAAGACAATAAACGGAAAACCAGATACAAATCTACAAACAGTTACAACAAAATGCCAGCGCCTGGATGATATGAGCTAGCTGACACTACAAAAAATACAGCACTCCCACCGATGCTGTTCCTGCATGAAACAAAAGTGTACCGAATGTGGTCCAGTGAAATATGCTGACGATTGCTGTCGCACGCAAAAGCAACATAAAACAAACAACGCAATGCAAGTCCAACGTAGCCATAGCCGCGTGCAAAACCGATATCAGTGAAAGACGCAAACACGTAGACGTTGATACCACTCAGGTTCGAGTCCGACTTCAACGGGACTCTGCATCAGATATCACATCAGTTTCCATCATACCTGAAGGCCGAATGAAAGCCACCAGCGCACCAACGAGGACATCGTCAGAAATGCTTCCGCCAGCATTATACAATTATCCCGAGCAATTTATCACGCTAACACTTCAGGCAACGTTCAGATGGAGGACAGTTGCTAATTCGAAGATTGACCGAAACAGAGGCTTTTCCGATGAGCTGTAGGGAACCGCAAACACACTCGGCCACAATAATCTTATCACCAGTAAACCTGTCACTGACTGGACAGTTGCAGTCACCGTGTGCGTCTACCTTCGCAAACAACTGTTGGCATCGCAAAAAGGCGAGAGCCGATCTCGTATTACCTCGAGACGGGATGCTTGAACATCACCCCCAACAGTATGGCTCCTCACGCCAAGCTTCCCGTTGCTGATCCCCAATTTGTCCAAATGCAATAAACAGGGATTCTCCAACCAGTCAGGTTATCTGTGATGGCGAAAAAGATGTCAACCGCACTGTGCTTCCTACTCGGCGCTGCTCAATAACACCCAAAAACCGAAGTAATATTAGCTGCGGACACCAATGAAGTCGATGAGAAGCTCAACTGAAAGCAGCTATTTCTTAGTAAAAACTTATCGTCAAGGTGCAATTGAAGAGGACTTCAAGGAACTGCTCACCAGTAACCAAGAACACAAAGAACTCTTCCCTTTTGTGCCGGTTCGAATAAAACGCATTATCAGGTCTTCTCTTCTGCTGACTGGAAGACAACTGAACCGAACACACCAAATTCTCCAAGAAAACAGCAATGAAGAGACGTAAATCATGTGACGTTCATCCGAGTATCATTTCGTACAATCTAAGCTTTCAAAATGATGTGGGCAAGTTCCCACTCGACAATGATCCACAGAAAGGGAGCTTGAGAATTTGTACTGCGTTGGCCCGCCACAAGAATCTCGTTATTGAGACGGGTTTGGGTCGAACGCCACATAAGAGAAACGTACTCAACATGAGAATGTACAAATTTCGCAGCTACCTCTCCAACTCACAGCCCGAGGTCACCACATGCGCATCTGTCATAATGCTAATCTTATGTGTTACAGTGTTCGATGTTGATATAGTTCCTTACTTTTATGAGCCGCTCCACGAGTTACTCCGCGATTAACATGAGAACAGAATGTCAAGAGCCAACGAACGTGAGCGGACACGAGAAGATTGAAATTGAGAGTCAATTGGGAATCATTCTAAATGACGACCGAATCACATCAAACGAGCCTAGCAACTTCAACTATTTGCATTCAACTCAACACGGTCACGTGTGATTTCACTCCTGACAGAGAGACATAAGAAACTGCGCTTTGAAGACGAGACACTAAGCGCAGTGTTAGCCTCTAAGTCGGTGGAGTCCGTGCGAGGATGAATGTGTTGGTCAGGATCTCAGTTATGTAACTGGACGGCCGTATGACTGTTTACAGAAAGGGGTGGAAGTTATCCATCAGAATTCGCCCAACAAATCGGAACTGAAGACAGTGTTGTGCACATACGTGGCGTTCAATTTTTGTCGCGCATGGAATACGGGGCCAACCAATTTGAATTCGGTTGAACCTCAGCGGGAGTGACTGGGATGCCATGTCGGTCCTGTGTAGCTTCGGAATCGAGTGGTAACATAGGAGAACATGTTGTTACACGGCACTTAGACAGACGGTCTGAACCTTGGTAAGAAAATGAAACTATCCTTGTAGAGGTCCTCTGAACAGAATACAGAGAGAATACTGCTTTAAAGCAGTGTATGTGATCAGTGGATCACGCCGCCCAACGTAATATATGTGATAATTCGACAGTGCTTAGGGTGGGGGCAGTGACACAGTAGTCACTACAGTTAGTTCACGAAATATGCACTACTGACGAGTTCCAACAAGAGCGAAACACGAATCTAGTGCGGAATTTTGAAAGCACTGGCTGAAAAGTTCACGTGGAAACGAACGCTGAGATCAAATGTGCTTGTATCAACTAACTTGGCAGTAAAAAAAATAAGCATTGAGCTCCATACTTACACTGTCCGTCATACATCACCTGAACAATGTGGTAACGCGGTTGGGTGCGCTCTGTTACACGTCCGCTCCGCACGATCCACAAACCACTAAGAAGTGCCCGGCAAGTTAGCAACGGAAAGGCAGACAACTCCCAAGCAGTTCAAACAAACAATATACATTTCATGGTCGTCCGGATGGAAACGAGAAAGCTGGGTCGTTCATTAAGGAGATCGATGTTGTGCCGACGATGACGACGAGGAGAGACGAAGTTGGCAAAGAAAGTTACACCAGACAGATAATGATAGTGTGCGATCAGATGTTTAATGATGTTAAACTGGCGCTGCAAAACAGTACGTACCAAGATATTCCGTTCCGTAGTAGGCATACATTAATGGGCACGAACTCCGATGAGAACGCGTGTATCGCAGCCCGGATTGCACGATAGCATCACATATAGAGTAAACGGTCTCGTCGGGCAGTATATGCTGTATTTAAGACGGGAGTCAGGGCATCAAAGAAACTTATACGATACTTGAGGGAGAACGGAAAACAACCAGTGCATGTGCAAGAGACAAGCAGATGTTCTAGTTCAAGATGGATACAAAGAAAACGTGTCAGAAAGCAACCACATTACCATCAAGTTATATCAAACCTATACAGAAGAATGTCAGTAAAAAGTCAAATTAGAACAGACTCCAACTCGCAGTGAAGCCATTTAATTTCTATTATTTCCGCTTGTCTTCCGATATATGTACCGTTACAAACCCCGGATAAAAAAGGGTGGGAAAGGTGGTTTGTAACATTTAGCTCGCATGAATCAGACAAATAGATCGTCCAAACTTGGTACACTCTCAGGTGCATGCACGGAACGAATATGCAACGAATGAGTGAGAAATTTGTTGCTGTTTATGTCGCTCATATTACCTTCAGTTAATACGAATCATTCACCCAACCATTACCACTCCTCTAACCTCGCATGCGAGGCTCATTAATAGGCCTGGCTTAATGAAATTCCACCCAGCTAGGAATCCTGGCTGAGAAAGACGAAGACATTTGGCGACTAACCGGAATGTAAAAGACGGATAGATGAGTCATGATCTCACAAAAGAGGTCAAACGAAAAAGTAGGCTGGTAGGAATTCTCGGATAGGCGATTCGGTGACGGCATGCGTCATCCGGCCGGTTTACAGAAGTGTCTGGCTTCCTGGATCACACCGTCAACAGTTTGGTCTAGAAGGACTTAACTCAAGAACTTTTAGTTAGGAAAAATCATACGATAAAAATACACGAGTTCAGATTGATAATACCTGGGTCAACCGGAGCGTATTTGTATAGCTATCGAAAGTAGTGATTGCGTATATATTTGCACAGTCCATTACCTAATCCCAAACCCACAGAGCATCCATGAGATTATTATGACTGAATGGTTTTTAGCGTTACTTAATTGCAGACGGTATTGTGTTGGAAGTTGACGGTTTCGAAGGCATGTACCGGAAAAACAGGAACACACCGCTGAGTTGTTAGCAGCACACAAGATAACGTCGGCGAAATAACCTTCATTGAGGATGGACCAAGAAGAGAAAAAGAACCGAGATTTTCAAGATTAAATCATACCAACCAGGTTGACAATTTATCACCTCAATACATGAACTAACCATCTAAGTCCGTGAAAATGTAAGCAGTGAACAAAAGAATTCGTCTGACAATCACTACCAAACAACCGCTTTCTAACATCTTCGTCACTTACTCGATAGTGCCACCCGATACGCGCGATCCAACACAAACATCGGTGGTCAAATATCTGAAGTCGGTTCACGTCTTCTATCCTGAGCGGTCAAGTTTTGCTAACGTAAACCAACACAGCTTTCATTGCCGCCTTACACACGCGACCCCTCAAACTATTAAACACGCACTTTCATCTCATTCCCTACACCCCTGCTGCTGCAACTTCCCAGGTATACAAACAGGTCAAGAGCCTCCATGACTTCACTGTCTAACAATAACTCTACGTAATTACAGAAATCTTCCAGAAGCACTTTGCATTTTGGGGCTGCAAAGCACATCCCGAAGCATTTAGCAGAACGCGAAATAGCCTAGTGTTGTTTTTACTGCCTGGATAGTGCCAAACAGCAACATCTTGTCATTTGCACGATCAAGATCACTGGGGTCAGGCTAATCTCCGTATGGTTTTCGCAAAAGCCCCTGATACCTTTCTTGAATTTGGGAACTATTATCGCGTGACCCCAGCACGACTCCGTCGTCCGCACACGTTGAAACAACTGGGTCAAAGCCTCTACTGACGCCTCCTCACTCTTGTTGAAAACTAGCGGCGCCAGACAATCTAGGCCAGTGGCCTTATTTACGTTTGAGAGACAAAACGCAATTGCGAACCTCAGCCTCACATCTGCTAACCAATCTACCAGGGAACACAGTAGAAGCAGAAGGCTAGCTAAACTGACCCTCAAAGTGTTCCGCCGACCGCTCTAACCTTCTGGATTTATTGCAGATGAGTGTGCCATCTACCTAACTGATAGCCTCACTGACAGACGGTCATCTTGGATCAGTGAAACGGACAGGCTTAAAGAGTTTGCCGGTTTTCCCTGAAGCAAAAGCGGTTTCTGTTATGTCTAAAGTGAGAACCGAAGTTATGCAGGACAAACTTTGTGTATCCTGGCTGAGCCAGTATGAAAAGTGCATTACACCTAGCAATGAACAGAGATTACAGCGGACGGATCGATGAATCAATAACAAGCCAATGAGAGAAGGACAAAGCATGTCTAGGCAGGCTAGCCAGAGTGCGCACGTGAACTTTGGAACCGCCAACTGTACAACCGGAAGGTTCATCTGACTGAGCGATTGTGTGTGTGTGCATGTACGTGCAGAAACTTCTCCTGGTGGAGGTGTTGATTGTGTACCTCCACCCCAAATCCGCATCGATGGAGACATTGTGGATAGCTGCGGGGATTTTTGCTACTTGGGTAGCAACTTGTCGACAGATTTGTTCGTGGACCGGGAGCTGAGAGCGTGTGTGGCGAAGGCTAGTGCTGCTTTCGGACGTCATGTAAGGCGTGTCTGGAAGAACCATAGCCTGAAGATGGCCACCAAGCTGTGTGTCCACCGATCAATGGTGCTGTCTATCCTGCTGTACGGCAGTGAGACGTGGACACTGTATCGGCGGAACGTGAGCTATTTGAGCCGTTTCCATGTTCAGTGTCTGCGACGCATCTTGGGTATTCGGTGGTCGGACATGATTCCGAACACTGAGGTACTGCGGCGAGCGGACATGGACGGGATGGAAGCCATGATGATGCTGAATCAGCTCCGCCGGCTCGGTCACGTCCGTATCCTGAAGCAGCTATTGTACGGACAAGTGAAAACAGGTAATCGAAATCTTAGTGGTCAGAGGCGGAGATACCAGGATGTTGTGCAGGTAACATTGATTTTAGATGTTGGGAAGACTTAGCGTTGAACCGGACGGTCCGGAGGAATACCGTTCGGGCGGGCATCCGAAAGTTCAACGAGTAGTTATTGCGCGGCCGCAAACGGAAGTGTGTGATACGCAAGGGAATCATCGGTGCCATGGGTCGCGGTGACGTGCCTATATGGCGTTGCGATGTGTACGGCCGCGAATGCGCTGGCCGATTGGGATTAGTAGGTCACCAACGTACATCGTCGACGAAGAGGCGACGAGTAAGTTAGGCTCAGGAAGGTGATATCAACATTCCCATTCCACTCCTGCTAACGACTTCATCGGCCAACAGCCCGGTCGTTGACAATTAATCCGCTCCTCTTTTCAAAAACTTGGGTGTCTGTAATCTTCTACGCATTCGTTTCTTCAGTTTTGTTGGTGTACCGTATGATGAATGGTCTGTATGGATTTTCGTAGTTCAATGTGAATTTTGTTCTTCATCTTCTCTGGGATGCACTAAACCTGCACTCTTATACTGCAATGCTTTTTGCATTCCACTTCACAAATCTTTCTTCTTAGTTTAGACCTCGTTGTGTGTCGGTGAACCGAAAATGGAGTGGCGCAAGCCAATTGCGGTGATGGTCAAGCGTAGGCGTCCTTTGGGCTCGGTCACTGTGATAGGCTAATCCAAATCGGATGCCGCCAACCGTGTGCAGGAACATAACATAGATGGAGAGTACAGTTTCCATTTCCTAAACCCTCCCACTAACCGAGCCACACGGTCAGCCTGTAGTTTACGTTCCAGTTTCCTACGGATATGTATTCTAAACCTGTGATATGAACTGGGAGAAGGAATGTTCTGTCTGGCAGAGCCACGCTGATCACCAACAACACAAAGATTTGTAGGATTCGTTTAAAACACATTTTGATCCATTCGCTCAGTCAGCTGATGCACTGAAAGACAGGCACTCTGGTTTTCGTCCACACAGCCAAAGAACATTGTGAAAGTCTGGTGAAAGCGATTTGGTAACCTGCTAAACAGGCCGGCTATCACTGATCGGATGACTGCACATAGACTGCTCTCGCCTCAGAGGTGACACAGGTGCAGGCAGATATTAGGCAGGTACGAGACGGAAAGACTGCAGTTGAAGACAGACTGCAAGGGGGATTTCCGGAGCACGGTGGTCCAGTTTCGGAATGTGGTTTGCTCTATTCGATTCACTCCAGCTTCGAATAGCAAACAGTTTCTCAACTGTTCAAGGTCGTTATGATTGCACAACGGTTTAAATGTAGGGATAGAGAGCATAGCATCAGTCTACTGTGCTTCGCTAGAAAAGTCCTGGTAAGAATCATGCTCAACTGACTTAATGCGGAACTTTTGGAAACCAGTTTTCTTCGAGGAGTAGTGTAGATTTCGGACGGGTCATTGTACATTCGACAAGTGGTTTGCTGATCGACCAGCTGCTGTGTGCTCTGTTTGTGGATTTCACCAAAGCGTTTGATTCCGTGAAACATGAGGTACAGTAGACGGTGTTTGGCAAATTTGGATGCCCAGGTAAATTCGTCAATTTAATTGGACGACTGCATGTGAGAAGGAAGGCGAAGGTGTAATCGTGTGAATCGACCTCTGATGCATTTGACAGTGTCAGTGACGTGAGGGGGGAATACAGCTTAGTTTCTGCTCTGTTTAGTTTATAGTTGGACGCAATGATAACATTTGCCATTCGGAATTGTGGATTGAATAGATTACGCATGGACGCCTGTTGAATATTCGATGTTTCGACATCCTAGGTCCGCTACTCCGTTACTCGACAATATGGATGCTATAGTTTCCACATGACATTGTGCTATTTGTACATAGCACAGAGGAACCTAAACAACTGACCATGATTTTCCTGACCGCTCCATACATATGTGGCTTGGATACCGACAAAAATGATACATTTTTTCTTTAGGTCTTCGCCTGGCATAGGTGTTGTGCCTGCACCTGGAATCCGCACCAATTCAGACATTGGGTACACCTGCACAGACCTCTGTTACATGAATAGCCATCAGTCTACAGACATGTCTGTGCACCAAGAGTTGTGAGCTATTGTGGAGAAGATAAGCGAACAGCTTGAAGGGTGTATCTGGAGGAGCCGCAGCCTAATGATGAAAACAAAGCTGTCTGCCTATCGTGCAATGATGCTATCTACTCAAAGGAATCGTAAGTACCATAGATCGTGTGATGCACGAGGTCGCGAATGCACTGGTCATCTCAGGTTGTTAGATTACCAACGCCTTTATAGCACACCGTCAACAAAAGACAGATGGGTAACAATTATGTCCGTCGAAACTATCTTTTCGTTTGTTTAAGCTAATGACTATTGTCGTTTATTGGATCACCCGCTCTTCTTTCTAGAAACCTAAACCATGGTAGTCTTCTAAACTCCCCTTTCCACAGCCTCATTGGTGTAGTGTGAAATGAAGGTTTTATTTACGTTTGTCCCACTTGAATTTTTGTTTGTTTTCGTCATGGTACCCAAATTGCAGTGCGATTTCGACTGCAACACTCTTGAGGAAGGCCACCCAAGGTGGTTGAAACGTAGAGTATTACAACTTACTAGTAACACTGCGTTATTCTCAAGTCACTCATCAATAACATGCTAAACACGATGCCCAAACTGTTTGAATCAATTCGTGTTAAATTGGGTGCGGATATCTTGCAAACTGGCTATGTACTAAAATAATGCGAAAATGTCCAGAATACGTCGTTACGAAACACACACTGTTATTTATAAGCAGTCCAACGGAAAGTATCTACGGGGCATTTGATTCTAGCCAGGCTAATCTAATTGATGTGCCTGAGGGAGTAAATATCTACAAAGAATGAGATGTGGCGGTATGCCCCTACGCGTGTGAATCGGAATAATCGCTAAGTGCTGTTGCTAGCAGGAATGCCAACAGTCCAGTTTTGTGACAGGAGTGGTAATGAGGAACTTTTTGAAGTAGCGATAAATGTTTGTTTTTGGTTCGTGAATGAAGCACAGGATATTGAGAGCTGTACATACGGGTTAACAGGTTGGATGAGTTCACACTAAATGTCGATGTATAAGCAAAACAGACGAACACAGTTTGTGTAAAAGTGGCAGTGTGAAGAGAGAAAATGATAGGATGACCAAAAACAAAAGCGGATATATACACGAAGCTTGCTATACAAATAATGGATACAGTGTTTAACATCTAACAGAGATTTCTCAAGTCTGTGTTCCACCATGTACAATTCTTAGACAATAGCTACCGGTTCATAGACGATAGAAAATGTTAGAGTACTCTGGGAAACTCGGCAATTACGGGCGTAGAAGTCCGGAAAAAGATATGATAAGGCGATTGGACAGAAAACCAATTGTAACCCACTACGCATGCAATGCGGATTACGGCAAACAACAGCTGTTTAGCACCAACTGCAACAGGTGGACAATAGCGTCACTTTAGTAGACAGATTTGATGATCAAGCACCCATCAGACTCAGTTTAGTGTGCTGAATGTGTGCATCAGATCCACATCTGAATCTATTCCCTGGTACCACTGTCATGACAGATTCCGGAAAAACCGTTCGAAGAGAGCACACTCGTTTTTCGAAAATCAGTCTTCAGTGTACTACAAAGCAGCCACATTGTAGGACAATTCTGGATGTTAAAAACTCCTTGGATTGAATCCGCCGTGCTCCTTCTCGTGACTCCGTGTAACTAATCGCTTGTTTTTGTTATTCCCCCAACCCGCATCCAAACGTACAAATTCTCCAGCCCACCTCACCCTGCCATTACTATCCATTCACTTGCCCACACGCTCGTTGTTTGTCAACTCGCTCCTTCCTCCAGACCTATGAATACGGCCTTCCTACGGGCCACCGTGACTTACTGAACACCTAGCCAGTCTGCCCTAAGGCTGGGTACTAAGTCACACATCAGGTCGATCAGTTCGCATTTTGTCCTTACCTGTCGATCGCCTGTGTTTCCAGCTGTGTATTTGAAACTTTGACGGCACACTGCGGTCAATCAATGCACTTTATCTGGCAAACGCATACAAATAGAGGGGTTTCTTCCACCTGAGCATATTGTTTGCATTATTAATACCGTTGGTTACACGTTGCTCAGTGTTTGTTGGAAGAAAGTACACGAGCTTTCGAGACAAGCAAGAATAAATTGTCGACAGCCTGTTTTGCTCATCACATGAACGCCAGTAGTTCGAATACGTTATGTGACGGCCAGGCTACCGTTTATACCGTTATGTGTTACTGGGCGGTACTAATGAATAATGTAACATTGGCGGAAATAAATGACCGTCCTCGGTATTTGGGTGACGGGAAGCACACAGTGACGATCGAGAGTAAAAACGCATTTGACATGGACCGTTACTACATGGGAGTTCGTACTTCATGGATGATAGATGGCGACGGGGCCATGTCAGTTCTGCAAAGGTTGTCAAATGTGATAGTTTACTTTTGAACATTTACGAATTTTCGTCTCTTAGTGAAAAGATGTCTAGCTACGCGTCTTCTCTGGATGCGAGGCGGTGGCAGATGGATGCGGTTGTGGATGGGGTGTTCCGCCACGCGGGGCGGTGACAAACATGAATGTTCATGTGAAAAACGGTTCATCGAAGGATGAATGCCATTCATCACACCTAACCTACACCATTGGTGACAGGAAGTGGATGCACGGTATGAACGTGCGGCGAATGAGGAGCGTCAGCTCAGCCATTTCGAACGCCAAGTATGTAATGGTGAACTGAGGTGAACCGGCCCAGATCATTCATTTTGTCCACCAACGAGCACTGTGAGTGCATAGTCTGTGCTGATTGAGCTTTGAAAATCACCTTGCCTACGAATGTTTACGAATTTCACATTTCCGATGTATTTTGCAGTGCACACGCATTCCAGTGTTATTACGACCAGGGTATTTGAGAAAATGCACACCATTCAAAACGAAGAGTGTTAGTCTGTCAGACTTCACATTGGGTTTGAGACGACGCACGCATGGCAGCCCAAAGCGTGAAGGTCGTCACCGACAGTCCAGCTAGATTCGCCGCGCGTACCACGCAACAGGATGTCGACTAAAAGTGTACATCCCTATGGCCAGTTGAACCCCAGCTCTCGTACACCTGAAGTGCGTTGACTACTGTGCGAGTGAACCATCGCATACAACCGGGTCAGGTTGTGAGTAGCCTTGGTGGGTTTATTAGATCCATCGCGTACCCAAACCTTGGCGCAAAAGACAACCTAGCAGCGGACCAGCCAGCAGAGATGTTTCTTTAATCTATCTACAAACTCGTGTTCTTGCATCATGAGGAATAACTGCTTACCACAGGTCTTATCCTGACTACTTACACAGGACGCTCGGATTCGAGTACAACTTCCATGGAGTATTGCAAGTTCCAATGTTCTAGTATACCAATATTCCCAAATCCTGGAAATTACACGAGTGTTCAGGTGGCCCGCAGGTTTCGGAAAGCGGTGCAATAACTATCCTGATAGCTCCAATAGATAACACAACCGTCAGCACTTATCAATGAGGTATCGGCTAACGAATTCACAGAACCTACTGAACGGTTTTCTAAGTGAAGACAGGGAATTGGATTGCTACAAAGTGGACGTCACTGAAAAACGACTAAAGCTGCGGTGCGGCTGGCCCACCTTAATAAAAGGCACAACAGCGTAAATCTCAGCTCGCTGGTCGAAGTGCATTATCGGTGCGGACTCACATCAGGACAGCGATTGATTACAACGGTTTGCTACCATAAAACAGGTTCTACCGTTGCATTTTGTATATCACAGATTGTGTCTTAGCTTGTAATTTGTGGCCACTGCTCATCAATTCAAGCCAACAACGACTAAGCAATACTGTATGCACGCCATCCCTTCGCTTTTACTTCATGCGATTGACAAGTTTGTGAGAGGATGAGATGATAACAGTTGACTTATCAGTAGAACAGCCTATGCAATCAGACTCCGTGCGATGGTACAATCTCTGCCTGTTGGAAAAACAACGGCTAAAAATAATAAGAAATTGTCAAACTGACAACCGATTAAAAATCAGTGGCGATGGAGAAAACGTCACGAAAAGCCATATTATGAAAAGAAATCTGTAGGATGGTTTAGACACAAAGATCCTATGTAAAATGGGCGGAAAAAACCGTGCGCCCTGTTGCCTCATCATACGGTTCTGTGACTTAAACTTGTGATGGGTAGCTGGAAGAATAGTCGAAAGGGTATAAAAGTGCAAACACGTGAAGCTCACATTCTTTTAACGAATTCAACGAGTACTCAAAACTAGGGTGGTCTGTCGTGCGAGAATGACGCATTTCTGATACACGAATAACCACGAGGTGGTCACTGCAGTCCTACAACTAGTGTAGGAACTGTGTGCATGTTGATGGCATATACGCACGAGCGAGCGGGTGCGTGCGTTGAACTGAAGCTGTGGATGGATTCACCTAAGACGATCCAAATACGTATGAAAATAAGACGACCTAGTCAAGGTCGCGTGAAATTCCAAATGGGCAGAAGTCTAACATGAAATCTAGTCCGAAGGGTTAGTTAGTCAACAGGTCGGATGGTGTCCACTAAGCAGAGACTGAGATTCGAAAGAAGTGTGGAATGTGAGGTATGAATCTGGCGGATGTGGACGATAATGGGTTGGATCAGCTCGATTGATCCGATTGATAAAAATGGAAAAATAATGTATTCCTCTGACTGGATTGGATATCTGGGGGTAAGATAAGCTGCGCCACGGGATGCGGTAACTGTGTATCAAAATCAGGTCAATCGATCAACCGGATATTTGTCCGCTTATCAGGAGTGATTTATTCGACTTCACGCAAAATGACCAATACACACACACACATACGGACAGAAGTAATCGAGAATGAATTAAGATGGAAAAACAGTAAGACTGTGTGATTACAGGATATAACTAAGAGAACTGACATCAATCTGAAGTCTCCGGACCAGAATCTGTACACCTCACTTCGTTTTGTGTGCATGCAGTTGATAGTAAGTCACGGTTCATTTTGAGCACTACAATTCAACAGTAAAGTTGGCCAGACTTGCGCGTACAACTAACGGGTTGGTTAGCAGGAAACCTCAACAGGTTCAGGTTGAGAATAAAACAGCCAGTCACTTACCTCACCAGTATAAGATCGTAGTGCAACCAACCCGGCCAGATAGCCTGCTCTTCCAATAAAGAATTCATCAGATCCTTGTTGAAATAGGATTTCTGGCAGAAATTGAGATGCCAAATTCTTGTACGCGTGCAAATATTGATCACGTTTGGTCAAGTCACCGAACCGCTAGACGAAAACAATCGTACAGGGATTAAATAGGAGGATCCGTAGACAGTCGGTAAAGCAAATTGACGATAGAATAACGTAGCCATAAACTTGACTTGGACGTTTCCACTAGGTGGGTATTGAAACAGACCACAGCAAAGGTAGCATGCAAAATATCTTTTATTCTGACATCACAAATAGCCTCCAGAAAAGTCCATTCCATCAGACTTTTAAATCTAACCGATAGTACATTTGGAGACTGTTAAAAAATATACAGGTTTCTGGCCGAGGAAGACTAATACACTTGGTGTTGTATCCTTCTTCAAGCTGGTTGTTGTCCGCAACACGCTCATACGTGTTGCAAGTATATTCGACAGATGGTGACTAGAGTTCCCTCCTGTTGAACATTCCATCATTTTCCTTCACTACTGTCTCCTCACATAATAGCTTTCCAGCATTCACCTTACTGAAACCGTATTACCTGCTAGTGATCTAGTGTCTTTGAAAGGAGAGATGTGAAAACGAACAAAAGGTCCAACTCGTCAACTAATGGCCTATCACGGACCGCTTATGCTCGGTGTACATTCAGCCACTACTGGGTAAAAAAACCACTATGAAATCTGGTAAGTTATAAGGAGATGAACAAATGGAGTCACTCCCTTCAGCCAAGATGCTGGTTGTTGAGGATGAAGAAGAGTTGAGGCTGGCCAGAAGTTAAACAAAACAACAGATTTTTGGCTCGATACACAGTTTGCCTGATGCATCTATCGCTTAAAACATGATAAGTTAAAATCCAGTAGAGTAAACGTAAATGAAGGTGTACCACTAAGCATTTTAAAAGAATACGGGAGGTTTTGTGCAAACTGCTATTGTGAGTTGTGACTGGCGCACGTACTACTAACAAGGCTTAACGAGTCTACGCTGCTACTAACAAGGTTTAACGAGTCTACGCTGCTTTTCGAACGCGATTAGCTGAAAAATCCAGGCGAAGACGAAGGCCATGATCAAGTGTCAGCGATGTTTACTTTGTACGGATGAGCCGCCCACTTGGTGCCACATACCATAAAACTGCCGACTGTTGAGAGGCAGCACGTAGTGAATCAAACAGTGATTCTCGTACGAATAGGAAATTAAAAAACCACGGCCCCTGATCCATGTGTTCATGGTTGTTTAGACTTTGCGCTTGACTTTCATGCTCGTCTAGTGCATTGCTTTTTCTTGTCACTTGATGGGAGATCTGGATATGATCACAATGAGTTTTCTGGTCTTAACAGACAAAAAGGATCTTAGGTTCTTAACCGGTTCACCACTCAGTTACCCAGCATTTATCCCTTACGTTACTATTTATCGATCGCAGTCAGATTGCACCATAGCTCAACAATCACTCTGGTGTTCCTGATAACACTTGTTTTCACTCAGATATACAGACTGCATGATGCTAGGTATCAGATGTCCAATCACTTTCTTGTAAGTCCGCCTTAGTGGACGGTTCATCCTCCGGCCGGCGTCTGAAGTCTCTCCTTATTTCCACATCATTTGTCCGGTTAAGCAACCAGTGCGTGACCTCTCCAGCTGGATATACCAGCCTTCTACGACTTTTGTAAAAACATTTTATTGAAACGTGTTACACATTCGCTGTATCTGCTTGCATTGCTCTAAACAGTTTCTCGGTCTTATTGTTTCCGACAACTTCACAGCACACAAAAAGTTCATTCAGGTATCTTCTTTAAACAACTCCAAATTCGGCCCTCTCAACGAGCTTCCACATTCTCAACGAGATCCAAATATGAGCATTTTTGCACACAAATTCAACCTTGCCCTTCTTATGTTTGTTTTTAATTGGCCCCGTTTTTACACACAGTCCTTCCTTCTCTTCTCGATCAGCAGTGATAGCTTGGATTATCCAGAAGAGTATGTTATTACTGTGCGGTTCAAACCCATTGAGTTAACTACCTTTCAGTTGCTGAAGAAGTGGTTAGATAAGAAACTAACAAGTGATTAGATGAGGTGCAAAAAATATATTGCTAACTTTACAGAACCTAACTAGCTCCAGTTACCATACTCGAGTTTCTCTTTTGCTGAAGCACGTCGGTAATGCATATCCTTGCCATGAACAAAACTGGAACTCCGACCATAAGGCAATCTCGCCCAATGTGAGGCCAATGACACAGCGGTCAACAGGGTTGCATTAGAAGAGCGTGGCCGGAATTCTAGTCCTGGCCATGGCAAGGGTATGCACCACTGACGACCTCTAACAAGAACAAAACTGGAGTATTGCTTCACTATGAAAGAGGCTAACGAGAAAGTCTGCCAGGATGGGACAGCTGCGATCAGTTGCCAGTGATATACAACTCATAGTACCCAAATCCCACGCCGCTTACGAACAGTTCCAATTAACTTTTTGACTATAAGTGGTCGGGAGCGAACAACATCGCAGAAGATAGTCCAATACTGCCGTGAGCTTCAAACGTACACGTTGCAGCTGTAGTAGTCAAAGATAGCACGGTTGGATGTGAAAAGTGTGAAAAGATCTAACTGAGGCACAGATGAGCTCAGGAGAATTTCTGTAAAAAGGAAAAACGATGGACATGCTCCGCAAGAATCGTAACCGGGAAATACGTCTAAAACCAGAAAAGGAAACCATCGCGAACGTACCATACTAGTAACCAAACCCAATTAACAATACTTAGACAGGAGTGAACTACGTCATCATGAAGTTATGCAAAATTCACAGCTTAATCAACTACTTACTTACCAAAACAATCAACCCGAGCTACAAACAACACCCCCACTATTCCCAACCATCAGAAACAAACTGATAATTTAAACTACCGCTCAAATCGATTTAACGGAAAAAGCTTTGCGAAAAGCAAGCCAGAGTGCATATCAGGAGTAAGCAATTAGCACATACGATGTGTTCTATAGAACAATTTTTACAAAGCAGCTAGAAGATGAACGACTGCGTAAACAATGGAAGATAAGCTTGACATGTACTAGAACAGAATCAGGTCATACTGTGCACAAATGCTGATGTGAATTGCATTCTTGACTGGATTGACAGACAGCTAACTACATAATGATGACCGCTGAAACTTCACCCTAGAAACTTTTTCACTCAGTGAGCTCAGATTCCACCGAAATAGGCACACAAATTTTGGCTGACGATCTGTCTGTCGATCGGATGAAGGTCAGTTAAGCTGTTTCCGTTTTCGCTTAGACCTACGCCGCAACTTGCTGACACAATAACCTTGTCCACCAAATGAAATAAACGCCTCCTCATCTTAGACTTAGTCGATGGGGCCTATAGTGTTAAATGACAAGCAAACAGTTTATCACGCACATATATTCGTTTGTATCAAAAGTGACAACCAGATACCACTGGGTGAAAATATTGGAGCATTTGTCACTCAAACAATAACGCAGTTTCTCTGACCCAGGTGAACGGGGTCGATTATTTCATCGCGGTAGTCTTGAGCTGGCACTCTCAGAGTCGTTGGAGTTGTCCGCTAGTTTCTTTCACTTAGTTTTATGAGGTCTGATTACTATTTGCTTCGGTTGCAATCCTACATTTGATGAGCGGTATCCGTCAAATAGTGCATCAGCTATTGCTGGTGTTGTCCAAGGTCTATTGACATCGAGATCAACCACTGGTGGAATAAAGCTCTTAGGTGTAACACGTTGTTCAAAATGCCACGTAAATTGACTATTATGATTGGGCTGATTAATTCACACAATTAGGTCGATTACACGTAACTCATGGGACCGGACTGAAACCGTGTATACAGAGTGCAAATGAACTGCGACTGCTGTTGCAGTCACCGGTAGGAATTGAATGTTACTGCCACACTAACAGATTTTCAGTTTTCGATAAAGGGCTTCAATTCATTTACGTGGATGAAGGAATTCCTGGAGCACGTGAGGACTTATGTGTGTAGTTAAGGGTTACCATGACCATCAAGTCTTGGTCAAACTGTCCACCTCCAAGAACACAACGAACTTAGGGGTGTATCAGCCATTTTTTTGAGGGAAAACCGCGACAATTAGTCAGTGGGCCGTGCATATGACTTGGCATTACAACTAGAAAGTCTTAATTAAAATGGAAAATCATTCCGTAAGAAAGTTCTTCGTTTGTGCCATACAACACTCGTACAGTATAATTCAACAAACCCGAAACAAATCGACCGAAAACGATCCATGTGTGCACAGTGACCTACGCATCCATAGCTGATCAAAAGAATGAAGAACTGTAACTTTATATAATAATCATAGGTTTGTCTGATAAAAGGAAAACGAACATGTTTTATAAAAATCAAACATGAATCTTGACACTACGGAAATCTGGATCGTAAAGATTTGTTTTCATTTAAAGGCACAGCTGGCCTGACAGACAACACCATTCTGAACTACTCAATGAAGCGTTCAAGACGTCCGTAAGCGAGTGATTTTTGACCAGTGACTCACTGAATATTGGTATTTATATGATACACCATAAACAAAATTACAATACATTGACAACTCTGGGAGGTGCCATTAGTTAACTGATTTACCTATGGGCAAATGAGGTGAGGTAAAAGTTGTGCGTGTGTGGATTGAAAACAACCACTTTACAGGGATCGCCGATCAATTCTAAAGGTAGTTCCATATGGCGGAGAAAACAGCGATTTCACATATAATAAAGATAATCACCATTATCATCACCAAAGACGGCAAAGCATCAGTGGTCGAAGCCACCGTTCAACTCCCACACAACAATCAAACCAAGATGATAAACCTCAAGGGAAATATCAGAAAAATGAAATGGACAGATTGCAACTCACGAATTCACACGTCCAAACAGAAACAATCAACAGCAAACAGTCTACACTACACAAATGGCTGAGACTGAGTTGAACACAAAATGAAACTAAACCGAAAACATCATTTCAATGCGGCTGTTATCCGGACAGATCCGATGTATCCCTACTTCATGGACAACCCAGACAAATAACTACTCAAACCGATTAGCCACCGGTTCTCTTAACGTCACTAACTAGAGGTATCCAACCGGAGAGACAGACACGATCAGTCACTCGTAGCTTACCGACGGCTGCTTTCACGTCCTTCAGCCGAGTAATCAACTCTCATATTATATCCTACGACAGTGAGTCGATGACTCTGTATACTGTTGTAACTAACAGACTGAAATTCTTACTACGTGGCCCAAGCATCCTAATTTTCAGAGCTAGGATAAGTGAACATGATTGACCTAAACCAACAGAAACTTCTTTTCCAATATTTTGAGTGTTAGCTCGATTGAACACAATCATCAGTGAATGTAGGGATTAACATGCCCGATGCATTATATATATATATATATCCAAATTCCGAGAGTTAGGAAAACACAACAGCCGCCAAAATTTCGATGCTGCTGACGCAACGGTGTTTACGAATGTGCAAAAACAGTTATTTCACAGTAGTAACCTCGGAGAGACATTGGTGTAAAAGGAGGTTAGGTTGGATCCACCTAACGGCATTCAGGTCGCAGCGATTAACGCCTCACTGTATTGCAATGGATTGATGTTGCAAGCAAATAACCACAAACTGCGATTAGCTACCTTCAGGTTGATTACCGGTATTGTCAGTCAACTCTTGATGAAGATTAACATTAGGTTCCTATTAACCTGGTAATCCGGTTCAACGGCAGTGTTGCCTAGCCCAGTAATATTTGCGCTTGTCAACGGCGTATCAGTAACGACGGTTCACGTAACCTTTGTTGAACTATCGATTAGTCACCGTATGTGAACCAGGCGTTCAAGGCTTTCTCACCATGGTTTGCTTTCGATCGGAAGGTGCTGAAATCTGGCCCAACCCCGCTCATCATCTGAGTGTGGTAACCACATACAGGAAACACAGGATTAGCGACGTCCAGGCTGACATGCGTGAGCTCGCGTTGTTCAAATCAAGCACCAGAGATTCAGACAGTCCGAAGTGACCAAAAAGGAGTAAACATTTTGGCTAGAGGTGATTTATCGGAGAAGTTAAAATACAATAACTTTGTAATACCGTCCTACCTCCAAAGAGAAACAGTAAACGGAATGCCCGTGTTTACCTAATGATGGAAAATAAACATCGTCAGAATAATCACTAATAGAGTTGTCAAAGCAAAAGACGAAAATGCTGTAAAGCGAGAGCATCCATGAAATTGTCGGACGCACATCATCTAGAGAAGTTCATGAATCATTATCGAGTAACGGAAATATATTCGTGACATTGTGCATATTGTTTCATTTTGATAGAAGCACAAATTTCACTAAGTTGACCCTCTAATTCCCCACAGCTATTAGTATTCATCAGATCGTACGAGTTTTCACCGCTGGGATGATGAACTGAAGAAAATTTAACTGGTAAAATGTCATGAACCGTCGGGATCACGAACGCTGCAGCCCGATTGATCGTCCGCCGTCGCTAACTGACAAAAACCAGGCTGATCGCCATGCTCAAGACATCCCACTTTTCATTTCTCAAAGAGACTGATAATGTTGGGTTCGGCTGCGCATATCCGCTCCTAACAACATTAGTAATACACCCCAGAGTGTCCTAACTTGGCTGGTTAGCGCATCTTCCTTTAGCACCATTGAATGAGATTTCCCTAAGTTCTTTACCAGAATTTTGTCTGAGAGTAATGTACAAAGTGTACGCTTACCCATACACAGTGACTTACAAATCACAAGACCATCTTACACTGAATGAATCGTTGTTATATGTCCCTGCACTTTAAATTGGTCCAGTCATTGCATAATGAACTCTTTCCGATAATTCATTGTTTCCCAAAGTTTAAAAAGCACACAAACATCTTTAACTCGGAGTCTTCTTTTTGATGACAGTAAGCTTGTAATTCAGTTCTGAAATAATCATCAGAATGCACTGAAAAATCCCTCCCATCATGTCACATTCATTCAAAGCGATACGAAATCGTAAATTTGCCAGATGTTCAATCCATCATTTTCTAGAACATCTGCATGGAGAGCATCAACTCTGCTTTGTTCGTTCTGTTATCTCTAATAGTAAACGTAGGTCAACACAGTTGTTTATGAAATCTTTAAAAATTATTCAAACATTCAGCTCATTTTATCCATAAACTGAACATCACCTACATTTGGCCGCTCTTTGCAGATGGACAAATCGGCTAGCAGAAATCAAAAGGAAGTACTAGAACCAAGCTGCCCTCTTAGAAAGTTTCATTAGTAGTGCACATGCGCGCTCCTGCCCAAATTTGTGCTCCCGTCAGCGGGATTGTGATGAAAACACGCGACCCAGTACTCATTCTACTAATATTTGACTAGGCGTGACCGTTACATCACATTTCAATATTCACTCGCAATTTTATGTGAATAGTATTTAAGCTGCCCTGACATTCGAAGGGGAAAAAAACAATAAGCCTCTCGTCCATTCTAATCGGTAGCTGCAAGATAAAAACATCTCAGATAGACTGAAGCAACTGACATCACTGAACCAACTAGACAATGATTAAGACAGTGCTAGAAACTTGAGGATTTCGGTTTCTACAGTGTTCTCGTATTTCTGTTTACATTCCCCCCCCCGCACGTTTTCATTATGCTTCACAAAAACAAACTACAATCCCGAAAGTGTGGTCATCAGATGCTCCATAACTGTTTGACAGGAAGACCCAAAAACAGACAGAGGCAGAAATGCCGGAAACTAATCAAAACTCGTTCGGTTTAAACGACTCAAGGAAGCTAGACATCACTAGTACTCACTAGCGCTCACTAGTACTCAACGCCAAAAACGGAATAGGCAGTGGGAAACTACGCAATGAAAACGGAAGACGCATATAGTCGTATTGCAGTTAAATTGCAGTAATGATTGACTTGCAGCCAGAAGAGGCTTACCACATATACTGTCAAGAGTATGAGCCATATTAACAACCAATGTAAGCATCCAGTGAATGGACAGGTGGTCAACCTGATCTTAATCACATCGTACACTCAGTCATGTTTCGCAGTATGTACACAGCGTGAACCTCTGTGCACTTAAATCAGTCAGAAGCGAAACAGCTATCACATCACGCTACCCATTAACATAGAGAAAATGAACTATTTTAACAGTTAACAAATCCTTCGTACATTCTTAAAAGATGCATCGATATAATTTTGGATCGCCGTCGTCCACAAGAGCTCAAGAGGAACAGAACTTACCAACCCATAGTTTAGTAGTTTAACATGTGGTTTAGGTAGGTTAGGATACTCACATGATGACAAGCAAACGATAAGGGTTCTCAATCACAGCCCTAAGTCCAATAAATCGCACTGAACAGCACCGGAAAAGTGATAATGGACTGGAACTAGTAGCACGTGCACGAAATAAGGGGTCAGTATACTTTAAGTCCTCAATCTACAGGGATCAAGAGATTGCATACAACATTAATCTGCTACGCGTGGCTCCACACGATGAGAACGACGACCCGGATGCAACTGGCAAACCGTCCAGTTATCGCACGACGTGAATATCCAGTCTACTGGTGACTGCCTTGAAGAAGAACAGAGTTATCAATATTGCTGTTGAGTCACTCACGTGATAGAACATACTGGCAGTCAACCAGACACCAGGGATGCCCAATAACATGGACAAGCTGTCTTCTTTGTTCGATTGATGCACCTTGGTGCGTTCAGCCACATAGCTCAGAGCAGCCTGTATAAATTGGTTCGCGTTACCCGTAATCGATTCTCTACTACCGGGTGGTAGCTGTTCCAGCCTGAGAACGTGCAGCGCGGCCCACGCGATTCCGAGATAGCCAGTATACAGACCTCCATCAAAATTGCGTGGATTGGTGGATACACTCTACATAAAAAGAATGGATACGTAGACAGTGTAAAAGCGATATGAACGTGATACAGTTTAGGTTTCAAACCATATACCTGGCGACAAAACTGTCATCCTTCGGCAGTCTTCATTAGTACCAAGATGAAAGCAATCGCTCATCGCAGCAAAAAAAATAAAACTCGAATAACTTTCACAGAAAGAGAGTTGTACAATAAATGGACAAAGGCAGAACAACCATAGCAACCGTGCATTTCTTGTCAGGTTTGTTTTGTAATGTAAACCTTTTCCAAAACACCGCATAAAAACCTGTCGTAACCGGCCTAGGTGAGGCAACCAAATGGGTTTTCGACTTGTGTTCCGCGCAGAATAAATTAATGTCACCAAATGCGAGTGATTCTGCACAAACCAATAGGATGGAATGAGACTTTATCATCGGTCAGCATGGAAACCACCCAGTTAAAAGCGTAAAAGTTCCTCGAGCAAAGTCCAGGTTACTGCCGCAGGCATGTAACCGAATTTCCTAAGGAAGGCGCAAGTCGATCAATGCGATTGTTACTGACAGATTGATTGCAGTGTCGTTGACTTCCACGATTCCACCAAACGGTGAGCATCCCAGCCATATTAGCACAAGCGGACTATAGCATGATGTGTCAAATGGTTCCAATAACTACCAAATGAAACTTCTGGCATTCAGTTGTAGACAGAAAATCGGCCCGGTACACAATCGTTTGACAACACGTCTGGAGTATTCGTCGTTATACCTTGTCCCAATTGTGGAACACAGTTATGAGTGTACACATGTTAAGAAAACTTAGCAGTTGAGAAGAAGTCATCTGTCACACCAGTAGAAAGTAGCCGACAAATCCCTTTCCTTCAGAAATGAAGGGTTCTCTTCTAACCGACTCTCGTCTGTCATCAAGGTTTTTTGCAAAAGGTCGAAAATCGTGCGCAATGGGAAATTGATAGAAATTGTTTCTTTTTAGTGTCCCTGTAGATCCTTCTGGTTTATACTCGCCCAATTATTTTTCACTAATGGTCGTTCATGGTGTCTTCAGAAAAGTGTAACAACCGTAATAATAACGCCGCGCTGAACAAGTTTCCGAAGTCAATCAACGAGATCGCGACCCAACAAGTATATTCGAAAAGTATAAAATGCAATTATTAAAAAAAATGAGACAAGTCTATGATGCAAGGAATGGCGAGGTTGAATCGGGTGTTCTGGTAGAAGGAGTGACATGTAATTCGAATGAAAAGCAGTTTCAGATCATCACAGTCTGTCCGATGAAATGCACTTCCTAAGTGCTTTTCATCTGACTCTCACTGAAGGCAGGATTCGAATAAGTGTATGTACCGACCAAAAATGTCGCCTCCTGAGAGTTATTTAAATTCCAACCGATCACTACGTTTGTGACTTTAGCCTGATTGGTTTTGCACGAAGCGATGTAACCGTAACAGTGAGACAAAAGATCACGGTAAACCCCACCTGTTAGTAGAGTAAAAAGTCAAATCATTAACGTCATTTCAGGTAGGATTAGCTCGGAACGTGTTGCCTTTGGTTTATTCTTCTTCACAAATTAGTGCACTCGTAATTCAGGATGAGAAAATTCAAATCAATATAGTAAATGACAACACGCAAATTAAGTTTAAAAAATAATAGCAGAACACAACAAATGTCGCTTTTAACAACCTATATAGTGAACTTTGCTTGAGATACGATACCAGCAGGGTTATTCCGTGAGCTGTTTCTATGCTATTACATACAGACGAATCACTGTGTACTGGGGCGTCCAGCCCTCTTGGGAAATTTGAAAGTCCTCATTTGTGTATTCTGCTACGCATCATTTGTTCTGATCGATCCTCTACGTTAAATGCTGACCACTCACCAACTATCTTGACAAGAATTCCACACGATGGTGTGCATTAGCCAATAACAACAGTGAGGAGGCATACCATAATCCGTCAACCTGTGAGGCTTCACACTGGATGACCGAACAGAACTAAATCTCACGGAGCAGTTATCATGCGATTGTCGAACGATATCTGTTCTTTTGATAGGCCATCGAAACAGGTAGGATAGTGAAAAGTATATCTAGAATACTCCTGACAATCGAACCGGAGTCAGGAGCAACCAAATATCACGCAAAAATTAAAAAATGAATATGTCAAACTAGCGTGCATGTTAGCCCAATTGAGAAGATTCGGTGCCCTCAGGAAATTCAAGCATGCATAGTCGGGACTTCGGCTGGATTCCAGAGACGGAAATTAAATATCACTCTAAGCAACAATTGCCCTACCATATCACGTGTGCCACGAAGCCAAATCGAGATACCTGACACCTGCCGATAGTCGTCTACTCTCACTGTGGCGTACACGATCTACTGATTCACCCAGAAGGGTGAACATATAGTCAGGCGTTCCAAAAAGAGTGAACATGAATTTGTCAGCAATAATAGTGGGAAAACAAAAAGATCACACAGTTCAATTACTGTTACGACCCCCTGAGGGAGGACAGCAAGAACGAATACAATAGATCGCGAGCAGTACCTCGATCACGAACGAAACGGAACGATATCGCAAACGACACGAACAATCAGAACGCAAGAACTCGGAACCAACTCTCACAACTTAGAACCCCCTCCCCCCAACAGGTAAGGAAAAAGACGGCCTTCAAACGAGCTTTATCTGCTGCTCAACCCGAAGGCAAAACAGTGGCTCACAGCAGCTGTATTTATAGATTTCCGGCGGCCTTAGTCCTAGGAATCGTATATCAGTGTAAGAGGTTTAGGTGAGTATCTTGCACAATAGAACAACCTGATTAGTAAGCAGTAAGACAGAATCGTTAATTACAAAGAGCTTTAGTTGATTAAAAATCAGGGCATCATTTGAGTTTAAACTGGTGATAAGGATCGCATATCCCAAAGTGTAGTGTCTATAGTTGGTCTAGCACGGAAACCGTATACTGTGCTCGGGCATTTTAAACTTGGACATCAACCACTCCAATGGTCCAAGGGACAGACAGAGAAGCTACACACTAAAATTCCTATGGAAGTTTCACAGTTATTCCATTCTGATGAGTGTCCTCTAAAGGCCTCGTTCACTAAAGGCATATTAAATTTCTAGAGTTTAGACGTGAAAAACGAACAGAACGTTTATCGCAAGTTTTTGTAGACATCCCTTATTGAATATGCTATAAAAATGACAAAATTTCGAATAAAAATGCGGGCAAAATACACTGGACAGTCCTGGGCGTGGCAGTGGACACAGTAAGGGATGTGCCCGAGTTGGATGAGTAATGCGTGTTTGCGGTGGTTTATGTTCCGGTTCAGGGAGAAACAAGGAGGAGGCACGTACTCAGTTGACTCAAAATAGAAGTTCGAGGAGTGCGATGACGAACCAAACTAAATAAGGAAACCAGCACGAGAAAGGTTGAGTTGGACTGTTGAAGCGTGTTTGGAATGCAATAGTCAGACAGGCGAACCCGAAAGAAGTTAGACGCACATATTGCCGGAGAGAAATGCCGTCTCCTCATTGGAAGGTGATAGGCAACCATCCAAATCATAATGTTTTCTGCCGAAAATATACTTCCTGAAATTTCTCTTTAAGCGTTTTAAGATTAAGAATAACGTTTTGGTAGAGAGCTGACCAATAAACCACCTCAGTCGTGTGTGCCATGGGGTACGACGACTTGAAGGAAATATCTGGTAAGAGATCCGTTAATTCATAGTGTGCATATATACACATGTATGCACTACTATTCGACCCATATATAAATATACGTATATATATGAGGATTAGCTACACAAGTGATAAATTTTCATAATAAGTGAGAAAAATGTGGGTTAAGTAAAATGAAACAGAGGGGTTGAGAGAAAACGTCCTAAACCAGAGACGTTCATTCTTCCCTGGGCCTCAGTCAAGAGGCCATAAAGGACCCACTGAAGCAAACTTTGGTATCAGTACCTTCATACATTGAACCATAAGCTGGACATCATGCTGTTGCTTCTAAACTGACCTACCAATCCCAGATAAGGTATAGCGTGGCAAGCGGTGGGTTTGCATTCGTAAGGCGGGTATGCGCCAATGAAACCTTTAAGATGAGATCACTATGCTCATAGATTGACAGCACCAACGAACTTCGTTAATTTGGTGATGTGATGTTACCGCTACATGCCGGCAGTGTTCCGGAGACCACAGTGGTCCATACCAGACACTAGAAAGATAGCACATCACGTGCAGAATCGATCTGACACACCAGAGTGGAAATCCAAATGCCGGGTTATCAAAGCTCGGAAGCTTCTACGGCCTAAAGTGAGGTTATAGATATTACACTAACTTGTTTTCGTGCACAGCTACACGAGTTTCAAAGCAGCATGGTACAAACAAATCTGGGACACTCAGGCCATAGTCCCAGATTAGCCACCTGCAAAACCTATTAAGAATTCGGAATACATCTATAATACATTAAAATTGTGTGTTGAAAATGGACCAACTCGTCTCTGAACACAAAAGTTAGCCGTCTTAATTACGAGTAAGCAACAATTTAGTTAAGAAACCGATAGTTAACAATGAGAATGAAACGTGTTCATTCGTATAGTCACTAAGCATGCGAACATTGAGGTAGCTGTTAATGACTGCATCGGCCAACATCGTGGTCATTGACAATTAATCCGCTCTTCTTTTCAGAAACCTGAGTGTCTGTGGTCTTCTACCCATTCTTTTCTCCGGCTTTGTTGATGTAATGTATGATGAATGGTCTGCCTGGCTTTTCATAGTCCAATGAGAACTTTGCTTTTCATCCTTATCTTCTCTGGGATGCACTAACCTGCACCCCTATACTGCAACGCTTCTTGTATTACACTTCAAAAAT
Organism: Paragonimus westermani; assembly: GCA_008508345.1. Lineage (NCBI taxonomy): Eukaryota > Metazoa > Platyhelminthes > Trematoda > Plagiorchiida > Troglotrematidae > Paragonimus > Paragonimus westermani. The sequence continues at coordinate 191,836 of QNGE01000256.1, forward strand.
CTTTCTTCTCAGTGTAGATCTCGTCATTGCAGCCTCTCTGTTTAGTTTCCGAGAGATAAGAGTTTCCTTTCCTTATTAGCCAATCAAGTGGCTAACCAGCATTGGCCGGCTGGACAGAAAGGCCCCACTGGCACACCTCCCGGTCTTATTCCTTCGGGTTTACACTGGATATGTGGTGTGTTGGTGGAACTGCAATTGGTGCAGCGCAAGCCAGTTGCAGTGATATATAAGCGCAGGCGTCCTTTGGCTTCGGTCACTGTGACAGGCTAATCCGAATCGGATGCCGCTAGGCAGCTAGACAATGTCAGACCAAACACTCTTTGCTGAGGCTGTGAACAACAGACGTAAGGCGCAATGTGGGTAAACGATTGCACGGTATAGCGAAACGAAGTCAATCACTAGTAAGTCAGCTACGGCAAATCAGGTTTGCTTCTTATGCTAGGGCCGTCTTAACTCAAACATTCAAAAGTCGCGGACGGTAGGTAAGATAGCAGGATTCAGTGGAGTGAATACTGCCCTTGTCTGGGTGAGTTGTATGTGGTGTAAAAGCAATCAGTGAGGCGGGGTAGTGAATGCCAAAAGATTCTATCTTATTCCCTTACACCAATCGAAGAGAAGTTTGCCAGTCCGTTTTGTGGTGGCCAGAAAATCTTATTTGCATGGAATGGGCTGAAGTTTGTTGGTGCCAATACATTAATTTTTTTTAATAACACATTTTTTACGAAACTGAGACACGGAAACACATCAGTCTTGTTCACACATCCTGCTATTACGTACCCCATTCACATTCCTAACAACTAACACATGACGTCTCAATTATCACGCAGTCTCTGATTTGGTAGGACACAAGTTCAAAGGTAACATTCAGTCAATGAAATTGGGAAGGATGAATTTAGTTTATGATCCAAAAAATGGCATTGATATTTTGCGTATCGTGCAGCTGTTGTTACCATCGTCATAACTGAAAACGAATATGTGCCGAACGGATTTTTATACAGGCTAGTTGCAAACAAGGGGTTCATATTTCGCCTTGATAGAGTGTGAATTTGTACCTAGTATCCACGAACAATCATGCTGTTTCGCTATGAATAAACTGATCGTACTCACACTGTACCACACCAGGATCAAGCCGGAACTTTTCCCTTCTTTAAGATGAAATAAGGAGGATAAGTTGGTCTGTGGCTCCAAAATAAAACCATCAGAAATGTCTTACACTATGCTACTCAGAGTGTAGCCAGTAGTACAATGATGAAGCGAAAATTACCTACAGTCATGTGGTGAGATAAACGCAAGGGAAACCGAAGGAGCGACGTCTGTGAGTTTGCTGAACGCTAAAATTGTTACGCAAGGTGCGTGCTCGAGCAGCGCTCCAATCAATTTCGTCAGTTGCATACGCAGAAAGGAAACGTTTCGCTACGACACTCGGAAGAAAAGACTAGGCGTCAGCACTCGTCAAATTGAAGTGGATTAGGAATTCAGCCATGCGTACGCGCAACAGTACGTGGGCCATGCAATAAGTGCACTACACTCTCGAATGTCGGAGCATATCACGAAATGATCTTGAATGACATAAGCTAGGTGTACCACTGCGAAACGCTGGTTCGACCATGGATATACAGTAGATCCCACGAGAGCGTTCCGTGCTCTACGTCAGATTACACATAGACGTGAGCTTTTTTCCAATGTGTAATCTGTACATCCTAAACGACCACGTTTATGCGGGCAAAAATAAACGGCAGTAAACCTAGTGCCATCTTAATAGCCCGCAGCACATACACCGATAATAACCGTCTTTAATCCTCCCTTGTGATCTTTAACGTCTGATTTTGACTGTGCTCCCTGTTTCTTTTATACTGTCGACATAGTTCGTAAATATGGAACGAACGTGTTGACTGATTGTATACTGTTAGCCTCTACTGTTGATCGATTGATGTACACATGGAATTTAAATCACTTGCTGATCTACCTATTAGCAGTTCAAATCTGGTTGAGCATCTACTTCGTTTCTTCGTGTATTGGTAACTGAAATATTCAAGCACGCGTCATACAGGTCCCAGCGACGAGTGACGACAAGGGTAAATTCATTATTTCCTTGTACGTGTTCGGGCACCACTTCTTGAATGTAATTAACGGAAACAAACTTACTGACCGACAGGTGGCTAGGCTGATGAAGTGTTTGCGGCATTCAGACATGCTGTTTCGATCGTTGGTTCGGTTCCAGTTGAAGTTCATGATCTAAAACTTGGTCTCTTATGAACGAACGAAATGTAACTACAGTAGACACCTTGAAAATAATGTAAACATAAACCCGTCACTGCCGAGGGAGACGACAGCGAGGAACAAGTTTATCACGGACTCAGCGTCGGTCAATACAGATGAAAAAAGTCCACAATTCTGCTACACAGAGCCATAAATCGAGTGAAGTTTAAACGCAGTAGATAGTACGTGATAGTTGACTTACTGCAAAGCAACTTTGTAAGCATTCGATACACTTTTGCACTGCCTGTCCCGGCGGGAAAGATAGAGGTTGGTTCGAAGTTGCATCCACATACGGGTTAGGAAAAAAGCGGACACTCATTGTATGTGATCACGGGGGCTGGGAATTAAGATGGAAAGCACACAACTGGAATGATGTGCCAACTAGGAGACAGAAATTCTAAAGCTGCTGTACACTCACACGTTCAACAAACTCTAGAAAAATGGACTCGAGGTTTACTGAAATTCTCCACGGATAAAGAAACATTCAGGAAATATGCCAAAAGGTTTGGGCATGCGGGGGCCCTTGTTTAGCGGTTTCGACTGAAGTGTGTGAAAAGTTAGAGGGGTTCAGGAGGACAGGATGAACACTGTCGCCAAGGTTGTTGTTGGAAAAATTTGTACATGCTTCAAACAGGATTCAACAATAACACGGATAAAATTTCCGCGTGTAATGACGCTGTACTCGATCAGAGGTTTTATAGAATCGTTCAACAGGATAAGATTCTTCCATAAGACACTAAAACAAGAGGACAATATATACGATGGGGACGTATGCAGACGCTAAGTAATATCTTCAAACGAACCATAGGAAAAATTAGTCCCCGACGTTCCCTCGAAAAACCTGGAACACCGAATCCCCCTTAACAACTTCATCAGTGCAGAAAGAAGACGTGTTACGATATGTTAAAATTTCGTTTAATCTCATCAGTCGCAAGTTTAAAATAGAGAGGCAACTCCGGATACGGTTGTTGCACGGCTATATACCTGAAAATCAATATCGGTACATGAAGCCAATTGGGACGGAAACACCACGAATGAGAAGTGCACCAAAAATACACAAGGATGGAGCACTCCTGTGACCAATTTTGTGTATAAGCAATTCGGCATATCATAAACTTGCTCGACGGCTGGTTGACATTCGAGACCTCAATCGTAAAATGTTATCGTTTCATTGTCTAACGGGTTCCTTTGAACTAGCAGAGACATTCGAGCGCGTGTCAGTGAGTTCTCGAGACATTTATTCGATTGACTTTGACTCCCTTCTGTGAAACATCGTATCTTCGTGCGATTCTATTTCTGTCCAGAACTGTGATATAGGTATTCCACTTGAATACCTAAAGGATCTCATCTTGATATGTACAGAAAATATAAGGTTTATCCTCAAAGAACTTTCTTACAAACAAATAGACAGAGTGGCTATGAGTACTCTGTCAGGCTCAACATCGGCCGACACCTTCTTGGAGATGATAGAGTGACAAGTCCCAGATATTGCCAAAGCATCATTGTACAAACGGTGTTGATAATATTTTGATTTTTTTGTAAATAACTGATCACTTGTTTTTTTAATCTTCTTAACCTTATTCACCCGAACCTACCATTGTCCTACGAAAGTGAATCAAACGACAGTTTAGCTTTCTCAGTTTTACCAGGCGTGAGGATGGGACGTTACAACGATCGATTCACCGTAAGACAGCATGGGGCGGACAGTATCTTCAGTTCTCCCGCTTTGATCTGATAGCATACAAGCGGGATTTGGCCAAGACCCTATTTTATAGGGCCAGGCGTGTTTGCAGTCCTGATAAGCCGTAGACGGAACATGGAGTGCTAAGAAAAACGTTACTGGCAAACGGATATCCTGAAAAGTTCAGACATTTACAGTGCAATGAAAAAGTGCAACGAGTCAGTTCACACAACCCAAAAGAAGGATATTTCTATTTCTGCAATTTAAAGATCATTTGGCAAAAATCGGGCACACATCGAAATCTGTCTTATCTCGTAGGAATGCGGCTGCCTAATTACGTTTGATTCCAAACAGTAAAGGACCAGTTCTATGTAATCCCGAACGTAGCCGGTTTAACTATTGTCTCTCACGTTGTCTACCAGTTCACTTGCAGTTGCAGTGATGTTTGCATAGACAGAACAGCTACCGCAGAGAGTGGCAGAACACGTCTTGAAATGGTTAAAACAAATGATGACACAGCAACCTCAAACCGTTGCTTGAAATTCCGCACCACCGATTAATAAACAACTCATGATAAAAGGTCACCAGATTGACCCATTCACCTCGATTAAGAATATTGTTACGCAATCAGAACCCGAAGCCAATGGCCTCTAGGGAAACTAGGTTAATCACAGCTCACCGGCCGGTGATATGTGCACAAAAGTGGTCGAATAAACCCATCGGGCTGTCGTGGTATTGATGGCATAACACGTGATGTCATTGTATGTGCCATACCCTATCTATCTCTGTCTGTCCTCCATACCCTGTGTGTTTTACGTTTGTGGCTAATGGGAGTAAACAAAATGTTAATTAGTCATCATGGACATTAAATGGGCCTTCGAGGGGGACTGTGCCTGAGAAGTACGTAAACATCCTGAAGTTAATTTACCGTCAGATTTCAGGCAGGATTAAGGCATATGACAGCATATCGCCGACCTTTATCATTTCAGGTGGAGTGTGACAGGGCTGCCCACCCTCATTTTTCTTATTCGACTTTGCAATAGACGAGATCCTAGAGCGTGTTTTGACAGACTGCGAACATGAATGTGTGAAACTGCCCCCAAGTACTCGACCTCGAGATCTGGAGTATGTAGGCGACATCGTCCTAATCCACGAAGGCTCACAGGGAACGCAGAATATCTGAGGTGGATTGGAAGCTTAATTTTTTTTAGTTTGGTATGGCCTTTGCGTCTACTACGTGCAAGGTGCTGTTGCAAGATCGGTGGTGGTGAGCAATTGCAAATGGTCGGGGGATTCATACATCTCTAGAGCTGGATCAACGCTGGTGAAATGTCTGATGATATCAAAAATCGCACAGCAAAGGCTCGGATGCTGCTTGCCAACTTACATCATCCGAATGTACAATGCCACTGTACGGGAAGTCCCGTTGTATGGCTACAAAACCTGATCAATTCACGCGGAGGATGTTCAGAAAGTGTCTGTCCTGGACCATTGGCATCTTCGAAGCATTAACGACGTGTGGTGGGAGCACCCCGTTAGTAATGACCGAGTTCGCCGACGTGTCATCGGAACGGACAAACTCTGTCAAACTTTCAGCATCTTGATCTCGTCTCACGGGCTTCGTTGGCCTGGCGACATTTTGCGAACGCCAACTCACCACCTACCATATCGTGGGGTGAGAGAAGGCATCGATGATCTGTGTCCCACAGTAGTCAATGTTAACTCTACGCGTTGTTCTAGACACCTATGAAACCATTTCCGATAGTCAGTTGACGAGTGATGTTTACTTGAAGTTAAGACTTTTGTTGAAACGCCTACATCTTCCCTGAATTGGGAAGAATATAGATCGCAATGTAAGACAGTAGCAAATCCGGGCGAAAATCGGTAGAATCAAAGACTGACTCGCAGCGATGCAGTGAACTTGCTCAACAGTGGCTACCCAAGGCATCTTGAAAATACGGTGTTTCCGAAACCACATGCAAGTGGACCATGATTCGCGGAGACTGTTATCTGGCATTAAGAACGAACGAATCGTGAAACCTGACACAAACTCGTCTTCAGAATAGTATTTCGGAAAGGAATCACAAAGTGCGCAGGTTCGGTACAAATCAATCACATCTGAGTAGACAGAGAGTTCAGCAGTGTATGTATGTACAGTGCTTCTCGTAGAAAAAACCTAAAAATGAAACACATCTGAGAAACACTTCTACCAAATGCGAGACCTGTTGTTACTAGGTCCCACATCGAAAAAACAAATCCCTTGGAACCACGCAGGAAACACTTTTCGGAAGCTTGGAATAAGTTCATTTCTCCAAGAAACGGTACAGTGGACTAATTGGGCCAAATACCACTTGTTTACGCAATAATCTCAAGGCAGCCCATTAACACACATAAATCAGTTTGTAAGTTACTTTCACATATTGTTCTGGCAAACTAAAATCTTATTTAGGTCCCGATAAGGAGCGTATTTCACGACTTATTGAGCAGTAGCACTGTTCCTTAAACTAGATCAAATCAGCGCCACCAAATGGGGAGACCCACCAAAAAATCAGCTAGTGAAAAAGATGTTGACCGAAGATTTCACCACAGCCTGAACAAATTTTGGACACCGGTTGCACCATAGGGCAGATAAGACTATGACAACAAAGGCAAACCCGAAACGATTGATATATGACAATCACTAATATAGCGAACGGCGGCCAGATTCACCACAACTGCCTCAGACATGAAGAAGGCAGAGATTGGGACCTTAACAACACACCCTCTTCCCACCTCAAAAGCAATAGGGCCATGAACGAAGTGACGGGGTCAACCATATGACCTGTTATGATTACGTGTTTCGCGATCTGACGGCCAGCACACTTTAGAAAAACGTACTACACACATACATAGCTGACCACCGGAACAAAATCGGTAACTACGGTACCAAAAATTAGGATACGACCATCACATCTGTGTGCACAATGCCATAATAAGCGTCACTGTTTGAGTTCGGAAAACAGAATCACTTTTAATGGCCTAGGTGTTGTCTATACAGATTCGAAAAATGTAAAATCTGACCACTAAGGAATGACACGGGTGAGCCATAGACAAACAAGTCACTGGATCATTACGTACGAGCGATTGCGCACGCAGACTGAACGAAAACAATGGGGCAGAAAACAAGTCTCGGAAATAAAATAAAAGAATACTTTATTGAAAGATTCAACACAAACCACAATCGCACATGCATGAAACTAAAAAAGAACAGTTTCGCGATGGATGTGTAAGATTGGCAACCGGGGGTTCTGATGGACTGATTAGGCGAGCGGGTGATGGGCAGCACAGATCAAGAGGAGGATAGCACAATCATGATTTACGAGGGCGGTGGATGGTCAACACCGATCGCCTGCAGTTGTCGAGAACGATATCGCCAATAGCCCGCACGAATACGGTCCAATTCAGTGGCTAACCGTTCGCAAGTAGACACAGCCAGGTCTAGAAGGTCCGTGACTGTTTCATCAGAATCCTCTGAAATGACATTTTCTGGCACGTTTTGGCACCTGGTGATCGAACAGAGAAACATACACACACTGACTGGCTCAATTCTCGAGGCCCATGTAAAGTAAAACCTCTTTGGGTTGACAACCCCGTTGGATGTGGCGAAATTTGTGGCAAATGATGCCTGTGTTACGAATTACCTTGTTTCGTTCCCCAACTAGTTCACCCCCAGTCAGTTTATCACATGGCACGTTCATTTTCTTTTCATTTGCCGTGGCTGCTTGTAAAGGGTTGCTTTAAATGTAGCAGCTTTAAGCAACACGTAAACATACATCACCCAAGGGTGTTCAGGTTCGGTTTGGAAGAGGGCCCAAATTGTGCCCGTAAATACAGTGATCATGGACTGTCTGTTACCAGTCTTCATCAAATGCGAGTGATCACGGGTGAGTATACAAGTAAAGTTCACAGTAGCTTCGACGAAACAGTACCACTGTGGATATGATATTTACTAGTGTATAACAAAACGATCAAACACAAACAAAACACCCGACAGACCAGTGGTTCATGAGTTAATGAGCTTCAGCTCATAACACCAGAGAGAGTGTTTCGAATCGCTACAACCAGAGCTCACACGACGAGCGTGGGTTCGAGGTATCGTAATTGGAAAATACATCACAACAATTTTGAGACTTTGCAACGTGGTTTAACCGCGTTGTTCGGAATTTAAAGACAATAGATAAAACGAGATATTGCAGGCAGCAAGAATGCTTTCGATCCGATGTTGCTCCACACTCACTTGCAACGGGATGGGCACAACTTAGGCAAATTGACTCTGGACATTTAAGCATAGTTTTATGTACTACATCATGTACCCCGTTTCTGTAATCTCTAAACCGCGACATTGTAGTCAGACATTAGAATAAACCAGTGATGCAAATTACCATGAAACCAAATTTGGTACGAATGAAATCGAACAGTTTGGGCGTTTAACATGTTATTGATAAACAGATTGAGAAAAACATCGTTAGGAGCATGTTGTAATAGGCTACGTTTCAACCACCTCGGGTGGTCTTCCTCAGGAGTGTTGTAATCGAAATCACATTAACCATGATTAATGTGATTTCTATATATCACCAGTTTTATATAAACAATGGACATCCATATCGCTGAGTTACACTTTAAACCAAGTGTCTGTGGTGAATTGCAGAATTCATCGGATGAGGATCAGAGTGCGCATGGGTAACCTAGCATAAACCAACCTCTTACTGCACCGGATGCAATGCAGTAAGCATGAAACTGAACTTATTTCCCATCGACAACGTCACGAACCGCTTGGATGCAGCGTACGAAATGCATAATCGACTGCATGATGTTAAACAGGACGGATACGCCATACAAATGGTCGTTTTGCTAGATAAAACATGCCCCTGAACATTGTATTGTGTACTATCGATGCATGTGCTGGGTTGTTTCTAACCTTGAAGAGACCACTACTTTTAGTCAGTCAGTCAGTGATATCCTTTAGGGAAGACTGAGGTTTACATAAGTGAACGGTTAGAAGCTTGATCAGATTGTGATATACCTTAAGCAACTACCTATCACAACTGCGACAAGGGACGTTTCAAAAGAAAAATCCCCCCTAAAAAAACAGACAAGATTAGTAGTAAAAGTTGGCATTAATGTAAATACAAACATGACACCAACTGTGACACGTTGTCATGCCAGACAATGGTCCTAGACATCACGTTGAATGATCGCAAGGTCTCCAACAGAACAAATGGCATCCACTCACTTCACTTAACGGAACGATTTGTGTCTTCATAATTAGTAACAATGTTTGTGTTAGATCGCTTCGTAGATTTAGCCAACAAATGGCCACCTAAGTGTCCGGTAAAATACACACTCGGTCAGCAAACGAAGCAGATGACTCAGCCATCACAGATCAAGTGATCCGGACATATCAGAAATAATTGAAAATACGCACTAGCGAACGACCGCATTGCTATCACGATCATTCAACTTGAGACGGGTCAACTGACACAGACAATGATAGTTAAACGCAGTAAGTCTACTAATATCTTCGCAGTTAACAGGCCATAGTTACGTAACACAGAGCAAAGTGGACCACACACTTTCAACGGCGACCGGGAGTACTGCTTGTACAATAGTTGATGAACATTGTGGAAATCAATAGGCGTTTCACTGATCGACCCAGTATAGAATACGTAAAACAGTGCATCGTCTCAAGCGGACCATCCGCAGTAGACAACGTCTAAGTGTGGCACTCTGTGCTATGAAAATAAAAAACGCATTCCTGTATAAACCAACCCAGTCATTCATTCGGTTCGGTATAATCTGCTTGCTCATTCAGAAGAGGGGCTAAATAAGACAGTTACGTGGTTGCTCTACTTCGATGGACTAGACGCTGGAAAGAAGCGCCTGTCATTAACAGCAAAGAAACAATTCACCTATCAACTAGAGGTACATAAACTTTAGTTTGTTATGCAATCAAACCGTTAGTCGCAACTCACAACTGTAGACCACCGTTGGGAGAAAACATGAACCAAACGTGCAGGGGTGGTGTAACTTGATTGGTCGATTGGAACAACGGAGGTTTCCCAGCTATTTTTAGCAGACACATGAGATCAGCATAAATTTTGTTTTCCGCACTGTGCGTTACATGAAACAACACAAAAAGATGTGTCTTGATGCGGATGCTCCATGAGGTTCATGCTCAAACCACTCTTCTACTGTGACCCATTTCGTTCTTGTTGGAACACAGAGGGGGGCAAGACAGTAAGATTCGAACCGGTAACCTACTGGTTAGGAAAGAAGCTCGTAGAAATTTCCAACCAGGATAACCTTACCCAATATAAACATAAGATAGAATAAGTTTATTCGAACCCACAAGAAGCCATTGAGTTGCATATCCAAAATACACATTGCTTCGGACGTTAATTCATAATAGTGGTTGTTATTCCATAGCAGTCAAAATTATGAGCGTCGTAAAATGAACAGATTTTAAATTCTGATGGAAATTGAAGAATGAAATGAAGATATACATAGTAGAAACCAAAATAATACGTGAGAAGTTAAAAATGTGACTAACTGCAGCATAAGTGGAGTGAGTTTTAACAAGCACAAAATTTCAGGTGAGCACCTTCATTCAGTCATACTGATGATGGCACTGGATACATTAACAGTCAACTTTCACATACAGCATGTGGAATGACACATATAATAAACATAATCACCATTATCATCACCAAAGACGGCAAAGCATCAGTGGTCGAAGCCACCGTTCAACTCCCACACAACAATCAAACCAAGATGATAAACCTCAAGGGAAATATCAGAAAAATGAAATGGACAGATTGCAACTCACGAATTCACACGTCCAAACAGAAACAATCAACAGCAAACAGTCTACACTACACAAATGGCTGAGACTGAGTTGAACACAAAATGAAACTAAACCGAAAACATCATTTCAATGCGGCTGTTATCCGGACAGATCCGATGTATCCCTACTTCATGGACAACCCAGACAAATAACTACTCAAACCGATTAGCCACCGGTTCTCTTAACGTCACTAACTAGAGGTATCCAACCGGAGAGACAGACACGATCAGTCACTCGTAGCTTACCGACGGCTGCTTTCACGTCCTTCAGCCGAGTAATCAACTCTCATATTATATCCTACGACAGTGAGTCGATGACTCTGTATACTGTTGTAACTAACAGACTGACATTCTCACTATGTGGCCCAAGCATCCCAATTTTCAGAGCCAGGACAAGTGAAAATATTTTATCCACATAATCAAAAGTACGTTCAGCGACACCCTGATTGCTTACGCAATTGAATGAAGATAGCAATAGCCGAAGACATCAACATCTGTAATCTTTAGTGGCAATGCTTAATAGCCATAAGGGTAAACTGTTTTACCTGTAGTCAGATAAGAGATCAGCTGTTGCCAAAAATACTCTAGATTAGTGAAAACCGCCCTATTCTTAGAAATACGAGTTCCAAATCACTTTCCTGCACATCAGCTATTCTTGATACGGCTTACTAAACACTAACCAGGCCCAAACGGAGGAAGACGGGCGAAGGTAAGCAGACCACACATGAGCTTTATGGCTGAGAAACCCAACCTACTCAAATGAAAGATGTTCGTCGATTATCTGTCTTCGACAGTAGCCACTTGCTGACGGTTTCTCGAGTACGGTAAAGCAATCGAATGCGTAACAAGGTAATTAGATAACCGAAATTTAGAGACAGCAAAAATAAAGTCTCCGTATTTAAACAGCCACCCGTCATCAATGTTGTTTATCCTCAGGCAAGTGTGTAGTATGTCGGTCTACCACCTGACGTTTGAGCTTCGATTGCGGAACCTGGGCTAGGCTGAGAAAACAAAATTCACACGAGGCATTGCATCCTAGTGAAGAAAGTATGTGTTACCGAACGAAGCCATAACTTAAATACTGAGGCATACTCGCATACATTGGGAAAGTTCTCAAACTATGGACATACCATAAGAAAACGAATTTTCGTATGTAGGAAGCCCGATCAACCTTACTGACCGTGAGGAATTACGCTTCAACCTAGTCCAAACAACCATTCAAGAAAATCCTCGTCACAGCGACCGAATCAGATGAGCCATCCGATTAGAAGAGAACACTTTCTCGATATCTGGGTGAATTCAATATAGAGCAACATATCAGAATTTATTGCGACAGCGTCAGTGGAGAATGAACTCAAGCGCACATTACTGACGCACACTATCAAGACATCAAGCATCAGACAGCTTGATTATCAAAAACAGTTCAAAAAAGTACGCATCACCATCACGGACGGAAGTACATCAAACGCCTAATCGTTGCGGAACGCGTCATGGAGAGAGAAATAATTCAAGAGATGAGAGCAAAAGAAGGGAACATGATGAGCCCGAATTAGTATAAACATCTAACGGAACACAAAACACCACGTATCAAGAGGCTTGCACCCTGTAAAGCGACAAACAAACTGTACGTGAAAGCGCGAAGTTGTCAGTAGAACAGATTCCATGTGGTTTTCACTACCTCGGGTCACTAACTCCACTTGCTTCACAGTTAGTTCACCAAAACAGGTGCAACAATCATGCCACTGAGCCCGGTTGGTAGCCATATCAGTCATCGATTTTGTGGGTCAGAACGATACCAAACTCGAGAGAGGAACTCGACTCATGCTGAGTAACCGAAAAGCCGCTGTCTTCATTGCTCTATAGCCAGCCATCGTTTGTTCAATTCGCGATTTAAGTTAGACAGCAACGACAAAAAGTGTCGCTCTGTATGGCAGATGACTAGATAGCGTATATAACACACGGATCAGCTATCTAAGCATGTACGCACTCACAGATCGAGCGAATAGGCACGCCTGACACCCGCCAACAAATAACTGCCTCTGCCTTTTAAGTGCTGATATGCCGGTACCATCCCGTCCAAGCGAACGAACGAAGAGGGCGATGGCTAAATATGTGGAGATGATTCAGGTCACCGATTGTGAAAAGGAAGGTTCCGAAGCCTTACACCAACATAGTATCTCCAGTCATCTTATAAACGCAACACTTACGCGTCAAAAAGGTGACATTGGCACCAGAGGTGCCCTAGATTAGCCAATGTCGTCACAGTGCTGAGAATAAGAACCGATATTTCACCTCCTCTACCTTGATCGCCAATGGAACAAAAACTGATCAACAACCTCATGGTCTTCGTTAACCATCATTAAATCTATGTAAGCACAATAGCTTTGTAGAAACACTACTTAGGGTTACAAAGCACACTTTGAAGTATTTGGCAGAGTGTAAGACAGTGTCTAACATCGTCAAGCAGCAATGCTCTGTCGTCAGTGAGCCACGATCAGTCGATATGTTGTAGACAGTACTCCACTAACTTGCCTATGACAAAACAACAAAAAATGGTGTGCACTGCTCCTGATGCTAAAACCGTCGGACATTTCAGCAGTCTTGAACTTGAACTGGAGCATGGATCCACAGTATGTTCACATATACGTTCGGTACATTCCTGCGTTTAAGCAGCCTTAAAAGTGTAGAACAATCGACTGAATTGAACGCACCTCCAAGGTCGAGAACCACCGGTAGCCGGTAGTAGGCGTGAAGCTGTACCGAAATATGGCGAAGAATTTGAAATGTGACTAGCACATCCTTATTCAGGACGAAACATTGCCTGTTCCTCCTCGGTGTCTACCCTCAGCCTCTTTTGAATAATGAAACTACGAGCAAGTGACCTGAGCACTCAGAAAAGCTATTAGTTGTTCACACAAACTGAAACAACTGAGTCAATGTCCCACTAACGCATCCCATCTTTTGAAGTGTTGGCACGGGAACGATTGAGCCAGCAGCTGACTCAGAGTGTTATGGCGAACCGCAAATTTGGTAAGTGCCTTCAAGTTTAGTGGGGACGGTACAACATTACAAGCCTGTGGGGACACCACAGTAGAAACAGGGGTCATCCAAGTTGGTACGCAGAGTAGCCTAGTCAGTGGTTCAACTTTGTAGGCTTATTACAGATCAGTGTCATCCGCCTAGCCGATGGTTTCAACGACGAATGAACAAATGGCGAGTAGACTGCATCTGAGGTTCTTATGGACATTTTTCCGAAGCTCGTATAAACTGTAGTCAGGAATATTGTATGTGATATCTAATAGCCTTCGCTTAACTCGCAAAAACCTGTGCAGCATGCTATGGTGCCTGCTACCTAAATGGTATGAGATTCGGACTCAGCAGAAGTTGGAACTTTTCAAGTCAGAACCGATGTGCTTACATTCTAGGCCAAATTGGTATACGTTTTACTGTCACTTTGGTCAGTTTTTCGATACCCAGCAAATGCGGTCAGTGGGGTTATCGCTCAGGGAAATCGAAAACAGAATGATAGTGTGTCAACACGCGGCCTGAAGCTAAGTGCGTGTGTGTGCCCAGTAGGAAAAACAGTTCTGAATGAGACCACGCCACCTATGACTAAAAGCTGTCCGAGACAATAGATAATTCGGAGAGGGTGCCAAGTAAAACGATGACGCGCATCACATCTACAACTGGCGCTCGTCGGAAAAAAGGCTTATGATCAGCGCACAGTTTCAACAACCGCCCACAAGTATCTCAGCAACATGAGCCTAGTCCAAGAGAGCCAGCTGAAAAAGATACGCCGTCGCCAAAGCAATCGACGTGGGCGTTCATATCCCAAGTCAAAATGACTACATCGAAACTAAGTGTCGATTTAAGGAGAGCAGTCAGATCAAGCAAAAAATGTCCCAGTTACCAACCTCACTGCAGTCAATTGTGACATAAGCAGACAAGGAAAACGATTCCGGGGATTTGGTGCCTGGAGCTAGTTTCAACATGAACTGCCAAACAGACATCACAGTCTACTTCTAACGTGAATCCGATCTATCGATACGTATGCTGCTATCCTGCTAGAGACTACACCTACTCCCGCTTGACCGATGGCGGAGGCAACGAAGTCATCTCGAGTGTGCAACTGGTATCTGGCAGACAATGGGGGTACAGCCAGTTAAGTATCTTGATTACTGTCCTGGAGCCTAGCTTCTGAAATGCAGCACATGTCGGCCTTCAGTGAGTATATTGTCAAGGAGAATTCGATCTTGAGATTTACCTATTTCGCACTGCAAACGCTAACCTCAGATTCTAGGCCTAAGCACAGGCTGGGTAGTAAGAGGTGAAACCTACCAGGACAGTGCTACGATGATTATCAACATTCATTGTAGGTTATTCAGAACGATTCCCGACAACGTGGTTCGGGAGCAGCTCGAGGGTATGCAGCAGATAACAAGGTCGGGTTAACACTGTGAGACGGCTGATGCAATAGGGAGCTAATAATGTTGCGGATATCTACTGTTTTGTGGAGAGAGACATTGCCATAAAACAAATGCCTAGAAAGTGGAACGATTGGGGCTCCAAACTAAAGCCTTTGGTTCAAATGTCTGTAACGCAAGGAGTCGTTGACAGTGGACTAATATCGTGTTCTCCAGAAAATGGGGTTGACCTCCTTTCAGTCTGCAACCTTGAGAGTCAAGAAGGTATAGCTGGTAAAAACTCTGTCTACTGGCCGGTCGTCGTTATCATTCTATCGTCCAGTTTGGACTAACAGGTTATCGAGACACATAAGCTTCTTCCTGACCTGACGTACACATTCACAACAACAATTCAAGTCAATAGAGACGCTTACATTGCTCATGAAAGACCGTGGTTGGGTTTTCCTTACGTTTATTTTACCACACCGTCCTACGATTCGCAACCCTATCATTGCTGAAGCCTTGGAACAAAAATATTTGACGATATCCACTCGATAAATGGATTGAGAATAACACGTTACGAGCATGTTATAGTACTCTATGTTCCAACCACCTTGAGTGGTCTTCCTCAGGGGTGTTGTAATCGAAATAACACTAACAAAAGAACAGAGGTCACGTGAGACTTGCTGCGGTTAGGTCAATCTCAATTTCTATGGTCCCTAAGATGCATCACCAGTTGGTCTAAAATATTATCTAACCGAAATACAATCCAGATGGCGTACTCAAAAAGAATGAGACGAACTTCTTAGGATGTTTGTTAATGACAAGGTATTTACACAGTAAACTTGAAAGTTCTGGCCATTTTGGTCTCCTCCTCAGTTGACGAGTTTAATTGTGTTCTAAATAAATGCGTTCGGGTGTTAATTGGCGGGTAGCATTTCTTTACTATGAGAAATCTCTGTTGTTTTGGAGAGTTCAGTAGTGCAGATCACATTAGCTCTATTGACGAGTCATTTGATGACTGCTCTCTTCATACCGGTTGGATGCGATGAGTTGAGATTAGGATACCGACCAGAATGGGTTGGTTTGCAGTATACAGAAACCTGAAATATCTGTTATTCATCAACCTTGACTAGGCAGCCTAGAAAATTAGGTGGGCGACAATCGGTTTCAGTTTCTAGCATGGATACAATACTGTAGCATTTTGAGTTAAGAAACCATAGGAATTGGTCGCGAGCGATCCGTTTTAACATTAAGAATGTGTCATCAACACACAGCAACCAAATTCGTGCAGAGTAGACAAACTCACCCATCGCTTATGTCTCCACGTATCCGAGGGAAAGATTGGTTACTGCAGGTGCAACAGAGGAACCCATAGCTACACCAACCGTCTGCTTGTATAATGTTTCTTTATGTGAACAAGGTTAAGTGCAAACAAAATTCAAGGTGACAAATTAGTACTTGCATTAACAGAGTCATCACTTTCTATTGGCTGTTTAACAACATCAGTGCTGTCTTACCGGTACACTGGTGTATAGAGAGGTCAAATCAAGACTAGGGGAAAGTTCATCAATACCTAATGTCAGGTGTTGAAGTTTGTTAAGAAGATCGAAGAAATCTTTAACGTTGCTTACTAGACAGATTGCATTTACGGAATCAAATGCGGTGATTGCAATGTCAGCTACATTGGAGAGATGAGCAAAAAACTGAAAGCACGTGTTGCCGAACACAAGCACACGAGGTTTCCTCCTAAAGACGCATATCAACTTCAGAAACTAGAGAAGGATTCAGCCACCGTGTTATATGTGCTGTCAGAGAATCACAACGGAGATTCCGATCAACCTTGAGTGATTCACGGAAGTTTGCCTACCTATGCGGAGCGATGCTGTGCTGAACCTCTCATCATCCACACACAACACGCGTGTGTTAATTGCAGCAATAGCAAACCTCTGTCTGCAGTGCGGCGTGGATGGGTAAACAACACACAGATGAATCTTATTTAAATCAGTCTCATCCCCACTTAATGGGCGAAGGGTTAGATCAATTAGTTCAGATGTAGCGCAGATTGACCTAACCGCGGCAAGTCTCAAGTGACCTCTGTTCCTTTGTTAGTTATTTCGAATACAACACTCCTGAGGAAGACCACTCGAGGTGGTTGGAACGTAGAGTATTACAACTTGTTTGTAACGTGTTATTCGCAATTCACTTATCAATAGCGTGTTGAACACGACGCCCAAACTGTTTGATTTCATTTGTACGATATTCGGTGCGAATATCTAACCATTTGTCTCCTCCTTATAAGCCGTCCAAAGCAAATATAGAAATATCTAACCACCCTTAACTTCCTCAAATCCGTAAATTTCCTGGGAACCCCAGGAAAGCGAACATACAGATCGAGCATAGCTGTAAAAATCGCCTACAGCTGACCAACAGACCTTGTTTCATTGCAAACTTCATCGGAATTGGAAACAGCCTCAGATGACAGCAACTTCGAAGTTTTGGCCTGCAGACAATCTGTATAAACTTCCACCAAAAATGCATGAAGGGCGACGCTAGTTGAAGCAGCTGTGTCTGACGCGGCTAACTTTTCCGCAAAAGTGCGCATCATGCGGAGGTTGGCAGCCGATACAGGCAGAATCACTAATTTGGCGAGGTTAGAGTTCGGAGGGACTTCGTCACCAGCAACTTCGTCGACGACGTCTACGCTAGTATTGAAACTGGCTAAATCAGGTCGTACAGAGGATAGCTTTGTAGAACGAGGAGGAGGGGCACGGTGCGAACCACTTGCAGCGACCACGCAAGGTGCCGGGACCAGAAGGCCATAGAGATAGTTCCATGAGCTCTCGTTTGCCGGAGCCGAACGAATTATGTTTTGTACAAACTCCACTTCCTGGAAAAGAAGTCAAAAGAGACGACTGCGTTCAAATAGTTTGGAAATAGAAGTAATATGGCCACAAAGTAGGAGGTAGCCGGTGAAACGTCCCGTACACCTGAAACCCACTGGACAACAGAGTGAACCAAATTGGTACGGAATGGTAGATACTACAATCACATCGATAATGGAATGCACGAGGATAGACAATATAAAGTGCAGAATACAAACAGAAGTACTAGGTTGTCCTGCGTATGCCCCTAACATAACAATATGTGGTGTCAAATATATCATATTGCGACTCCAAGAATTTCGTCATACTACACATGCATACCCACAGTTGTTCCTTGAAATGATAAAGCATAACGCCATCTAGAAATACAAAATAGTACTGCTATAGAGAAAATAGTGTAACCACAAAAAATGGTTGGTTATAGCGGTCATGTCTCAAAAACTAAATCTATCAAATATCCGAATTAGCCAGCAAGTTTCGTTACACAATACCACACTGACCCGACGGACACAACTAATTCCATCATTTTGAGATTTATTGTAGAACATTCATAAAAAATGTGCTTCAAATCACAGTTTACTGGTCTTCCCGGTTAGGGGTTGGAAGAAAGTTGGCATGTTTTTTTCCGAAAAATGTATCGGCACCGGTACACTGACCCCCACCCGCTGCTTTGCGGTACAGACTTTTGAGTCAAAGGCTTTGGTTGAGAAACTTAATCGTTCTCCTGTCTAGGTCAGAGCGTCCTGGCAGTATCTCAGCCCACACACAACCGTGAATCCTCACAACATCAACAATTCTGTACTGCATCGACCGGGTCGCCTTATCTGCTGCATACAACAGGGTGCATAGGCGAAAACATGCTGCTGTTGACCCCTCTCCCACTGTCCTACCAAATTTTGCTCTTAGGCTCTCCCGACGACCATTTCTGATAATTACTTTACAGGTCCCACAACAGACATAACTAATCATAGTAACATTGCATCGGTAAGCTCCATTTCTTACCATTCAGCTTCAGGCCTCCCTCGTCCCTTGCTTAGACCTAGAATATGACTTAATACATGGTCTCCTCAACGTTCGCATGTTAAAAGAGATAGGTCAGCAGGCCGCCCTCGCACGAACGTTTGACTCGTTGAATGTCGGCGTTTGCTGTATTTCGGGGATTAGAATCCAGGACAGTATTCAGTGTATGGAACTAACAGTACCTGCATTGTCTACTCGATACTGGTTATACACTTCGGGAGACTCTACTGCTGCCGTTACTGGTCAGGCTGGAGTACGTGTAGTACCCAGCACGACGGCGGCTGCCACATCAGTAAATCGGATTCCTGTTGACAGTAAACTGCGCCGCCGGCTTCACAGGTTCTGTTAAGATCGGCCTTAGGCGGAAGACTTTCAGAAATCGTTTCATTATCTGTTTACGTTCCTACTGACTTTAGTGACGTCGGCGTCAAGGATGCCTTCTATTCGGATCTGGCTGCTCTTCTTCGGTCGGTACGTGGTTCTGATTTAGTCATTCTGACCGGAGATATGAATACCCAGGTCGGCCACCATGATGAGACCGAGTCTCATCTACGTGGCAGGTTTGGGATAGCATCGCATCGTTCATATTATGATGGGCGATTGTTGCAGCTGTGCGCTGAGCACAAGTTATTGTTAGCTAGCACTAGTTTTAGGTATCGTGCACGTCACTACTATCCTTGGCACCCACCTTCTCGGAATCTTGCTTGGACTCAGATACACAACATAAGCATTAGTTACGGGTGGCGTGGTTCCATTCAAGACTGTCTTTCCTATTGGAAAATGTACTTAGATTCCGATCATGCGTTGCTACATTGTCGTTTTGTTTTCACTTTTGCTGGAGAACGACCCCACAGACAGCAATGACTGGCTGTTGAAAAACCTGCTTTACCATCGGTAAAGCACAAGTAACAAACCAGTTTAAAAACTGCCTTAGTAGTTATCAGTTCGAAGACCCGGAGAGTTGGTGGACCCAAATCTCACAGGCCATAAGGGAAGCAGGTACTGGCTATCAGTAAAGAGCTCACATTCCGTTATGCTTGTTCGGAAAGCTGAAGGCAAACAATAACGGTCAGCTGGAATTCGCTGATATCCCTTTGCGCTTCGATCCGGAAAGAATGACACGGCGATCTTCTTATGTATGATGATTTGAAGGTTTGCATTGGGCCTTGATCTAATGACCGGGCTCCACTAACTGTATTTAGTAGCAAATAGACGGACGCGATTATTTTAATCACCAAACGCGTCTTGTGCTTCGACGATGTCTGTGAATGACAAAATTCTTCACACGTATCTCTGCATCCGCCCATCAAGTTAAAAGCCCTTTTCCACAAGCCTGATATCACCCAGACATTTTTTGCACCAATGGTAGCTGGAAAAGGCAACTTGGTGGTATCGTCGAAACAGGAAGCTGCCGTGGTTTTGTCGATGGATAAAGAATTCCGTCCATCATTCTCGGTCATATTCATGTAGAATGAAACTGGTACCCTCTTTTTGCCCTATTTGGTTCCTGTGCAATTTTTGCCCGTATGGGTCAGAGCAAGATTAGGAAGGCAAATAAACTAATCCAGACTCATCTGTACAATGAGTGTCGTTAGGATTCTAGCGCCAGAAACACTTAATAAACACACCTACTCGCCAATTGTAAGCCATAGGCTCGTCTTCACTCATGGCATGAGATGGCAACTGATGTCACTACTGAAATCGTTTACCGAAACCACTTCTGGCTTTAAAATCGAGTTCATTTAAGGGGAAAAATGCGAATCGGTTCTCTTTCAACACTAGAATGAGTCCAGTATTTTGGGCTTTCACTTAAGTAAACCACAATTCAATTAACTTCTCCGCTGAAGTCCATCACCGTTTCTTCTTAGCGAGTGATCAACAATTCCACAGTCCACTCAGTAAAGCATCCTTCAACGTCATATCCATTGGCCAGCTGTAATCTTGAATTTTTCGTTGCTTTTGTCCAAACCGGTGTTGATAACGAACTTGGTGTCTTTTTACGAAGCGAAGGTGGGCTGTGTGTGATAGCAAGCACTGATTGCATTATTGCAAATCGCCCATCAAAACACTGACCTTGTTCAAGCAAACATCCAATTGCACATCAGCCATCCGCGTGATAAATTGGAGTCAGGCAACTTATTGGTTTTATTCGCTATGCGGACATGATACAATGAGCACCATTTCAACAACAACAGTGTGGCATTTGGATGCTCCGTGGACAGAGTGCTATTTCAGATTTGGAATGAACATATGGCAGTCATTCGCGTTTTGGTTTCCGAATGTTCAGTTCTTGTGGACCTTCTGAGAGATGCCTTTATGGAACCACTGAGGTACCCATTGGAAGTGAATAGTTTGAACGGATGTACGTTGGAACAACGTTCGCGAGCAGTTTTTGATAAACCAGGTTGGATGGTTACTGTGGAACCTGAGGATGACATCGGTTGTTATCGGTTTACCATAGACAGTAGTTTCAGGCTTGTCATCATGTCTTCCCACAACCGATACATCCAAGAACCCCAGGCGTGAATTTTCTTCTTCACACGTGAGGGTTGTTCGGTAAGCTATGCTACTGTACTAACTGTCAATCTGAGCCCGAGATGAAAACAACAAATCTGTCATCCATATATCGAAGTCAGTTCCGGTGTGAATGACTGAAAGCCTTCAGGTTGAAACACCCTGAGCCAAACTCAACAATCCGTTCAGCTTTGGTGAACGGTGAAGGTTGTGTAGAACCAAATGAACAATCTGGCGCGGTATACGCAATTCCATGTTTCAGGCATGACCAACAGCATATGGGAAAGACAACCAAACAGCCGCGTACACGAGTGCACGAACACAAATTAACGATGCGACGAGCCGACTCACAACTACGACACTCCTGTGCAGGTAGAGGTCACGAGGTCAACACGGATCACGTGAAAGTGGTCGCATGGGTCCAAGTAGAAGGGAACATATTTCACGGGGAGCTCTCTATTTGCGGAATTCATTCAATCTACCACGTCAGCGTCGTTAACGCTGAAACGAAAGACGAGCGAAGACAGACTGACACGCGAACACAGTGAGCGGTAGAACAGTCTTATTGCGACACATTTCTTTGGTAACGGATTCTAGTGTGGATATGAAACGTCACAATAAATCGTTTACTACTCAGTGTGTCTCATTAATATTACATATATATATATACGTATATATCGATCATCAACTTTTTACATGCTATCTAGTGCCCATCAAACAACAACCAACAGTTAAGTCAGAGAGACCAAATTACAAGAAGGGATTTCGCAGATTTACTGGAACGCGATGTATTATCATTGTCATCCTTAAACGCAGTTCTTATGATAGGGTGTGTCCACTCAAAACCATGAAACAAAAACGGAATAGGGCGAAACGTACATCAGGCAATGTTCTCCGGAGTAACACGATGTGTAGAATGATTTCATATAAGCATTTAACTAGGCTGAAACAGCCGAACAATCTGTAGAACGGAAATCATGAATTAAGAGAGAAGACGGTTGGGCGGGACGGAAGACATGACAATAAGGGATGCAGACCACCACGGGTTGCGATGTAACTCAATGTCACTAAATGAAAACTGCTTTTACCAAAGAGGAGTACAAGTGTATAGGCCTGTCAGTCTCGAATTGACACTCCATTTAGACGACGCAAATACCCCGGTCACCAAGCGGTTTAATGCGCTTAGCACTTCACAGGCATAAACAAAATGGAGAATCTTATTTCCTGAGGGAAGTTCCACACCAATACAGTTCAGACCATCCACAGCTTCATGTAACATCGCTACTTGCTAAACTGAAGAGAAGAGGACAGGTAGGATAAACTTGATGCACACTTGATTCACGTGACGAATGGTGGCAATAAAATACCACACACCTTGACTGTATTTGAGACCTTACTATGTAATGCTCTCATAAAGGGTATATCATAAACCTCGTTGTCATTACAGACAGCGATAAGTCGGCGGTTTTCGCTTATGCTTAACCGTCATACAACCATGGAAAAGAAAAAGCTCAAGCCAGGAAGAAAGCAGAAATGGAAGGAATGGGACCTAACTAGTAAAACTAGCTACGTCCATATTCAAACACTCGACATTAAGGTGCTCACGCCTTGCAAACAACCCAACCAAAAGTGAGAGTAAGGTGCCAACAGCAAGACAGCTTCCTTGCGGCTTTCTCTGTTGGATTGTCACCTTGGTTACCCGCTCAGTCGCCTGACCCAAAACCGAGAAATGAGAAGAGACGCCGTAATACCGTTCATTGGCAGAGCGAGACTAAATGAGGTCACAGAGACTCTGAATTTATAGGGCGAAACGGTTACCAAAGATGGCTGACAGATACAAAGCGAATCAAATGAAACAGGCATCTATGACAGTCACGGTGTCAGAACAAATCGTTACAGGGGGTCTCAGAGAGCAACTTAAGAAAACAGTTCAGGTAGTGAACAGAAGTTCGACCGCACGGCTGCAGTCTGATCGGCTGAGTGGGACCATACCGCCGCCCAGGACCATATCATCTGAGCTGGGCAGGTGGATCGAAGTGGCGTGATGTGTCCTGGCTGTTTCGTTAGGAGACTCGCCCCCTAACACTCTCCCGGCTCCGCGTCATTCAACACACTTCATAAACAACTCGGCTAAACAATAGATAAATTCAAACCACTCAGCTGGACTAGCCCACATCTTATCCAAAGTCTCCAGCTACTCCTTTTTTGAATTACGAGGGCCCAAGCCAAAAAGAATCCGACCAACAGTGCCCAACCCCTTGGCGAACGACCTAATTTCTCTACGTCACGTCATTACCTAACTGGCACCTTAAACCAGCCGGCTACAACATCGGCAAAGAATTCTCGAGGTAGTGTACGATTAGCTGGCATCCTCAATACATGAACTAACCATCTAAGTCCGTGAAAATGTAAGCAGTGAACAAAAGAACTCGTCTGACAATCACTACCAAACAACCGATTCCTAACCTCTTCGGCACTTACTCGATAGTGCCACCCGATACGCGCGATCGAACACAAACATCGGTGGTCAAATACCTGAGGTCGGTTCACCTCTTCTACTCTGAGCGGCCAAGCTTCGCTGCCGCAAACCAACACAGCATTATATACGCGACCCTCAAGTTCCAGAGAGATAACTCTCTGTCGCCACAGATGCCTCAGACTAGTGAATATCACCACTGCCCGAGAGATACGCACTTTCATCTCATTTCCTACACCTCCGCTACTGCCGCTGATGCAGCTTCCCAGGTATACAAACCGGTCAACAACCTCTATCACTTCACTGTCTAACAATAACTCCACGTAATTACAGAAATCTTGCAGAAGCACTCTGCACTATGGGGTGGCACAATGCATTCCGAAATATCTAGCAGGGTATAGATTGCGTCTAGGAGTTTGCTTGGAAGCTGTCAAACGACAACAGCTTGTTGTCGGCATAATGAATATCGGCTAGTTTTTCACCAAGTAGGAGATCCATGTCGACACCTTGTGAGTGTCACAGACACCCTTCCATTGTTTCGTCTACGACGAAAAGTAAACAAAAACAGTGAAAGGAGACAGTCTTGACTTACGCCACTCCTAATGCCATAACTGCCAGACAATCCACCGTAAACCTTAACCTGAGCTGAAGTGTAGGAATAAAGCGTCGCCCGCATCTTTGTAGTCAAGAGATTGTGGGCCAGCGGTACACAAGACGCTGCTCCAGAATTTGAGGAAGAGTAAAAATTTGATCAACACACCCTCGCCCAGGGTGAAACCCTACCAGTTCTTTCCTGATGTTTACCTCCCGAACTACAGTGAGTCGACGAATTAGAATGGATTTTAGAACTCTATTAATGAGTGGGGTCAAGCCAAGTCCCTCACAGTTTCCGCAAGAGCCCCGGACTCCTCGAATATGAGAACTATTATCGAATGACCCTGGCACGGAGCGAAGGCCTCTGTCGCCCACATAAGTCGATACAACTGATTCAAGACCTTTAATAAAGCTTCCTCACTCTTGTTGAAAGCTGGCAGTACAAGGTAATCTGAGCCTTCAGAGCTATTACGTTTGACAGCCGAACTATAATAGCAGACTTCAGCTTTAGTTGATTACTCTAAATCTCTCAGTCAAGGGACTACAATTTAAGTTTGTGGCGACAACACGGTAGAAGCGGGAAGCCAACTAAATTGACACATCTCATGAATCCCATATTTTAAGGATAAATTACAGAGAATAGCTCTGTCGTGAAAATCCAAGACTGCCGTGATATCATGGAGTCCAGCCATTATTAGTCGCTGGTAGGTGTGGTAATAGTTCAGCAGCTGAAGGAAATCGGAGATACGATCAACGTATCTACCAATATTTACAAGTCCGACCGCCAACTCTATTCGCCTTAACAAGTAGTGTCATCGAGGAGAGACTCCATGCGCGTGAGTTGATGTCACGTAGTGTTAGACAATATAGCATCAAAACGTTGGTCAGTGGCTAATCGGTTGCCTGATTGCGACCCAATGAACCACCACCTCAGTCAAGGGGGGGATCCCTGTAGTATTCATCAGACATGATCCATTTACCTAAGGATTTACCACATTGTCAACAAAGTTTTATCCACCGTAGCTGATCGCGACAAAGGAGAATAGCCATACAAAGCTCCTGAGCCAAAGGAGACCTTGAACGTACACATCCATAGATAGTGGTTAACGGTAAACTAAGTGAAATAACTGGCGTCACCAATGCGTCTAATTTTGTGCGCCCAAAGCCAAACAGCGGTCAAATCGATGACCACAAGCTTAGTGAACATCGCCATTACCGAGTCAACCTGAAAAACTGACCGGACAGTCTCAAGCCGCGCAAAGTATCTAACTTAAAGTGGAGCAGACGAACATAATACCATATGTTCCTGCAATCATCCTCCAAACAACGTCTCGTTTGCGAAATCAACTCTTTCATTTTTAACTGATCGACATGCGTTCTCGAATCACTTTATTCAGAGTAGCGCAAAAATGCCGGCAACCTGGAAGCCAAGTATCAAATTACGTGTTAACATTTAAAAAACCGGACAAATCTATCCCCGTGCAACATCAAGACGTACAGTAAAGAACGCTAAATTTGAACTTCATCACCGTTATGCAGGCATGAAGATGTCAAGATAGCTCAGTGATTACGGGGCTATCCGACAAACCCAACGCTACCTTCAAATTCCCGTGCCCAGACACTTCGGTAATGATAATGGAGTCTGCCAGCCACGAGAGACACCACGTGACTGCGCTATGACTTCGGTCGTGCAAAGCAGCAAAACTAACCAAACAACGACCCTGGAATGAAAGGGTAAACCTTTCTGTAGCTGGTGTACATAAAAACTGAATCAGATTTTGGTTGTGCAAATGGTATCCTCGTTGACTTCAGCTCCATTTAACTCCTACCATAGTTGATCACTTTTCAGTGTGCCCGGCTTTACATTGGAAACCATGCGTTGTGAACGAATTTCAGCACCACCAAGGCTGCAGTACCGATGCCACCTGCCCACTTATCGCGCTTACGGCTATTCTCATAACACAAGAATGACCTTCCATCAAATCTGGGGCAAGTAGTGAGCCCTTTATACAGCATATCATGAGCAGTTCGGTCGTTTTCCGTCAGCGCCACACACCCGTGCTATCACAAGCGCAGCTGATTGGGCAGAGTCAGTGTATCAAGAACATCACCCCCCTTCTAGAGCAAGGTACACACAAAGTCCTGCCGACTGACGCCAAAGACTTACTGAAGCAACGGAAATGGACCGTAGTTATACGAAAGCTAAAAGGATTCCCAAACCGCGTTGCGTCACACATGTGCTGAGGCGCACAGACAATACATCTTTATTTTGCAATCGGGGGTCAGTATGATACTCTCTCAGACGCACTTTGGAAGTCCAGCCGTTGCTGCTGTTTCGTCGATGTAGAAGATTATGGACAGGAAATAAAAAGCCTCCACCACCCCGAGAACGTGATCAAGAACATAGAAGTTACGAGTGCTACTTGGACCCAGATACACTATAGTCGACCTATTCTAGCCAAAAATTAACCTGAAGTTTCTGTGCGCAAGTGCGATGCTATCGGTAAGCCTCCGGACAGTTTCATCAGAGCGTGCCCCCTGAGCGCCATCAATTGCAAACAGCCTTTCTCAAGCCAAAATGTGCTCAATTTTGTGCACTGATTTCAATCGATAAGTGATGAGAAGTTTTCAACCGCTTGTTAAGTGGTACACTACGACGTCTGAAAAGCAGAAGGTGTGTAACATGGATGAAAATACGATATCAGAATCGAAAGCAAAATATCCTGGAACCTTTTAGATCTACATGGAAGGACACAATCAGTAGACACGCAAACTTGGCGAGCAGAATAAGAAGCCTGGAAGTATCCAATCAGTTTGTGATTCATTATGCCGAATGCAGTGTTTTTGACGATAAGAATGAAAAATGAAACAACCCTAAGCTGAGAGGGTAGGAGTGAAAACAATGAAAAATTGTGCGTGACGACAACACATTAACCAAATTCCGTATTACTTATAACCAACTAAATTACCTGTGATCTCAACCTGAAAAGTAGTTCCAGTCGTTGGACCATCGATTGGATGTAACGTAACAGTTACCGTGTCTCCTTTCGAGGGGACCGGGCAACCTGAGCACTACCCACAGGCGGATGCAAATCAGTATGTAACTCAATCGTGCTTAGTCCGAGAACAATGTAACAGTGGTTGGGATGCGAATTTTAGCCGTAATGACAATTGGCACTAGTGATGGGGTTTGACAAGGGCGGAACTCGAGTACAGCGATTGATTTCGATAGGCACTGGCTGAGAAACCTATGGGAATGTGAACGCTGCAATCACCTGCGAGTGACAGGCAAACTTTATAAACTAAACCTCTCATCAATCAATGATAAAAGATTAATGTCAACCGGCCTATATTAAATTTACTTACTCGTTGAAGCACACTGGGTGTTAACCCTTCATCATTCGTGACAGTTACGAACCGGTGATTCCAGGCTGAATTGTTGTACATATCCTCCCGAATCAAAGATTCCGTGAAGCCTAACTCAACGGTAACAGGCACCTTGAAAAAGCCGACAGCCCATCTCCGATGCTGCCAAGCATGGTAGTTTTTTGCATCGTCAGAGATCACATCTGCCGTGAACTGAAGTTCGTTTAAGCTTAGTTCGCTAAGTGCGGCCTGTTTGTCATCCTCACTCGTTAGTGAATCACCAACTTTGTTCGCGAGCTGAATAACCACCCACTGACGATGGTGCCAGAGCTAGAAGGGAAAACATAAAACCCTTTGTTAAAACAGTACGACAAAATTCTACGTGGTACGAATATAAATGTTGAACCCACTCGAATATGCACCAGTTAATGAATGAACCGTTCAAACAGAAAACAAGCATTTATACGTCGCACGAGTCATCATTACCGCCAGCAATACATCAGTCATTACCACTGAGACTGGGTGTCGCATGTGGTAAACTTCGGCCAACAAATCGCACGCACAACGACAAAAATAGGTTCAACACTTGATGGTTGGTTATCTCAATATCCGCCAGCATAAGTGCATAAAACAGGAAAGTGAAGGCGTTGGCGTTGGAGCAGCTCATTGTTTCTAGGATGTGCGATGTAGTGGCCTGATACAACAAATAAACCCCACGTTAATATCTGACGACCTGCTGACGTCGGTCATAGAATTAAAGACGAAATATGTGCTTTATCACAACTACGCGTTGACGCCAACGCGTAACGAACAAGTGTCCCGACCAGTGTCTTGTGAGATAATGTTCCGCAAATACTCACGCAGCCCTCAAATGAACCATTTCTTAAAAAGTAATGCACGTTGCGGCTTTATCGTCTGAGCTTAAGCAGAATGAGGCATATGACATTATATGCTGTTTCCCTCAGTAAGAGTGAGAGTACCTCAGTTCCAAATAGCCCACACGTATGTGAAGACTGCTGTCACCTGAAATTCAGTCTACCACCTAAAATTCGTTACAGGATAATGAATGAACCTTCATATGTCAATATGATGATATGTAATTTGAAAAATGAGAGAATAAGTCATGTCATACACTATACGCGTATATAAAACACGAAATGGAAGGGGATTTTCATTAAAGGAGCTAGTGTAGTCGGTACTTAGCAAATTCCTCCTGTAACCTCTTCCGATTGCGATATTACGTATTATTCGATGTCTCGAACTAGTTGTGCTCTGTATCAACGGGTCCACAATGAAGGAGGGGTATTGAGTAAACAGAGAAAAACGTCGAAAGCCAACCTATTCACGCTTGTATGAAAAATAATTGTCTGGCCACCTCGCTGCCTCTTTCGACCGATTTGATGTTCCGCAAAATAGAGCGATACGGCCAAGCCATAGAATTTCATACGACGCACGTATCCGTGCTGACAAAGTTAGCTGCGACAGATCGTGTACATAAGGATGTTTACGTTGCTATCCTTGGAGATCGGTTTCGTCACAGACCCTTTGCATATAATTACCACACAGCGACTGACAAAAACGGATAATCAGGAAAGAGCTTCTGCTTTAATAGAATAAGCTTACAAACCGTATGGAACAACAGAACGCATAGATGTGGGGTGCATCAGTCCCAGTCATCACAGGCGGCGAATAAGTTGTTAGTAATTTAGTCCAAAGATACTTTCCAATAGAGAGAAGGTGTGGAAACGCATGAAAACTAAGGTGCGAAAGACTCTCGTGAGAAATTCTCATTGAGGATACCAAACGGTATGAAAAAAGATGTTCGAAAGGAGATTAATGACAAGAAGTCGTCACTGGAATCAGAAATGGGAGTTGATCAACTAGACTGTTTGAACCAAGATACAGCGCTCGGCTCGGCGCTCAAAAACGAATACAGACAAGTATTCTGTTTGGTGCTCCAAAAGCAGTGTAATACGTCCTGCACTAGTGGGCGGAATTTACACCGATGCCTGATACCGTAGTAATAAGCGTTGTTATAAATAATATTTTCGTATCAGTACACAAATCTTGAGCCTCGCAGCGCTTCAGCGTAAATCTAATGCCATCAGATGGATAAAGCCTAATTCCCAGACCTTCGAGTGTTATGCTCCACCGTTCATAGTTTATTCACTCAATACATAATCGAATATAGGCCGACTTCTCTGGCCGGAGCATTTTGCCACCGATCTAAATCCCTTAGAAGTTGAAGACGTACAGAACTGTTAGCACTGTATCATCGCAAATCCTGTTGATCTTAGCGATACTCATTAACAAACTAGAAAAACAGAACACGTCTTTTAATAACGTTTCACTGCAGATCCATGAACACTTCGCTGAATGTTCAAATTATGAGGCCGCCGTTTGTTCTCGAATAATGACTTAGTAATCAGCTTAAAAAAGGGAATTCACCTGTCAGCAACATGCGGAAGAGATGTTGGACAAAGTTTTGGGCGAATTTTTTTTTACAAATTACGACGTCCAGCTAGGTGAACCTTCTCCAAAACACGACATTAGTCTAAATGACTGCTCCGATATGCATACTAATTTTTAAGCCTTTAACACCATTTACCGTTGTATGCTCATTCGTCTGCTACTGACACACACGTCACATACCGCTTCCTCTTGCGCTGAAATACGATACTTGAAATAGTGTGGGACATATACAGTTGCAGCAGTCCCCAGGCATCGACGACGCGTTGTGATCGGACAATAAACATACACTAAATCGTTTCTTTACATACACAGTAAACAACGAACCAAACTCGTAAAAACATTCGTCAGACCAATTTGCCGACTTACCTGTTGGGGAATACAGACATCAAAATTAACAAACGCTCACTAACTGTAGAAAACGATTATCACCTCATGGAAGAGAAAAAGGGGAACAATTATAAAGCAAAACAGAACAAGAACCTGTCCGTGGTCGGGTTTCACTATTGGGAGGGCTATTTTTTGAAGCCTTAGAAGTAAATTACTATGAAGCATCCTACTCAGAGTCTCCGACTCATGTCTGAGCTGGGAGGCCCGAAGCCAATGACGCAAGAGCCCGTATGGTTTGAAAGTCAACGGCTTGCCTGGACAGATGACGCGATAAATGAGATATTGATATTTGATTCCCTTTATTGTTGAGAGCAGTAGGCGGGGCCAAAGTCACGTCGGGTTAATGAATAATACTGGTCAACTGCTGGGTGGTCAGAGTACCCTGTGCTTAAAGCAGTACGCGTTCGGGATGCGGGAACTGCATCATCAATAACAGGATTTACCAGCTTCGAGAAGGAGTGGGGTTAACATGCAAATATCCTTGTTGTTGTATCTGCAGGCTTCGAATATCCAGCCATCACAATAGGAAGGAAACGAAGCAACTAAACAATATATCAACGAAAAGACGAGAGCTCTGGAGTTGATTCTTAACAGTGCAGTGTCAAAAACCAGAGCATAAAGTTTACCCCTAATAATTCTCACCTCGCTGCTTGTTTATTCTTGCTATGCTTTGTTAAAACATGGTCACTACATGAGTCGTCAACAGTTGGTACACTGCAACAATCTTCGTTGGTATCAAACAACCCTGGTTTACTGCAAGACGCGCTCTTCTTCCATTTGACATTCGTGACTTACTCACTAAGCAAACACATTTATGATAAAAATGGGCAGGCGATACTGCGTAATGAGACAGTAGTAAACTACTGACAATCAAAGTGTTCTGGGCAACATACTCCGGTAGAATTCATCTAGAACTCCACAATTTAAGACTCACGAATGTCAGAAATTACCGTTTTCACCTCATAGGAGTCGTCAGCTCACTGGCGTTATTGACGGTGCATTCAGTCTTCAGACAAATGGAGCCCAACCATCACGTTGTGACTACGCCAATTATTCCGGTACCATTCTGACTTTGCAGTTAAGCAGTCTAAACATGTCTAAGTAGTCGATAAAGCCAGTGACTTGCTGTTTTGGCGAATTCCCTTTGAAACCCCCTGAAGCAATTTAAAGAGTTTGTGCATGTTTGTGCTCTTTTACGGTGGCGCTTGTAAAGGGATTAGATTGGACAAACGCATCGATACGAAGTCAACCAGTGATTCGCAGAAGTCTACGGCCAATCAGTGTCGAAAACACGAACAGACTTGTGGGTCAGCGCGGGGACCAATCAGCACGGCACGGTGCTCCAGCATCGGATTTTGTTATAACAAGCACCGAAACAAAACAAGTTAGGTGCGTCACGCGTTGAAACAAACGAGCTACAAGCGGAGTCGAGCCGACCAATGAGAAAGAAAAAGCGTCAACATCAATTGTAATTCTTCATTTTACCGATGCGTCTAGTCTATAAAATAACCAATAGAAACTCAATAAACTGAGATTTGCTTTGTACTACGAAGACTGACTTTTGCTTTTGTTCCGGAAGGTAGCGATTTTCAACATGGTGTCAGATGAGAAGAAAACTGCAGCCCGAACCGCTGGATGTAAACAGCACGAACAGACTTGCGGACAACTGGTGTTTATAGAAAGAGAAGTACGAAGATTTTTGCTTGTTGGCCAATCTTACAGAGACCAGTAAAGAATATCAGCTGGCTATGTTTCGACACGCAATCGGAGATGGGGGAAGACAAATTCTGGGAAATTTAACCTTCGAGGACGGAGAGGACAACAAAGGATCGAACGTGATCCTTCGAAAAATGGAAGAATATTGTTTGGGACAAAAAAACGAAAAGTTTGAACGCTTTCAGTTTTTTGAGAGGAATCGATAAGCCGGAGAAACGATAAATCAGTACGTTACCGTTTTGAAGAAACTGGCGAAATCGTGCAATTTCTGCAACAGCATAGGAGAGACTCTCATCCGAGATAGAATGGTCATCGGTATTCAGAATTCCATCATGACGAAGAGACTGTTGAACATCACAAAGTTGACGCTAGCTCCGTGCATCGATATCCGCAATAGTGAAGAGGCAAGGGAACAAAGAATGGCATCTTTGAAAGCAGACGACGGCCTGGTAGTAAACGCTATGGGCAGGGACAAAGAACGATTCTTGATGATTTCGTGCCAGTTCTGTGGTGGAAGACATCTTCGTCAGAAAGAAAAGTGTCCAGCTTTCGGAAAGACGTGCATGAAGTGCCGGAAAAGGAACCATTTCGCCAGACAGTGTAGATCGCCTACGGTCGTCGGATCGACGAAGATGATAACGAAGTGATAAACCGGGTTAACGGATCAAGAGGACAGAAAGGAATCTACGCAGAATTGCTCATAGAGGATACAAGAAGGAAGTGCCAGCTGGACTCCGGTGCATCAGTCAATGTCATACCACCAGGCTGCGTCAAGGAGGCCAACATACGCGAATCGAATGCACACGTGAAAATACGGAATGGTGCAGCGACAAAGGTTACCGGAGTTGCGACACTGCCGGTCACGAATCCGAAGAATGGGAAGATTTATATGCTTGATTATTTTGTGGTTGATCAGAAGTCAACGCCCATTTTAGGTGTTGATGCCATTCAGTTGGTGGGTTTCATCACCGTTAATCGCGATGAATTTTTGCATAAATTAGCCGATCTAGATGTTCTTGACCAGTATTCCTGTGTTTTTGATTCGACTCTCGGTCACATCGCAGGCGCTGTTAGTTTATCGGTGGTTAACGATGCCGCCCCTGTTGCGTTACCGGTTCGAGGGATTCCGTTGGCTATACGAGATAAGTGCAAAGCAGAATTAGACCGACTAGTTCGAATTAACGTGATTGCTCCTGTAGAGCAGCCGACCGATTGGATCAGTCTGATCTCTGTAACGTTAGAAAAAGTCAGGTGACATTCGGTTGTGTATCGATCCCAAACCACTGAATAAGGTACTTCGAAGAGAATATTACCGTCTACTAACCATCGATGACATTTTACCAGAATTGAATCAAGCGCAATTTTTCACAAAGGTAAACCTATCCTCTGCTTTTTTGGCAATTGGAACTGGACGAGCAGTCCAGTTACTTTACCACATTTGGAACCCCCTTTGGACGTTTTCGCTGGTTGCGTTTGCCTTTCGGAAGGTTTCCAGCGAAATTTTTCAAAATCGTTTAATCCAGGCATTTGATAAATTGAAAGGAGTCACGTGTGTTGCAGATGACGTGCTAATTTTTGGAAGAACTTTGGGGGATCATGACAGAAACCTGGATGAATTTCTGAAGAGCTGTATGGATCGAGGAATTCGCCTGTCGCGCGACAAAGTGGCTTTAGGGGAAAAGGAAGTCACTTTTCACAGTCACTTGTTAACATCAAGCGGACTCAAGGTAGACCCCGAGAAGACAAAGGCTATAGTCACATTGCCAGCTCCTGAAGATGTGAAAGCAGTATCACGACTGAATGGTATGGTCAATTATCCCAGTCGGTTCCTTCCAAACCTATCGGAAATGATTAATCCGATCCGCATTTTGACCCATGGAAATGGAAGGAGGAACAGCGGGCAGCATTCGATGAAATCAAACGAGTTATTACCAAGGCCCCTATATTGAACTACTACAATCCAGCATTATCTCTGGTCATTCAGTGTGATAGCAGTGAAACTGGTCTGGGGGCGGTATTATTACAAAACGGAAAACCAGTGGACTACCGAAGCCGGAGTGTTTCGCCTGCTGAGCGAAACTATGCGCAAATCGAGAAGGAAATGCTGGCTGTGATATTCGCCCTAGAACGTTTCAGCACTTATACGTTCGGTCGGAAGACAATAGTTCACACCGACCACAGATCACTAGTTTCAATAGTGAAGAAACCGTTATCTGCTACACCGCGAAGGTTACGAAGATTGCTAACCAGAATGTAAAAATATGACGTCGAATTGATCTATCAGCCGGGGACTCAGATGCACATAGCTGACACTTTGTCCAGAACTTGCGAAAAAGGTTCCTCCTGCGAAGAGCTTCATTTTGACACTATTGCGGCTATGGATTACACTATGACGGAAACCGCACTAATCACCGACCTAAAAGAAGCAACGACACAGGACGCCACGTTACAACGTGTGGCTGAAACAATTAGAAACGGGTGGCCACACGACAAGAGAAAGTTGCCCGAGGAATTAGCGGTCTCCTTTAGTGACCGCGATCAATTTATCCAGGAAGACGACTTAATATTCAAGGGCGAAAGAGTAACAATTTCATAGATATTTCAACGGAAGATGTTGGAGCACGTTCACTTGGCACATACGGGAGTGAATAGCTGTATCCGGAGGGCAAAGTAGCTTTCCTACTGGCCTCAGGTGTCGAGTTCCATAAGGGACTACATACAGAGCTGTAATGCATGTCGGGCCTATTGACTCAAAGCAAACCAAGGAAACGATGTTGATGCGTCAAATTCCTCAGACTCTGGCAAATATTATCGGCGGACGTCTTTGCATTCAGCAATAAGCAATAATTGGTGATAATAGACCATTCCGGCGATTTCAACGAATTAGAATGGCTGAGCTCTACTACTTCCAGCGCGGTCGTTAACAAACTTCGAGCCCAATTTGCGCGCTACGGTATACCTGAGATCTTCTCCGACAACGGACCACAATTCATCGGCGCGGATTTTAGAACGTTTGCTGAAAAGTGGGGGTTCGAGCACCGTACAAGTAGTCCGTACTACAGTCAGTCAAATGGTAAAGCCGAAGCGGCGGTCAAAATGGCAAAGCGACTGCTGCAACTGGCCCAATTATCCGGTGGTGGTCCATATTTAATGTTACTGGAGAAACGGAATACTCCTAACGAAACTATGTCCCACAGCTCGGCCCAAAGAATGTTGGGGAGAAGAACACGCACGCATTTGCCGATAATAGGAGAACTACTAAAACCCCAATCGCCGAACGAAACCGAAGTGCACGATGACTTGAGGAGACGAATGCTAACCCAAAAGCGATACCACGACAAAGGAGCCCGCGACCTACCGGTTCTGCAGGTAGACGACAAGGTGTGGGTACAGTGCGTTCCAGAAAACCTACGGCGATAGATAGAAGGAGTGGTGGTGAGGTACTGCGGCTATCAGTCATACGAAATAGACTCCGGAGGGGTACTGAAGAGAAGGAATCGGGTGCATCTGAGAAAACGAGTAACACCGGATGACGAGCTCCTCCTCAAAGAGAAGAAAGTGTTATCACGAACTAGGAGTGGATTATGCTACGAAAAAAGGAAGAATTTAGAGGGATTAGATTGGACAAACGCATCGATACGAAGTCAACCAGTGATTCGCAGAAGTCTACGGCCAATCAGTGTCGAAAACACGAACAGACTTGTGGGTCAGCGCGGGGACCAATCAGCACGGCACGGTGCTCCAGCATCGGATTTTGTTATAACAAGCACCGAAACAAAACAAGTTAGGTGCGTCACGCGTTGAAACAAACGAGCTACAAGCGGAGTCGAGCCGACCAATGAGAAAGAAAAAGCGTCAACATCAATTGTAATTCTTCATTTTACCGATGCGTCTAGTCTATAAAATAACCAATAGAAACTCAATAAACTGAGATTTGCTTTGTACTACGAAGACTGACTTTTGCTTTTGTTCCGGAAGTTAGCAATTTTCAACAGCTCTCTAGTACGCCCGTTGTTTTTGGAACTGGAAACCACTGTTGAGGTGTATGACTTGACAGTTCAAGATATTCAACGCACATCCGTTTGCTGCTATATTTTATCAAACCATCCAGGTACCTGCGGTAAATTTGCAAACAATGTTCTCCTTGATGTTTCTCACCCCTTCCGTTTAGATTTATCTCGCTACGTATATCATTCATCAGCTAGACACTTGCTTAGCCCCCGTTGTTACATCCGTTCGGACTTCCTTTTTACTCGCCGCCTACTTCCTCCTTTGTGAGTAGTATGTTTGATAACATAATTGTGCCCATACGAAGGGCGCTTTGGCCGCCATCTTGAATGTGGGCATCTGCTTATGCTCGATCATCGACGATCGAAAACTCCCTCAGGACGTATCATTTTGAACGTATGTTTCATTTCATATTTATCCCACATATCTACTCTTATGTATTTACTGATATCCATGTGGTTTCTATTATAAAAACATTGCAAAGCTGTTTGTGATCGTTATCAGTTTGATTTGAACTCGGGGCGCCAAGTTCTAGTGGCACCCAGCTGACATCTGAGGTAAAACGCAGAACAGATTCTACACGCGTTGTTGCCTTAAGTCAGAGATGGTTTTTGCGTGACAGAATGGTTGAGGCGTTCTCTCACTTGAATGGTTGACACTGTACTACACAATACCATAACTCAGACATCATCATCATCATAGACAGTAATACATAAGTGGTTAACACTAATGCTTAACTGCCACACAACCATGAAGAAACAGCAAACCCTATATAGAAAGAGAGAAGGAAAAAGAAGGGGACGGGAAGGGACCTAACTACTGAAAATGACTACGTCCCTATTCAAACATTCAGCATCAAGGTGCCTACACCTTGCAAACAACACAACCGAGCTGCAAGTGAGAGTAAGGCGTCATCAGCGAGACAGCTTCCTTACGGCTTTCACTGCCCCGCGTCATTAAATGCACTCACTTCACAGACAGCTCGGACAAACAACGACAACATTCACGCCACTGAGCTCAGACAAGTTGTTAATTTATTTAGTTTGTCAAACTCGTCTACACGACAGGTGTCAATTTCTATCAGTTAGATGAGCAAAGTAATAAGTTGCCTTGAGTGATAAGACAAAACACAATTAGTTCATTACTCCGGTACAAAGTTCCCGTCCACCCAAATGTATACATAGGTTTCCAGTTGTGCGCCGTAGGTTATTTGTTAGCATACGACCTACAAATCACATGTCGGCTGGACGTTGCCAGACCGCAAAAGCAGAATGCATTAATTGAGGCACCATACGCACCCGTGATTAACACTCAGTGTCGCAGGGCCACCACTGATCCAAGTGGATAATTATGTATGTATACACAAACAGAACGTGCACGTGCACACGCTTCCTGTCACGCATTGGCGAATGGTATTTTAAACTACTGTTAATCCTAAAAGTAATGTTGGGAAATGCGCATAAGATAGCCAACCGAATATACGACCAATGATTTGGGCTAGCTGTAGTTCAGTGGTAACCACTGGGGTTAAAAAATACACGATTGTGGGTTGGACTTCCAATAATCTGGTGTAATGGTGTCTTGCCGTGTAAAATCTGAACATACCAGAGATATGCCATCAATTCATACGGTAGACCCAGCTGGATACTAGGTATACCGTTCACAACCTGAAAGACGATAGCAAAGCCATTATGAATACATAAGGCGCCACAGGATCTGAATACAGAAGCTGTTAGATGCCCTTTTGCTATTCATAAATGAGTTGAGAATAATACAAACTTACGAGCAAGTTGTCACTGTTGACCAGCCGTCACCCTGAAACGGAAGTTTTAAGTACACCGTTTTCTTTGGTACCAGTTACCCGTATCCTGGGAGTGATGACTGCTATATTTGTTGAAAATTTGCACAGGGTACCCGTTGGCCGGCAGAGAATCTGTGGATGTGCCTAATTCTAGCGGTAGATTGTCTTCTGTGCATAGCCTCCGTACTCTGCGAAAGAGTTCGAACCAAGCTACTTTTATATTACACTGGACAGAAGCATTCGAAGTGAATATATTACCCTGCCCAGATGGGCTTCTGTAGATGAATCTTCTTATCGTTCCATCAGTTCTTTGGATAACTAAACTGCGCAGGAACGGAAGACAGCTGTTTTCTTTCTTCTCTCCAACTGAGGAGGTGACGGTTGGTCAACAGTGACAACGTTGTTATTCCTAGTTCATTTAGTAACGGCAAAAGGGCTTCCAACAGCTGCTGTGTTCGAATTTTATAACGCTGTCAAATTAGGTGTAATATATCGAGACATTGTGTCACCAGTTTCTTCAGCTACGAACAAACAAGCTACGCCTATCACACCGAATTGTTTATACCTTCATCCACGTACCTGCAGTACGAGCTACATAGACAAGACAACCAAAAGCTAGCTTCTTGTACCTAGAAGCATGTCTCCGAATTGGCTGAAATCATCATCATCATCATCAGAGACAAAAATACATTGGTGTGAACCACTGATGCTTAACTGCCACGCAACCACGAAGAAAAACGGCAAACCTTACGTAGAAAGACAGAAAAAAAGAAGAGAACGGGAAGGGACCTAACAGCTAAAAAATAACCAAGTCTATTCAAACATTCAACGTCAAGGTGCCTACACATTGCAAACAAACAACTAAGCTGTAGGTGAAAGCAACGTGTCATCAGCAGAACAGCTTCCTTATTGCTTTCACTGTCCCGCATCATTAAGTCCATTCAGTTCATAAAAAAATCGGACAAACAACGGCAACATTCACCCCACTGAGCACTGTTAGCCGCTATCTCAACTAACGTCTCGAGCCACCGACTAGGGTAGTCGCGAAGACCTCGGCCCGAGAGACGAACCCGATCTACAGTGACCAACCCCTTGGCGAACGACCTAATTTCTCTACGTCACGTCATTACCTAACTGGCACCTTAAACCAGCCGGCTACAACATCGGCAAAGAATTCTCGAGGTAGTGTACGATTAGCTGGCATCCTCAATACATGAACTAACCATCTAAGTCCGTGAAAATGTAAGCAGTGAACAAAAGAATTCGTCTGACAATCACTACCAAACAACCGATTCCTAACCTCTTCGGCACTTACTCGATAGTGCCACCCGATACGCGCGATCGAACACAAACATCGGTGGTCAAATACCTGAGGTCGGTTCACCTCTTCTACTCTGAGCGGCCAAGCTTCGCTGCCGCAAACCAACACAGCATTATATACGCGACCCTCAAGTTCCAGAGAGATAACTCTCTGTCGCCACAGATGCCTCAGACTAGTGAATATCACCACTGCCCGAGAGATACGCACTTTCATCTCATTTCCTACACCTCCGCTACTGCCGCTGATGCAGCTTCCCAGGTATACAAACCGGTCAACAACCTCTATCACTTCACTGTCTAACAATAACTCCACGTAATTACAGAAATCTTGCAGAAGCACTTTGCACTATGGGGTGGCACAATGCATTCCGAAATATCTAGCAGGGTATAGATTGCGTCTAGGAGTTTGCTTGGAAGCTGTCAAACGACAACAGCTTGTTGTCGGCATAATGAATATCGGCCAGTCTTTCACCAAGTAGGCGATCCACGCCGGCACCTTGTAAATGTCACACACAATACTCCATTATTTTGTATATGGCGGAATTAGACAAAAACGGTGAGAGTGGACAGCCTTGACGTAAGCCACTCCTGGTGCTGAAACTGTCAGACAGTTCACCATAAACCCTAATCTGAACTGAAGTATGGGAATAAAGTACCTACAGTATGTTCACACACTTGGTTGGTACACCTCTGTGTTAAAACGACTCTAAAAGTGCAGAACAATCCAACGAATCAAATGCACCCTTATAGTCGAGAAATGTGGCAATTGTTGGCCGTCGATATACCTAAGGCTGCTCCAGAATTTGACGTAGTGTAGAAATGTGACCTACACATCCCTGCTAAGGCGAAACCCTGCCTGTTCTTCCCTAATGTCTACCTCCCGAACTTCAGTGAGTCGACGAATTAGAATAGATGTTAGAACTCTAGTAATGAGTGGAGTCGAATCAATTCTCTATGGTTTCCGTAGGAGCTCCTGGTATCTTTCTTGAAAATGGGAACCATTATCGCGTGACCCCAGCAAGGAGGTATAGTCTCCGTCGTCCAAACTACTTGAAACAATTGAGTCAAGGCCTCTGCTAACCCCTCCCCACCTTCTTTAAAATGTGCCGGCACGAGATCATCTGGACCAGCAGCCCTATTACGTTTGAGAGCCGAGATGCAATTGCGGGCCTTAGTCTCAGTGGGTGGTTCCGACTCTACCGACCATTAAACGTTTGCGGGAGTAAC
Organism: Paragonimus westermani; assembly: GCA_008508345.1. Taxonomy (NCBI): domain Eukaryota; kingdom Metazoa; phylum Platyhelminthes; class Trematoda; order Plagiorchiida; family Troglotrematidae; genus Paragonimus; species Paragonimus westermani. The sequence continues at coordinate 232,847 of QNGE01000256.1, forward strand.
ACAGTGGGAGCAGAAGTGGCTGGAAACATAACTGGAAACTCCAGGCTCGTGTATGGAGGCCGACGGACTGCACAAACATCATTAACAACACAGTCTAAACAGGACACAAGGTTGATGTTCGTGATACAGTCTCTGATTTTTGGAAGCAATGAGAAACATATCCTCCAGTTCGCTGAGGCTTTGGCTGTCAGGCGTCCCAATTCTCCTGTATGTTCAAAACGATTCGTGTTGACGTTGTGGCTGCCATGATAGTCAGCATCCTCATATTTTTTTAAGTATTATTTTGTGTCTGTCTGTCTAATGCCACGACTTCCGTTCCACGAAACCTCATCCTAATGTTTAAAATTAGTTACATGTCCATATGTGAGCGGAATGTAATAAATTTTACTCCGGAGAACATCACATGATCTGTTCACTGCAGAGCTGTGTTGTTCACTCAGTCAACCATCTAATGTGAAGTGGGTTAACTGGCGTGGGCGATGGCGTCTAAATATTGAAAAGAAATAATACGTCATTCACATGGTCAGTATCGGACAGCTTACCGGCTAGCACAGGTTTCCATGAGAGATCCTCTAAACTATCACGTGCTCCTTCCTGAATGCCATCAGCCAAGTGGTTAATCGGAGAACCTAGGATCGAACTGCAAGAAAAACAGCAGCCCATAAGTAAGCACCCCGAACTCAACTCCGGCACAATGATTTTGCCAAGCTGAAACATACCACCAAGATCTCTCCACAAAGACTGCGATATCAAGAGACCATGTCACGAGCAGCCATTATGTTCTAGAACAGCACGTGACAATCTAGAGGATTATACACTAATGGTCACCTGACAAGTCATAAACACTACCCCAATCAACCGAAAGACATATGTGGCAGTGATAAAATGTTATAAGATTTCAATGTAAATCTTCAATAGAAGACCAAACTAGGCATGATTACAAATAAATTACTGTAAACAGAAAACTTGACTCCTAACTCAACAAACAAATAAGTGACTGAATGCACTCAGCACGACTGACCATGCCGGTGCACAACGACTATGCTAACCAGCATAACAGTGAATGCTCACTTGATAATTCTTTGAATTTTCATCAATAAGCTTGCTCACAAAAGTGACCTCCTCGTTAAGATCGGATTGCAAAGAGGTAAGAATCCTTCTACGGTATTCCCAAACCGTATAATTGGCAGGATTCAGCAATAACACAGTAGCCGTAATTTCCAAAGCCCGTTCGCTTCTTTCATCTTTGAGAAGCACCGCCCGCATGTAGTCATGTGCATCCACAAATTGTGGCGAATATGCAATTTTTACAACGTTTCTTCCATTATCATCTTGAGGAACAGGAGTGACATCTGCCCATTCCGGTCTATTTTTGTAAAACACATAACGATCTCGCACTTTCATTGTTCCAGAAAAAGTATTGCCACACGAAGCAAATTTCCGGCAGGCACTTATCAGTACTTATGATCGATCAATATGATATATACTTATTGTGAAACAAGTTAATTTTCAAGTTCAGCGGAAGAGTGACGGAAACAGTATCGGCAGGCCGTGAATCACAAAATGGTAGACAACTGAAATATGGAAAATACGAACAGTAATTCAGGCAAGTAATCAAATGAGCATCAAAGAAAATATTGAACAAGGAAACAGAGCCGGCGGAAACAAGGTCATGGAGAAGGGTAACTCACACCTTACAAACTCATGATGAAGAAGGGATTTGACGACACTCAAATGAACAACGTTGGAGCTCCGGTTTGAGATGGCCCCTGGCGCGTTATCACAAGCCACGTGCAAGTAGATGGATGGCAAGGTGACTGGTGAATCGCCAAGGCAAAGATGAGACCATGCTTAAGCAGGTGGAACTTTAGTAAACGTTGGTAGGCTAAACGTGTAAAGCATACCTTGAAGGCCTTGAACGGCTATGATAATATGCCGCTGCACTCTCTTAAGAAGCATATTGTTCTTCGAAGAAAACATGGTGGGATCATGGTTCTGGCCAGATGAAACTGTTGACCAGTAGCTTAAAACGACGAGGCGCAAAGCGATCAAAACGTGCCATGAATAGAGCTAATCCACTGCTAGTCTCTCTAGCATTCGCCTCAAAGTTACGCGTACCCGAAAAGGCGTTAGGTCAACGTGCTTGGATCCCTCTGAACCAAGTTTTCTGGATAAGTCGTCAAAGATAAACTGACGCACCTTAACTGATACAAGCAAAAGAGCTTTACACCTACCACAGTACACTTGTCCTTAGTTTAGAATCCCAACCACTGCGCCACCTTGAGACACAATGGGCATGTCTGACAGGAAGTGCATACGTGTGACACTATCTCGTGTGGTACTATCACCCGTACAGGTGTCCAGTGTAGGAGTTCCACGAAATAACTCGAAATTTCCAATGTTCACCGGGATAATTCATCCAGCAACGCGTACAGATCAATTCACAAGACTAACCTTTAGGAGCTCACGGGGCAACTAAAAGAGTTTGAGGTCTGGTGAACACAACGGACTATCAAGATGGAACAAGAGGCTGTTACCGAGACCCTTCAGAATTTTTTCAACCTCTTCCGAATAACGGATAACAGGAAGCCATATATGAGTGGGGTAATTTGCGAAATCAACGGTGGGTGAATCCGACGAAACTAAAGGACGCTGTGTCGAGCATTTCCAACAGCAGTTAAACTGGCTATCCGCGCCGCTGACTAGGAATTCAGGAACCTCCTGTGGCCATTAGTGTGTTGACGTTTCTCTGTCCCCGAAGGAGTCTCCGAAACGTCATAAGGCACCTGGTCCAGACGAACTCCGTACTGATGGGGTCCAGCCTCAGTCAAAAGGTTAATGGTTTTGCTCAGAAAACTCTGGGTAGTTGAAGTCACTCCAAATCGCTGAGCTTTGGTTAACCACCATTTTTAATAACAGCTTGCACAGTTGGCCTGTAAAGCACCGACAAATTGGCCTGGCATTTATGGTATCGAAGTTGTTTGCGGTCATCGCACTCCGTAGGCTAAGCGTAACAGGCGAACAACACATCCGTAAAAAGCTGTTTTGCTCAGATCGGGGTTGTATTGACTACATTTTCATACTCCGATAAATGTCTGAATATCACCATTCATAAGGTGGTCGACAAGTGGTGCTCTTCTTGACATCGGAGACTTCTGACTCACTTAACAGGGCTTTACTCTGTGACCGTTTAACAAGAATGGATGTACTTGAGAACTGTGTCGACATCTTGAAAGCAGTTTACTATGTGGCTTGAGGTCGGATTGGACCACACAGTAGCTTATCACCGACTTCCAGCACCTCAAGTAACGGCTACGATGTTGTGTAGCCTCCCTTTCACAGATCAAATTTGCGGCACACGAGATCCTAGAGTGCAGCCCGGAGAGAATGTGGATATGATGGTATGGAACCGCCCTCAGGCACAACACTTTTAGGTAATGTGCAGATGACATTGCTGTAATCTGTGAAGGTTCACGTGAAGTCCAGAGTGTCGAAAACAGAGTAATTGTCTCAGCTCGGTATGACCCTTACACTTCCCAGGTGTAAATTGTTGGAAGACTGGGAGAATTCTGTCCGCCCTCAGTCTTGATGGTGAGCCGTTGGGGATAATCGAGAAGGCTGGGTATCTTGGGAGTTTTACCAAAACTGGTGAAACGTCTGATGACATCATAAGTCACATGGGAGTTAAAAAGCGAAAATATATTACCGTGTTGCCAGTAAGTTTATACATTCAATCTTAACGTATACACAAATTAAGGTGGTTAGAGATTGGACTAAGTACACCAGCTAGTCGTCCGCCAAATGGAACGCATCTTACCGACGCCGCTGTTGACTGACTTCAGGTCGGGTGTGGACAAATGATTTTTTGAAGTGAGGAAATATGGCCAATTATCGAAAGGTTGAGCATGTTGGTCTACTTCGTCTTCCGAGATGTGGCTCTCACGCCGGGGACTAGAGACTTTAGGTGAGAGTTTTGCTAATCGGGCACCCTGGCGTGAACGTTGTCGTTTTTTGACCAAGATAGGCATGATTACTGATGCGGGACAGCAAAGAGCAAAATGGAGCTTCCCTGTTGGTGATGTATCACTTTCGCTTGCAGCTCGGTTATTCGTTTGCAAGATTCAGATACCCTGCCTGATGTGCTTGAATGCAGAGGGGGTTGCTTTAATAGTTAAGTACCTGCTTTCCTTTTCGTGTCTCCCAAATACAGCCTTTACATCCTCTTTTCATGGTTGTATGACAGGCGGCACCGAAACCCACCGGTGTATCGATATCTTCGATAAAAAGCAGAAGCTCGGATGACGTCTGTCAAACTACGCCATCTGTGATGCCGGTATGATGTCAGTCTTTAAGAGCAGGACCAAGTACATGCTACTGTACGAACAGGCGGCCAGGAAGACTGCAAAACGTAACTCATTCGTGTAGAGGCTGCTCACAATGAAAATTTCTATTAGCGGGGTCTCGGACGCATTAGAAGCGTGTAGTGAGAACACTGTCAGCAGCTACGAAGTACCCTGACGTGTTTCCGGAAGGAAGAGACTCAAGCGAACAATGAACATAATGATCCTACCCCAACAAATGCGTTGGCTTGAATATGTCCTACGAATGCCAGATCACCGATTAGTATGTCGTGTGTTGTTTCGCGAGTGGTGGGTTGCACTGGGAGGGATAGCCAGCTGGTCATGAACTGGAGCCATCCCCCTTCACCGCAACCTGGACATCAGTGCACACTCATTCGAAAGTTACCTTCTATCCTCTCTGATTATGTAACCTGTTGAAGAGGAGAGGGCACGCAGTGTGGTGAGTGGTGAAGCAGACAGCAGTGGTCAAGTGCCTAGGGAGATCGTATCGTTTCGTAGCACAGAAATAGCAAAATAAAGAGGAAGAATGTGGGGAAAAATTAGAGAAGAGGAGGGGCAATAACGAAGAGGCATGTAGTCATTAACACCCGACTGTGAATGGCCATCTAACTGCTCCTCGAATGCATCGATCGATGCTGCCATAACATTTTTTGAGAGTGCACTAAATAACGACCAGACTCGGACGCCTTAGTTTTATTTACAGCCTGGCTGTTTGTTTGCCAAATGCAGACATCTTGGTGTCGAGTGCTTGAATATCGATGTAGCCATTTTTAGTAGTTAGGTTCCACCTGGTCCCTTTGTTTCACTCTTCCTATACAGTGTGCTTTTTTTCTTCATGGTTGTGCGGCAGTTAAGCATCAACGTGAACCACTGATGTATTGCTGTCTACGATGATGATGAGACTTGAGTGGCAAAACTGTCGCCTACATGGAAGGTTGGTATGATACATAGAAACCTTGTACTCAGTTCCTGAGACTTACCGTATCAGTGATAGAAGGGTTTCTGTCAGGATAAGGAAAACAAGATTTTTTATGACAACATAAGGTCATCTCCCGAACGCCAAGACCTCCGGCCTTTTCCATAGTTCTCTGGATACCCTCAAGAGCGGTTACATCTTTTTTCCAACGGGACGCACCTGTTCCTCTTAGCGGGAGGAGTCCAGTGGAGTTCCATAAGGCTGACTTGGACCCACCGCTCTTTTTGGCTTTTATGAGTGACCACTTCGAAATCGTTGAATCACCGTGTTTAGTGTATGCAGACAACATCAAAATCTGGTACGCCGCAAAATTGGCAGAAGATAGGGACGCTCAGCAATGGGCTTTTAAGTGTGCAGAAGTATGCGTACATGGATATCAGCAGGACGAGTGGAGTGGGTGTCTAACATTTGAGTGGACAGGCAGAAAGTGAAATCAACCTGGGTACTGTTTCGGCATCATTCAAAGCACAGAACAATACGGACAAGACCTGTACATCTGCACGTCATCATCATCATAGACAGCAATACATCAGTGGTTAACACTAATGCTTAACTGCCACACAACCATGAAGAAACAGCAAACCCTATATAGAAAGATAGAAGGATAAAGAAGGGGACGGGAAGGGACCTAACTACTGAAAATGACTACGTCCCTATTCAAACATTCAGCATCAAGGTGCCTACACCTTGCAAACAACACAACCGAGCTGCAAGTGAGAGTAAGGCG
>QNGE01000256.1:239388-347676 GCA_008508345.1 Paragonimus westermani
CCCCCCCCGACCGGATCTGAATCCTGCTTGTTCTTCACGTATCTGACTGGCTTAGTGAGCCGAAGTAAAATGAGGCCAGTGAGTAACTTGGACGCAACAGACACCAAACTGATGCCTCTGTGGGTGTCACAGGGTACGGAGGATCGGCGGTCTAACCATGAACCCATGAGGTAAAGAAGCTGGAGGGAACACAGAACACGAATACAAGAATTGTGGTTAGAATGGAAAGGAAAAGCTACGAGAACAGACTAGATCTTAATGTTTCGTTAAAGCTACTGGCGTGTGCTGGGAGATTCGCCAGTGGTATGCACAACACTAAAAGAAGTGGACCTGGAGCTGCGCGTAGAGTTCCCCTGAGGAATGGCAACACGAGTAGTTACCAACTGACTCTGAGGAAGGGAACCGCACAGAAGACGCCTGCAGCCTATCGCCTCTCTCGTAGACTAGTCAGCTGTTGTAATGCGGACGAGGAACCGGATGACATTTGAAGTGTAACTAGACACATATTAAGACAGTGTGGTGACGAGAACGTCCGTCACATGACGTAAGGGAGCTTGAACAAAAACCTATACCCTCTGCCTTCAAAGGAATATTGAACATTCAACTTGAGAAATGAACTGCAAGTGCTACTCTTTCTCTTTATTTTCGTTTTTTCCTCCCACGTCTTTTCTTTCATATATTTGGTACTCGTCCGCAAAATCTTTTTTCTTTCCTCATGATTCTAAACATCAACGGGCGATCAAAGTTTGGAAGAGGCAATGGAGCACTAACAATGACTAGTTATCCTACATACCGGCCTGATAGGTATCACGCTGGTCTGATTCTTCTGACCAAGGTTGCACGGTTTCCCAAAATGCTTTTCTGATTAAGTGGGGGTGAAGCTTTGCCTTCTCCGACTGTTGCAACAGAAAAAGATCTGTGGAGCCCGAAAGCACAAAAAATGGACACAACATGAAAGTTGCCGTAACTCTTCTGGCCTGACCTGATACGGTGCGTCTTAAATTGCTCGATTACTCAGTTACGTTACGAGGTTTTTCGGTTCATTTGAGTACTTCTCAGTTCTCATTGTATACAGATGGTGAAACGTTTGAACTATGGTTTCTGCACCAAGATGATTCGAATACACGATCGCACGATGTAACGCTTCATTCGTGACCAATAGCACCACGTATCATACACAGGAATTCCTATGGAGACTTATAAAAAAAACATTCCAACCCAGTTAGACCACATTCAGTTAATTTGCAATTCATGTACGTCTTGCGGCAATAACAGTGACGTTGTAACCCCTAAATAAACGATATGCACTTCGTCCACTGGTGAACAAGCTTGTTCCCAACCATCGGTCATCGCCACAACCGAGTTAACGAAAGTTGCGCAGTCGTATGCATTTGCTGTAATCCGAAAGTCGACTTTCACTGCAAAAGAGCCCCGGAAGACATCGAAAGACACGACCACTCTTACTGTCACCAATTCGACATTTGCAGTCCGTGAAGGCAGTGTCATCGTTCATGACTCTCCTGAATGCCCAGAAAATTCATTCAAACCTAGAGATGAACATGATCGGGGAATGTTTTCCGCTTCAAAACGGACGAGAGACTGACTCGTCCGCTTTCCATCATACGGTTAGCAGGGAAGGTGCTTAAAGAGCCAGTAGTGACCAAGTCGATCCTTTTGACCGCCTACGAACTTCGATCACACTCTGGCGCTTTCGCATACCAAGACATTCTCTGGGCAGAGCGCCAAAGACGGGAACAACTGGGAGAAACCCCCCATCGACCGATCATCCATGATCTACCTCGCAAAAGCTCTGGAGTTGGACAACATTCCAGTTTATGAAATGTCTCACATACTCCGATACTCATTCTCCAAGGAGGATATGCGCCCGCGATTTCTTAAGAATACAGGCAAGTCTCAGGAGACGGTAGCCCATATCCTGGAACGCTTCCGGCACCGACTTTGTTTCGTTTCCGGAAGAATATACGACCACCCGGATCAGTCTAAAGAGGGACACAAGGAAATCCAGTCGTATCTCTTGGGCCGCACAGGTTGTTTTATGGTTCTATTAGTGGATCTTCAGGCATCTGAAACTGTAACTCAATCGGAAACAAAAAATGGAACCTAGCTGGCTCCAACTGAGAACTAACCTAATAAGTCAAATAAACTAGAACACTGTTACTTCTCAGTTACCCTAAGTCTCGACTACTAAAACCTGGCTCTCGACGTCTTATTTGGGCTGCGAGCTGGAGATCAAGAACACGTGTCTATTTTGTGCAGATACGACTTCTAATAAACGTGGTAGTGCGGCCGTTTACGCTCACACTTCACCTAATGCTGTCCAGCTTACGGACTCCGCATTATCCGCAATATCGATGTTCATTTGGTGCGCCACAAGACTAACTGGTTCGGACAACTGGCTAGTTGGTGTGCTATATCGTCCTCCCTCTTCCGACTCTCCTCGGGATAAACTAAGTATCACTGGGTTGGAAAGAATGGTCCCATTAGGATATCCTCAATTTTGTACTGAGACTTTAACCCGCCTAAAATTTCCCCGCTGACCCCAAGGAGTCAACGATTGAAAAATCCTTTAAATCAGTGATCCCCTTGGGCCTAACCGAACAAAACTGTGATCGCACATTGTGTTGAACCGGTCAAGCTCAATCTCGGCTGGACTGCGTTCTTACCTATGAGGACTTGATGGTTGATAACTTGGAAATGGCGGTTCCTAAAGAACTGGGTGGTCACGCTACCATCACGTTTAACATTTTCTGCAGCAGTGAACTCACTTGTCCTGCAAGCACCCACCACTGAGACTTCAGACGAATGAATGCAGGATATCTCAGATGGCTACCTCGTCTTTGACTTGGGAAAGCCCTGACCTACCTTGGTCAAGTGATGATCTGTGTATAAGGTCTCCTGTCTTCAAGCTAGGTGTTGAAGTTAGCACACCCCTATCTACAACTAAACCCCCTGTTAACTTTGTTGTTGCACAATCAGAATGATCTTCAGTAGACGGGGGGGGTTGGATCGTCTTTGAGATATCTTGAACTAAACGTAGTCGGGAGTCCTATGCCGGCATTTGAAATCGATGCACGGCTCTCATTAAGGAAAACCGTTTCCACTATTAACAACGGATCGGAAGCCGTTTTTCCCCGATCCTACGAGCATACTCCGTTTTATATCGCAAAGCAAAAGCCAGTGCTTCCTAGCTGTCGAATATGTCAGGGCTTACCAAAACTGACGATGAACCTGCTAATACGCTGACTGACTAACATAACACCATCGGCTTCTCTTACAGAATAGAGCAGCGTCCTAACCACCGTTTTTCTAGATGGCGTATGCGCGATGGGCATCTCTCTCTTGGATGTCTAACCTCAAGGACAGCTTTTCTTGACGGAGTGGAATCTTTTCTATTGTTTCACCTGAGATAGCCGAATAGCTCACTAGCCCTCCGAAAATGTTGTACAATAAGTCGCTCAAACAGAGCTACGTATCCATGAGTTGGAAACGATCTGACCTAACTTCTGTGTTAATGGATGTTCGCCGTAATCTTCCTACCGCTTTCAGACCAATTACCCTACATACTAGTTCATCCAAAGTGCTGGAAACACTTGTGTGCTTTGTCCAACAGGGGTTTCGTAGAGGGCACGTAAGTGCAATGAGCCTCCTGTTGACCGCTGATCGTTGGATGCAGTCAGCCGATTAAAGTACGTCAGTGGATGTTTTGTACAAGGATTTCGCCAAAGCTTTTGACCCAGTAAATCATCCGCGCTACGTAATTCACAACCTTGGAATCCATATCAATTTGCTTCGGTAGCTACAGTCCTACCCTATCACCGCCGTTATGTTGTTCCGGTCAACTTTTGTCACTGATTCCCATTGAAGCAAAAGTGGAGTTCAAAAGGAATCCATTCTTGCGCCTCTTTGTTATCTCATCCTCACTCTTGTTCCCTGCTGCGACCATAGTAAATAATATTTTAATGGTCGCATTCATCTGTACCTCTTCGATGATTTTGGTTTCTCACCTACTTTTGTTTTAGTCAAGCTATTCATTTTGTAAAATCCGTCCCGGGCCTAAAATCACAACTTGCTCCGTGCCTCGTTACCTTGAAGTATCTCTCTGTACGCCCTAATTTGCAGGGTTGATAATATAATACACGGGGGTCAACACGCCGAATCTTGGTTTTTCATTGTCGATCGGTTGTCAATAGTGAACACTGACTGGGTTTTATTTTAGCGGATCAGTTCCAACAAGTATGACATAAGTGGTGATTGAAATACCAGGGGGGACAAGCGCTATGTACTCCTTCAGAGAGTGCAGTTCCAACTTCATTTTAAACAGAGTCCGTTGGTACTCCTTTATTCCACTCATCATGGAAGAAATAGGAGATACAGAACTAACGAGAAACCCGCATTTGCAGTCACAGGTTTTCTGCGTCACACTACTTGTCGTGGTGCATTTGTGGCCAACCAGTGGCGCCTTGGCTTTTGAAAAGCATGCCCTAGTAGCACGAGCGTTCCCTGAGCGTTCCCTGAGTGTTCCCTGACCGTTCCCCCAGTGATCCCTGAGTGTTCTAACTAGACACTTTGGGAGCTACATGTAGCTCGTGCAGATAAAATTTGGAGGTGAGGAGGTTAGCTTTTTGTACAGATGTTCTTTGAGGCCACTGCATTTAGAGTGATATCACTTTGGACACCGGTAGCACTGCATGCCGTTCCCTGTGGAGATTTTGTAACCGTAGCGGGACCCGTACCTGACACAGACAACGTCTACTGAGTCCAAGCCCTGCTCGATCTAACACCGGTAACTTTCCATACGAGCGAGCAATATACAATACGAAACGGATAGTTTAAATTGACTGAGGAAAAAATCGGACAGGACGGAGCAGAAAAAATCAGATACCATGTGGCCCAGATAATCCAGTGCGTACAACTTGATGTTATTCGTTAATTAATAAACTAATTGTATGCAATTTTTGATGCACAGGGCAGCAGGGTGGAAATAAGAGTAGACAACAATAGCAAGGAAACGTTAAACTCATTTCCAGTTGCCCGCGCATAACTGGTGTGTATTGTCCGCAGTCAGTGAAACCCAGCAATATCCACAGTACATAATTATTTTTTACTATCCGGTTTTTATGTTTTTGTATGTACCGTTTTGTTAACTTCATCCGTACATTTGTTTGAAACCATCACCATCATGTTTTTTGCCAACAATAATAAACTAAGGTTACCGCGCCCCGTTTCTGTCTTCTTCACTTACGCGTATTTTTCGGCTGGTAAACTGATCGCAAGGTGACATTTTTAGCTCAGCGCACCTACCACTCTATCGACGCCCAACGCTCGACATCCCACGCCGTGTGTGGAATTACCTATCGGTCGTCGTCCATACCTGCTCTCTGGCACTGTTTTTCTCTTGTGTGGTGGTCTATTCAATTCAACGTTTGATTGATACGTCTTTCGTTTAATTCGTACAAATCCGTTATCGTTACAGTTCTTTTCTGCTGTTACCATATTTTGGCCATTTTTATCAGTTGATTGAGTAGGCTACCGCAAAACTGGTGGGCCCAACTTTTCATCTGAACAGTGCTTTATCCGATTTTTTGGTGTTCTCAACAATGTTGGACGACCCTGTCGACTTTGGTGTTAACCGAACATGGTTTGCCTCAAAATGTGCTGAATACGGGACAGGAAATCCTTGACCGCGATTCAGTCAGTTTGAGGCTTTCTTTTATTCTGAGTGGATAACGTCAGGCAGAATGAACACCGCACGTGCGACGCAATCCCTCCCTTTCGATTTCGTGGCGAAAGTGAAAGATCTGTTGAAATCAGTTTCATACTATTTCCTCCTTATTCTTTTAAGGGACGCGGTCATAAAACGGACTGGGAGGTAGAGGCTGAACTGTTATATGACTTCTTGAAATCAGTCGAGCTAAGCGGTCGGTCGCCATTTCAACTGTTCAGCTATATGAGAAGCCCTTCAGGCTCATGGGAGCTCGATGGTGCCACCGTAGAGCAATCATAGGCGGAACAGTTGCCGTCTGTGGTGTGACACATTTGGGCTGTCATGGGTGAGAAGGGCTCAGTCAACAACTTGGTGACACTTGCTGACAAGGTGTTGGAACCTTTTCCCTCACGACCAGTGTGTACCGCGACCATAACCGTTCCCACATTGGCCCCTTCAGCTTCAACAACGTTTGAAATAGGTGTATTGCCATATAGGCAGTAAGACTATGCACATCAATGTGCTTAAGTATCACCCACCTAGAAGTCGTGTGCGATCTCACTTTCGCGATCCGTCAAGGTGGAGTTGGTACCACCAAAACTTTCTTCACAAAGCGGAAGAGTGACCCCAGCTGTGTTCAGTCCGAACTCGCCACGCGTCACCGTCAAACCGGCAGACGAGCAAGTACCGACTGTCGATGACACTGATAGCCTATTATATGTCAGGAATATGTCGATCGACTTGCGGCTGCCTGTCGATACTGGAGTCGAGCTCAGCGTTATTCCACCGCAACCAAATGATCAAATTCAGTTTGGACAACACAATTTGCGGACTGTGAATCAATGGCGCAGTAAACTCTGGAGGAACACTCACCTACCTGCCGACGGTCAGACACAACCCATCAGTGCCGAATTCTTGTCGTGCTTTAACCTTTCTGTTGATATCAAAATGTGTAAGCCAGTTGAAAAAGTTCCCATCTGCATTTTAAACGTCGTCCAAACGGCGATCACATCGGTCTTTCAATCGGCTCTTTCACCAACACCGTCATTCGCAGCGCTGAATGACGTTTCCTCGTTAACTCGGTTGTGCCCACATGCAGAGACGTCTAAGCACAATATGGAACATCATATTACCACAGGTGGTTCTCCGACCTTCTTTTTTCCACGCCGTTTATATCCTGTCAAACTCAAAATAGCCACGGGTGAGTTCAAACGCATGCTTCAGTTTAACACAATCCGACCTTCAAACAAATTTCGGGCAATGCCGCTGCATATGGTGCCAAAAAATTCCGGGCAATTTCTGATCCTCCGGTGATTACTGCGCATTCAGCGACCGTGCGAACCCCGAACAGATACCTTACAGGGCATATTTAGGATTTTTTCCCAACACTCGCTGGCGCTGCTATCTTCTCTAAATTGAACCTAGCACGGACCTATTATCACATCCTGGCTTCCGAATAGGACATCCCGAAGACGGCTATTACAACACTCTTTGGACATTTTCATTTCATGAGGATGTCCCATGAGCTTCGTAATGCGGCTCAAACATTTTGTCGAGTCATGGACGTCGTCGGCACCGACGGTGTCTTACTCGATGCCCGCCCAAACTAGAGACACATATCAACTTCGTACTGCTTTTGACCGTTTTTTACGATATCATACTAGAATCAACGCCGATAACTTTGCCTTCGGAAATAGCTAATTGGACTTCCTGGGACATCGATCGATCGCACCGGCACCACAACACTGCTTGATAAGTTTTAGTCTATCTCGACTCTTCCGATTCCCACCTTACCAACTCAGCTCCGACTGCTCCCTGGCATACTCGCCCACTGTCAGCGTTTCATTCTCCATTGAGCAGACATTTTGAAAACTCTGATCCACCTGGATGATCTAAGTCGAATGTCCGCTGAAGCCCCACCCGACTCCGATACGGCAAAGAGAGCACCCTGTCACGCCACCCAACCACGCTGCAGTAGTTGCGAAACAAACGCCTGTCTCATTCTCCCCACGAATGCATCAAACGCCGCCGTTGACGTAGACATAAAACCTTTCGTAAATGGCAAACAGAAATCTCTGGCCGTTTCTTCTCAAAAGCTAGAGCCCACGCAGCTAAAGTGCGACAACTGTCAGCGTGAGCTACAGGTTGTTTACTTACCGATCCGTTAATTCCGGCAATTCCTGGATGGTTGACACATTGCTGTGTTAACCCTTCGGCCGTCAGCTGCATCCATTAGAGACATTTTAGCGGAATCAGTTGTCAAGACCTTCTCGGAGCATTGGATCGCTGAGTTTGATGTGTCTTCAACGATCACCCAGTTTCAGTTCCTCTTGCTTGCAACTGCATGCAGCTACTGAATCGTCCACAGATTAAAAAAGAACGATATATCCTTTGCGTTCATGGTTTAGTCAAGCGCTTTCAGCGGCATCTACGAGGGCAACTACGGCCTTCGAATCTGTTGGGCTTGAAAGTCGTTCCATAGAGAAAGAGTGTGATGTGACGTGTAGTCGAAGCCAGAAGGTGCGCGTGCGCTGGAACTTACGTGACAGAAAGTGCTGCTGTGTTATCGGCGCTGCTTCAAGCTTCGTTTGCATAGGTCACGTGCGTGACTTACTGAACCTTTTGCTCACGCTCCTTTGTGTTACTTTCTTATACAGAGCTGTTGCTACAGCCCTTGCTTCGAGAGGCCGCTGATTCATCTCTGTCTCCACGGCCGACTGAAGTTATGGGCTACATGTGTATTCTTAAATGATGAAGATGTGCGAAACATAATACCACCGTTAAGAATACCAAAAAGCCGGATAAAGCACTGTTCAGATGAAAAGTTGGGCCCACCAGTTTTGCGGTAGCCTACTCAATCAACTGATAAAAATGGCCAAAATATGGTAACAGCAGAAAAGAACTGTAACGATAACGGATTTGTACGAATTAAACGAAAGACGTATCAATCAAACGTTGAATTGAATAGACCACCACACAAGAGAAAAACAGTGCCAGAGAGCAGGTATGGACGACGACCGATAGGTAATTCCACACACGGCGTGGGATGTCGAGCGTTGGGCGTCGATAGAGTGGTAGGTGCGCTGAGCTAAAAATGTCACCTTGCGATCAGTTTACCAGCCGAAAAATACGCGTAAGTGAAGAAGACAGAAACGGGGCGCGGTAACCTTAGTTTATTATTGTTGGCAAAAAACATGATGGTGATGGTTTCAAACAAATGTACAGATGAAGTTAACAAAACGGTACATACAAAAACAAAAAAACTGGATAGTAGAATATAACAATGAAATCTGGAGACCATATTGTCGCAAATATCAAGGTCTGTTTTTGTGGCATTCTACGTTGGTTTTTCTGTTGGGTTGTTTTCTCGCTCGCCTAACAAATTTCTACGGTTTGTGTCAGAGAGAGAGTCGATTCTACCATTCATCCCATTTGGGGTTATGAGTTACTCAGATTACTTTCAAGGTCTTCTCGAGGAACGGGAAGTTTTGAGACGTTATTATGTCGGAGGTTGTTTGGGCGAATGAATGTGAATCCACTATGTTTGGTACATGTTTTATTCAAATACAAGGTCAAGTACTTGCTGCTTCTCGTCTGATAATGTGATTATGGGTAATTTTGAGGTTGTGTAGGAGATGACGTACCGGTGTACGAAGTGTAGACGATGTGAGGGCGGAAGCCCTGAATTTCGGCGTGTTTAATTAGTTCAGTTAACGTGCATCTAATTGCATATTTCCTGTGACATGCTGCTGATCACGGTTCTATGTGGTTATGAGGGAATTCGAATTGATTGATAGCTCTTTCATTTTTGGAACGCAATCATGATGTAGTTGCTTTGTTGTGGGAAGCGCATCCTACTTATCGTCAGCTCGAGCCAAGTAAAGCAAACCATTCGTGACATCTCTTCAAGTAGAACGCTTTCGAACATTGATTTGAAGCAGTATATTGCGGGTGTTTACGACAAGTACACATTGACCATGTACATTTGCAACATTTGCCATTAAGTCGCATCTGGGTGTGACATGTTGCTGTGCTTTTTCCTTGGTCCAGAAAACACGTTATCTGTTAACACTTGTTCTATAACTACCATTCGGATAAAGTCATTCCGAGGCAGGTACATGCTTCATCGCACATCTATTCTGACAACTCAGAAAAGAGTGAGTAAATATCGTTTTCTATTTATGATTAACGTTCACTCGAGATGTTGAAACCATGCGGGGAACTGACCTCAGGTATATGAATTAAGTGATATCCAACCGGACTTACATAGAGCCTAAATGAGCCACTCATGTACAGTCCAATTTCCTCACTTCGCACATCGAACAACCGCTTGTTTTGAGAATGCAAATGAGAGACTGAAAGGGCGCCCTCACTCAGGAGTGCATTCAGTCCAACCAATAGCTAAGTCGGGAGTTAGAGACGCGGTACATCTACAGACGTGTCCTCTGTGAGTTGACTAGCGTCGGCTTGCAAATGGAGAACATATTTACTCGGCTAACATCGTCCGCTACTCACTTGGTACTGGAGCACCTCGGTGAGCCTGCTCACCTACTGCACTCTAAACGACTTGATGAGTGTAAGAGTAACGTATTCTATGCAGCGTTATTAAGCAGCTTTGAGTGAGCCATGAAATTACGAACTACACGGTAGACATCAATGATTGCATCTACCATTGTAAATTTTACAGGTTCATGTAGTTGCCATCTGTTCACATGCTGCCCGTCTTTGGACGTACTTTTATCCACACAGTAGGCTGTTGTCAACGGGGACCGCATTCATTCTAGATGCTTCATAATCCATCGCCTGCCGAATGTGACTTGCTTGGAAGCAGCACGTGCTGCCAAAAAATCACTGTCGCCAACGCTTATCCGTTTTAACGGGAATTCAACCGGATTACGCATCAGGGTTTGGCCAAGTTATGAGAACTGAACCCCAGAACATGTAGCCGAATTTTTGAGACTGTTATGGCTCACACGCATCAGTGTGTTAAGAAAACGAAGGAAGTTTTATCACAGGCAGACGTCCCTCACGTTCCATCCCGCAACACAAGACAGCCGAAATTGAAGGGAATTCTCCATTAGGTGCCTTGTGGATACTGTCCTGACTCCGTATGTATAGGTGCCCACCGGTAAGATAAGGACCAGCAAGTTTCCCACAAAGTTACTTAACGCCCAAGTTCAGACCTGGACAGCCAGTATGTGGGAAATATATTTACTGCAGGCTACGGCAAAGCCGGTTGGAATTTTAGAGGGTATCCTTTATGCGTGCATTCCAAAATGTTCAAGGCTTTCCATTTCACCTAAGCTGATCATCAAGCACAGAAGTCAATGCTCATAAAACTATGCCGCTAGTTACACACTCCCCCTCACTACTGAGGCTACTTTCCCAAGCTCTCCCTCGTGCACTTCTATCTCTTTTTGCACTCTGCCAAACGAAAAAGTAGCCCTAAAGTGCGTGTACACCAACTGTCTGAGCCTTCTGAAAAAAACTACCAGAAATCAGACAGCTGGTCCATGACACTAGCCCTCACATTCTGGCTTTAACAGAGACCTGGCTTTCCGCGGATATCAGTGATAATAAACTACATGGCCCTGGTTATTCTTTGTACCTGACGGACTCCTTCCGTGGACGCATGTAAGCCTGCGCCGTTTTCCTAAGCCAGAAGCTCGCAATGCCAGCTATCGTAGGGGAATTTACCTTCCCGGAGGAATGCGACACGCTCTGGATCGAACTCCAACTCCGCAAACATGACACGCTTCTTACCGGTGTTATGTACCGCTCGCCGTCATGCAGTACATCCGACGAGGAAGCTATTCTTGCTGCCCTAGACAGACTCAGGTCTACTCAGCGTTTCTCCCATCTTCCTATCGAATGTGACTTTAACGCACCCAACCACACCTCTATGGCGACCTCTCATGAGGACTGAGGCTGCGGGTTCTCGAAACCCTGGGCAATGTTGATCCATGAGAAATCCTGGACACAGCATGTCGACCTACCTACAAGGCACCGTCCAGGACTGACACCCTCCTTGTTTGATCTGGTCATTACGAACGAGACTTACCTGGTAGATAGAGTGGTCATTAAACCACCGCTAGGGTATAGTGACCACATGCTACTAACCGTTGACCTCATTTTTACTGGCTCCCAAACGCTGTAACAAAGACTTCATTCGGAAACTTCCAGAAATCTGACTTTAACGTACTAAGGACATTCTTAAGCACACTCAGTGTACTTTAACTACCCTTCCTTTAAAGCTGCCATTCACGAAGCCGATAAACCATTTGTTCCTCGAAAATAAAGAAGTTTTCCTCACGTTCACCGCTTCCGCGGAACATACGCCGCCTTCTTGAAGTACCTTCTCGTCTATTCTCTAAACAGAAGCTAACGAGTGGGCCAGAGGATCTAGAGGCCTTTCGCTCTGTATGAAACTGATGCAAGCGGGAAATCCGGCAACACACCCAACACGTACAGTTGAAAATCCTACAAGTAGCTCACGAGAATAAGAATTTTCTTTTCAAGTATATACGTCGCCAGAGAAAAACTAAGCCCTCAGCGCTTTCTATCCGGCTTCTCGATGGGGGAAACCTCCTAAAACCCTAAAGTGGTTGCCGAGGTGTTCAGAGAATACTACTTATCAGGCTAAAATATGGATCTACCAAACTGGCATCCAATTCTCTAGCGGAGACACTTCCAACACCCCCTCCTGACAGCTGACTATTCTGTGTCCGACGTTCAAGACCTCTTGCTCAAGGTCGTTCCTTATAGTGCCATGGGACCAGACAAGATCTATCCCCGGATCCTCGAAGAGGCGGCCCTCGGTTTGGCGGAGCCTCTCTTTGATCTGTTTTACCAGACACTTCGGACAGGCACTCTTCCGGAGGCATGGAAAGAGGCCACTATCTCACCTATAATTAAAACAGGCGATCGTCACCCTCCTCTTAGTTATCGGTCGATCAGCCTTACCAGCATCCCATGCAAGACAACGGAACGACTGTTAAAGCGCACCACCTTCAAACATTTCTCCTCCAAACACCTTTACTCTTCGACCCAGCATGTCTTTCTTCCCCATCGGTCATGCACAACTAATATGTTAATTTTCATGGATAGCCTAACAGAGGCCAAACACAGTGGTCACATCTCGGATGCTATCTTCTTCTTCTTTGCCGAGGCCTTCGACCGTGTCCCACACGGTCCTTTGGTGCATAAACTAGAAGCATATGAGATCCAAGTAGAGGTTCTCCACTGGATAACTTCCTTTCTTGGTAACAGGACTTTCAGAGAAAAAACCGGTTCAGGCCTTAAGTCTCGAGCCCCAGCCTCTGTGGGAATCCCTTAAGGATCTGTACTTGGTCCACTGTTGTTTTGATCTACATCAATGACCTCACTGAGTTGATCTCTAGCAACGCCCTCTTTTGTGCCGACGATTCAAATATCTGGAATGCCTGTGACTCCAGTGCATTGCAGATTGATCTTGATCGCATTAAGTGCTGGTCAGATGATTGAAATCTCCCTCCAAACGACAGTAAGTGTGCGCACATGTCACTCGGAGGAGACTCCGGGAACCAATTCGTGATACACGGTGCACAAGGTGTAGTCGATATCACGAAAGTGGACCTCAAAAAAGACCTAGGGATCTGGCTGTCGTCTGGTTTGTCCTTCTCTTATCACCCCAGCTGGCCTCAAAAACGGGTTTTATGACTCTTGGGATGATAAAAAGAACCCTCCCTCACATAGACAAGCAAGCCTTTCACACGCTTTACGGAGTCTACACAAGACCACTGCCTGAGTGTGCTAATCAAGTCATCTACAACGGTTTAAAGAATGACATACTCGCCATTGAACGTGTCCAGCGAGTAGCCATCAAAATGGTCACTGGCTGACAGCGTCTCCCCTACGAGTCTTGCCTCGAAATTCTCGGTCTTTATCCTTTGAGTTTCGTTGACTCCGCGGCGACTTAATTCTCCCACGCTTCCCCTTTAGTACAGGGCTCTTGCAACAATTCTTCACCCCAGTAAGTGATAACAGTCAACGAGGTCACGACAGAAAGCTCTATAAACTTCAACCTCGGACCTTCCTAACACAACAGTTCTTCTCTTATAGAGTTATCAACTACTGGGGCGACCTACCACTAGAGATTATTAGCTGCCCTTCTAAGGACCGTATCAAAGCGCTATTGGATTCTCACCCACCTAATGAACCGTTAGGTTTCTAATTTATCCTGTTCTGCTAACTTATTACTTTACGCTGTTCTTGGTATTTTTTGTAACCCCCAAGAGCGGTGCTACATCCCGTTTTCAATGACTGCCTTTGAGGTGAACAGAAAACCGCCGAACATCGAAACGAACAAACTGACTGGATCCGGGTAGTTTGAGTCCCTAGCCTCAAACCCGTGCACGAATCGCTGAATCGCTGAATTGATCACATGTCGTCGTCGCAACGCCTGTTCTCTAGCGAGATTATTCATGAAACTTTTCGAGAAGCTTATAAGCTCCTACTCACCACTGGATTAATTTAACTGTGTCAAACCAAGGACCTACAAGTAACCAAAGTATTGAAGCAGCTGATGCGCGATTAAATTGAAAAGTAACTATAGCAAAATCAACACATTTTGGAATGTGATATTAATCGATGAAAACAGTTGTGTGAATTTCTGGCTACTTGTTTCAGGCATTACCAAATACGTTTCGAATATAGTTCAATGTTGTAATGATTACAACGTTACGTTCACCTCAGATCTTATCACTAATCATATGCATTACCGAACGTATAAGTTAGTCGAACGTGAGTTACGACATATAATATTCATGCTCTTCGTTGTTTCATCGTCAGCCCCATATTTGAAAAAATGAAGATCTTGCTTGGCTCATCAGCTCATCTGCAACAGGCAAGCCGGACGTTCTGGCTTCGATTACTAGTTACACCCTTGAACCATTCTTCTGAATCGTGAAGACACCGAAGGACAGCGTTCATTTGAAGATAGAGTACAAAAGATGGTCCCGGAAAATGATAAAACGAGACCAAACGTGAGCAAAAGACCTAGCAAGACATGCACACGACTTAAACAAATGGAAACCCAGATTGCGCCAATAACACGGCGGCACTCTCTGCTGCACATCTCGATATTATAATACCGCGATTTCCACCGCACTTAGTGACAATTTTTGAATCAATGAAACAATTGTTTCCTGCAGCGAAGATGTTTTTCAATATTTTCTAAACTACTCAGTCAACTACAGTCTCTACGAAATTGCGAACCCACTCATTTGCAGCCTACCGACTTGAAGATTGGTCACTTGCGTATAGCTTTAAGCATACACCATACCAAGTGTAACGAAAATCTCGAAATATCATTACGATGGCAATAAAAGAAACAAATCAAATGACACCACTCCGGAAGTCATGGAGGTGCAGCTGTAAGCACTTCAAAATGGGCATTACTTCAAAATATTCGGACTACATCTCTCGAGTCAACACATCGATGACCGCCACAACGAATATAGGTGTGATACTTGTATCGAGTCGTGCACTAACCGGGAACTCTCATATTAAGCCATTCTGCTTACAGTGATAAGACATTTGTAGAGTCTGCTCTGCGTTTCACTTCAGGGGTTAGCTGGGTACCACTAGACTTATAAACCCCGAGGTCAAATCAAACAGATAACAACCGCAAACAGCTCGGTAATGTTTCTATGATAGAAAATACACGGGTGTCAGCAAATGCGTATCAACTGGTATACCAAATCTCTGTGAAATGTCACACTTTCGAAATGGTTCGTCTCGAAAGAGTTTCCGACCGTCATTGGTCAAGCACAAACAGGAAGCTTCCAAATTCAAGATGACGGCCAAGCGACCTCTACTTGTGTCATCAAACATACTACTCACAAAAGAAGGAAGTAGACGGAGTTTGGGCTGAAAGTCCAAAAGGATGTTATAATATTCATTGGTCGAGGTATATCGGAGGACTTTAACAACCTATTAGGAACGCCTGATGTTTGCCACGATTTCTTTGTAAAGTTCGACATTATCAATTAAGGCATGTTAGTTTGAATCACCTGTGTGTCCCAGTTTCTCCCTGTACGGAAATTCTTCATTTTTCCCCTCCCCGTATTACACATAATGCGCTTACTGGTTATAACTTATATTCTTTCTTGGTCGTGACAATATATAACGTACCGCGCTGCTTAGTAGTATTCGAATTGCTGCCGCTGTGTAACTCATCGAACTCAAAGGGAATCTCCGTGGGTGTGTACCCAGATGACAACGGCAGAGTAAATAGAATCTTGCAAAAAGCAATGGATTACGCAACAACACAAGTTTTAGGTTGAACTACGAGAAGTAGACGCTCGCGACTATCAATCCGGTTTCAGCTAGTGGGAAAAAGATATGGTAACAAGAGGCTGGGTCAGGGTGCTTTATAGCATTTCCGTTGGCGGAACACCTGGGTTCACCATCGCAGCCAGCTTCTGCGATTCCATGGCGTCATTTAAGAAGTCCGTGAAGACCAGGGAATCACACCGTTCTGCCTACTTCCGGATGCATTCGGACTCCCCGAAGCTCTTGTTATACTATTAATTATGCTATTATTCATAAAATGTTCAAGAGACAACCCTTTCGCGTACGCAAGCCACACGTATTTTGTTGAGCACAACAAATTGCAGTGAATGGGCAAGCGGGACGCCCCCTGCTGCAGACGACTGCTGATGCAACATTTCATTCTTGAATAATGCAAACGTGCATAACGTTGCCGAAACATATCATACGAGTGTATGTATATTAATGGACGCTCTTTCTGGTCAACAAATATCATATGGACAAAGTATAGCTTCCCCGGAAGCCGGACAAACTGGTGCTATTACGCCCTCCAAGTTTCGATGTGAACAGTAGAAGGGGTACATGAACGAAGTTGTCGTTGTTTATTCGAAGGATACCCACTCAGACGGCAGTCGTCCCCAGAAGAGGACGAACCTCCAAAAAGTGCCGTCAAATAGGACTGGAGTGATGGATGAATATCCACTGTTCAGCCATGTAACCTACCTTTATCCATCAAATCAGAGAACATGTAGATGAGCCTTCATGTCAGATGCTCAGTGGTGGAGGTATTTCGAAGAACACGGAGGCTACACTCATGCAATTATCACAAGCAAATATAATTTGTACCTTCATCTGGAAAGGTAAGCGGTAGTACATTTCAAAGGCTGGCTTTCCGGGGCACAGTTTGCGGTTCGGAACGCTCACACCTTACTTGCTACCACCGGTTATTGCAACCCAATGGTCTACTATTACTTAATTATGTACATTACCGTCAGTCAAGCTTATATTCCGCTGTCTAGGGCAATTCTCCTGTGAGCAGAGAGCTGCGCCCTATGGCGCTCGACCTGGTTTGCACTGCTGGCTACCAGTCAACGGAACAGACGAAGTTACGGATATGAGGTCCGCCATTCGTAACATGTAGTCCACAGTTGTACAAACGGTTCGCGGAGAAGACGGCAACTGTGCGCGCGAAGAGAACAAACGCATTGTTTTGCGGACGTAGAGCAGACGTGAACTTATTAAACGATTTAGGAGAATTAGGGTCAACAGTGGGAAACAACGAAGCTTGTCCAGGGGCAATTGGGTTCTCACGTAGGAAGTATTCGCTGATTATGCGGGTTTCCGAACTGCCACGCCTGGGTGGGTCAGCAGTAACGTACACTACCCGTAGCATTCCGTCCGACCCCGTTGGTGTTACTTTCTCAAGGACAGTAAGCTGAGAAGGAAAAACTAGAGGTGCTAAATTGTATCCCGTGTTGCATAAATGGGAAAATGAGGATGTTCAAGAAAATAATGTTTAACATACCGTAGTTGCTCCTATATCTAACGGGTTGATCATTACTCTGTTAATTATTTTTTACTTCCCACTTGTGAACATTTACATATTGCGTTCCTGTGGGGGATAAGAACGTGAACTTGGAATATGTATGCCCTATCTCCACATGACCAGCTTCGTGCATCTGTTCATGGCTGAAACATTTTAATCACACTATCAGAATTTGTCCGCGCTGCAGGTTCTAATTAACGTAGTGGACAGCCACCTTATGCTAACGCACAGACATTTGGTGCGTTCCATCGTGCTTCCAAAAGAAGATACAGTGGACGGTTAGGATGGGAGATGTGGTGCCAGCAACCGTAGTTCATGGTACTCAGTCGCTAATTTAGGTAAACGTGTCATTGTGAACAAAAAGCCTCGTACACATGAAATTTTATTTACCCTATACTGGCCAGCACTCTGCCTATACGAGACTCGATTCGATGGTTCCAACTGAGTCGCATTGTAACGCGCGCAGAGCAGCAACTGCCTTCTACGGGCACCCCACTGGGGTCAAATGTAGGAAGGAAATTTTTGTTCCACAACTTCCCAACATCAGCGGTTTAACCTTGTATATTGCGTTGAATTCTATGATGTTTTATAATGGATCGTTTGTTCTGTTCAATCCGGTGAAATTTTCCTCATCTGTGGGTCATTCCATGTTTCACAACCTATCATGTTCCGCTTCGTACGTATGCTCTTGCACCTATTTGCTGGCATTATGGTTTTCTTTTGTTATCACATCACTGATTGCTTGTCTTTCGGCCGAACATGCCGTCAAAGGTTGAGCAATTAAGTGAAGTGGTGACGATAACAGAGGCAGCAGTCCACGGGGATCACATATTTCTAGCAGTGGAGTGGTCTGTCGTCAGAGATATCTAAAATGTAGAAAACGGGAATAGGACATGAGCCGGAAAAATTTGTAACTATCAAGGCAAACCCCAGCAACATAGGTAGAAGCAGTGGAAAAACAACCAAGAGGAGCAGTTCATATATAGATTTCTACTGAAAAGAAGTGAGTACATTCCAGTCAACCGTGCTGGAATTAAACCGTTAGGGAGTGTTCTGCCACGAAATGTTACCATCTATGCTGAACGCAACTGATAAGTTGCTGCGAAGAAGGGCGTAAGTTTAGTGGTTCACTGACGCCCTGGGTTCTTGCGGAATGGGAGACAGTGTTTTAGTTCTATCCCTACCGTAGACCATTTCACTACGGATCGGTGCCGCTGAGAACGTTGTTTCACAGGAGATTAGATCTTTGTGTGACAGCCGCACTGTGGTTAGTTGGCTTCCTTCACTTCAACCTCTCAGAAGTTGACAGCATATGGTGTGTTGAGTGCAGAATCAGCTAGCAGCAGCGGGTACTTAGAGAGGCTTCTCCTTTCTGTCGTATAGAATTAGAATACAAACAAGGCAGAGCACGTGAAAAAGGGTAGGAGAAATGAGAGACTAGAAAGGGGAAATGGAGAAGCAAAAATAATGAAGGAGCACGGGCTCTGAGTGCCTGAATGCCAGTGGTCATCTTGAGACAGTTAAGTCACCTAGTTGCCTTTTGAGCACACAGACGGACGTTTCTAACACAATCATTTTTTGCAGCACAGCCCTTATTGGATGGACACAAATGTTTACCGCTCGCAAGGGAGGCTGTTTTGTGACACGGAAACTCCTTACCTTTGATATCCGAGATTTGTCGTATGAGCTGTAGTGGAAGTTATCTTGTTGAGGATATCTGGAAGTGAGGGAGTTGTGTACCAGTATCAAGCGAACTCTCAACCCCCCACAGACCAGGTAACGCTGAGGGACGTTCTCAACATGACAAGGAAGGTGGTCCCTTGATACTCTTTCACGTACAGCTTCCGGAGTGGTTGCATTTTTACTATAGCGAACATACTTAGGTTTTACATTCCGGTGTGCTACAAGTGCGCAAAAAGACGCTGACTGGAAACCTGTCAGAGAACCACCCAACGGTTTCAACTTGCTGTCAGTTTTCCTTACCACCACAGTAATGTCGTCATTGAAAATCACGTGATGTTTCGTCAAGATATGGCTCGTGCCTTCGGTAGTCGTTGGCTAACGTAGCGTCTCTGACGATTTATGCCCTAGGAATACCACGACCAACGTGTGATTTTCAATTTGAATGGTTAAAAGGTAGACGACCGCGCAGGGACAACAGGTGCATGGTGAAAAGGTCGCTCCGGAGGTCCTATGCCTTCCCCGAGCCGCGTAGGATGCGTCAATGTCCCATACCTCCAGCCTGTAAAACATACAGTTGTTGAACTTTTCTTGTGGTAGACTAAGGATGACACAGGAAGCAGTATAGTGAATCGTAGCACTTCGTTAGCGACACTGAAAAATCTAAATAGCTCGTCACTGCCGCTGACTGATTATATGTTGCGGGACAGCTATTCCTTCAGCACTAACCAATTCCGCTGCTTGACCTGAAATTCTTCGGTTCATTTTACTTGATGGTGTGATCTTTTCCTAGAAGCCTCCGCTAAATATCATTCTAGTGCTTTTATGAGATGCCCTCTCCTTTGGCTATCGTTCAGGAATCTGGTGCAACCAGCAGGTAGATCGTCCATGAGTGAACGCCTGTAAAACCATGCTATTCTGGTGTCACCGGCACTTCAGATCTACGCTAAACCTAATTAAAACTATTGTCGTCGTCACCACATCCGACATGCTCATCATTCAAACACTCCTATTAAGCCAAAGTTCAGTATTATTTGCGAAAGAAAACAAGAGTGGCAAGATGGAAATGAGGAAGGCGTTCACGGAGACGAGGAAGAAATGCGGACCGAGACTGAAACCCCAGGAACATAGCTTTGACATATTTGGCAACTGGAACGACATCTACCCTGATACCTTTATCACCTGCTTTCACCCGTTCATTAGCAGTCAGCAGGAGATTCCTGGTACCCTGTTGCATTTACAGAATCTCTGATATCCTTTTCGGAAGAGGTTATGTGGCAAGAGGTGGATATAAATGGAGTAGCACAAGTATGTCCCTGCGGCTTGTCAGACATTCGAGGGCAATGTTGTTGGACGGAAATCAGCTAAAACATTTCACTTCGATCTGTTGACGATGGCGAAGAACTTCAAGTTTTTAGATACCACGTGGCGTTCAGTGAAACCAAGGTGAGTGAACATTAATCTAGGGGCTCGGCTGTCTAGCCAGCTACTTTGTGGAGGAATTTTGGGGGGCCGTCATCTGGGCCAAAACAGCGGTCTCTAGGGTACACAACCTTATCCACAGCTGCCAAAAAGGAGCATCCGACGTGTTTTTTCCCTAAACACAACGACCGAAAGTGCTGGAGATTCACACCGCATGTAAGAGTGAATATTACTGTAGCATCCACATAAAATACCAGTGGGTTCAGCACCAGAACTCGTCAGTCCTGTTGGACTGAGGAGTTGAGGCACCTCTGCTGGTGACAATCAGTTGTATCCTTTCGAACAAAATAGACTTAAAGGCTATGAATGAGTGCATATCCTCTTCGGCAGTCTTCTGGTCCTGAAAAACCTTAGCGCGTCTCTGTACACCGAGTGTCTGTGACCACGCTCGAGCCATGACAACGTATGCATATATATGTATTATATATATTACCAAAGACTCGCTATCGCCTGTGCCCGTATTTTTCTCCCACTCGGTTGATCTGTCCACACCCCCTACTGCTGAACCCTTGTTTTTTCGTAATCTCAGCTTCATTTGAGCCTTGTCACTTGGCTGTTGCTTGACTCGCCATATTTGGCTATGCTCTCGTGAACAGCCGGTATCTGAACCTGTGAATTTGGCAGAATAAATCTCTGGTCTGTTAACCTTCCATCATTCCGTTTTTGGTATCTTTTGTACTCAGCAAACTACCAATAAAAAACTAGTCCGCACAGCCCTCTTCATCGACCGGAATCGGTTTCTGGGCGGACTGATAATTCAGTAGGCGAGTAGATTATTCGAGATCCCGGATATAATTGGGCGTGTTCAGTAGAACAAGTGTGTCCCGACAGGTCAAGAGGCCTTTGAGGCTACCGGGATTTACATGGGGAATCAAGTTCTTTCTACAGAAAGCTGTGGAAGGAACTGAATGTGATGCCGCCGACGCCTGCCGCCGTTCACAGGTCTTGGTGCGATAACCCATTTTGCATCCGCTTTGTGTATGGCGCTTCCTGGGTTATGCAGTTAACTTCGTTGTCACATTTATCTGACTGTACTGGACCCAACGCCAGCTAACCAAGTGATTCTTTCAGAAAGTGTGACGGATGAGATCTTCTGATGTGTTTTTGAAAGACAATAAGCTAGGTGTCCAGTTAATAATAATAATAATAATAATAATAATAATAATAATAATAATAATAATAATNATATATACTACATGCGAACACCTCCTATTGAATAACGCGGAAGGAGGTCGACTATGAGCTATTCCTAGTATACGATTATCGCCGAATTTAGATGTCAATTATCTTCGTACAGACGGTATATAAAATGAGAAGAATGTTTGACAATACCGAGAGGTTGCCGGGTAGTCTATCAGGGGAGAAAAAGGAAGAGTTGCCACTCGAGGTTATTATGCAGTCATGAGACGAACAGGTTGAGTTTTTTGAACGATTTTAGCATGTCCAGCTTTTGCATGGTGTTTTACAACTCAGACACACAAGCCATTAATAATTATGGGGTAAGGGTGTACCAGAATGATTGAGTTGTTAATAACGGGCATGTATATTGACACCTATACGTGTTGACTACAGACATGTTTTCTTGTTCGCTGGCAAGTGTAAAGGTAAAACATCTATTCTGAAGGCGGTAGTTTTGATCGGTTCGAGGGGTGTGTGACTTAACATCACGCAACACAGAGGGTTTTTCGTCAGATTTTATCAGGTCCGTTTTCAAAGAAAGCGTCCCCAGACAAGTAGAGCCCGAAAAAGGACATGACGTTCGTCATTGTTAGGAAAGTTTCTAGGTTTCGTTTGAATTGGTGCATATTCTTACTGGGCCTAATTGCATACGGGAGTTTGCTCCAAATGTAGGAATATTTTACTAGGAAAAAATTTGAACGCACTTTTCCCGGGATTTAAGAGCTGCCAAGGTGAAGTCCTTGTTTCTGAGGTTATACGTCGGCCTGTGTTGTAGGCTAATCACGAAGCTGACGGTGAATTTATTGCCATAAACCAAATTATACATGAGTAAAAGGTTGAGCTTGAGTCGCCGTAACCAGGGAGAATCGATTGCAAGCGCCCGGCAGCGTTCTCTGTAGCTTAGAGAAGATGGATAACCCAATAAGCTTTTCGTGAACGCACTTTGGAGGCCTTCTAGTGTTAGCCTGTCATACTCACGCAGGTGGCCATATATGAACTTGCAGTACTCAAACTGGGGTCGTACACAGTTTATAAAGGTGTAACCGTGCAGAAGGTAGGAAGTATGAGTGTTTAATGAAGCCTATCATCTGCCTGGATTTAGGGACTAGGAAAGATATGTTCTGCGAAGTTGAATGAATTTGAGTAGCGCAAACCCAGGTCACGTACTGAGTTGGCGGTTGATATGCTGTGACCCTCCAGCTTTATAGAGCCATATGGTACGTTACAACCATGCACAACGGTAGTGGATATATTGGCTGAAAATTTCATCAGCCAATTTTGACATCAAGTCTCTAATTACATGAGGTCCTTCCGTATATTTTCTAAACATGGATACAGATTGCCAGGAGGGAAGCTGTAAACAAGTTTGATATCATCAGCGAATAGGAATAGTTTGTCGTGCGTGATAACTTGACAAATATCGTTTATATATATGAGGAAGAGTGACGTTCTCAGAGCACTTCCTCTTATCACCCCACTAGTAATTGGTCTGGGAGTTGAACTATTGTCTCTTATTTTCACTGTTTGTGTGCGGCCTGTAAGGTATTACAAAAACCAGCTAAGCAATAGATCACGTATACCAAAGGATGCTATTTTGAGCAGAAGACGCTAATGAGGCACACGATCGAAAGTCTTCGCCATGTCCAACAGTATAACGATAATCGCCTCACCGGCGTCAGTAGATTCTGTCACATGTTCAGGAAATTCTAGCTGGCATGTCATGCAAGAACGCTTGTTGAGAAACTCATGCTGGGAGTGGTTTATAAGGTTTCGTGATAATAACAGTTCGACCATGCGACATTTTATTATCCTTTCCAACACCGTAGAACAAATTGAAGTATGGTTAATGGGACGATAATTGCTGACTTCATGTCTCGAGCCACTTTTATAGCGGGCCTTAATTGTAGAGCTTTTCCACTGAAGAGGAAAAGAACCTGATATTAGAGAAAGTGTATAAATATTAAGCGGAAGTAGAGGGATGTCTCCCCCTCCCTATTTTAAAGCAACAGGCTAAATGCCGTCAGGACCAGGCAAGTGAGAAGGTTTGATAATAGCTAACTGAGAGCGTATGAGCCCTGCGTTAACAGGGATATGGCTTAGGAAGGTACTTGTACTCAAAGGTGGAGGTGGGGGCAGTATGTGTCCTTCAGTGGTGAAGGAAGCAGCAAAATATGAACATCACAGATTGTTAGAGGATCATCTGCAGTGGTTTGTCCTGTAGTGTCATTACTGAAATGACAGGGTTTCTCCCATTATTCCTGCGTCTCATCAACTGCATCAACTGCGAATTGTTATCCGTACTGTTAGGCGCAAGTTCTTATTCACTTATGTGGAGCATTTTGGTTCCATATTCAATTGCATTGAACATTTTATGCATTTGCATGATGAGAGGGAAGTCGCACGTTTTGCGGTACCGTGATTTAAGACTTTGAGCTTGCCTTGCTCCTTTAAATTGAGACAGGCCGTTACTTTGTTCTGACTTCTGCAGGGCTAAGTTATTCATGCAAGACCTGAAGTGTTCATTGATCTCACCACTGGGCATTCGAACTAGATTTCCGACGGCAATGAGCTTTTCATCAACTCAACAGTCTGCATACTGACCCAATGATAAAGGAATACGGTGAACGACGAACTTTACCATTCATTCTTCGCCCCTAGAACACTGCTGATTTGGGAACTCCCAGTCGCCAGAAAAGTTCACAACTATCTGCGGTGATTTCTGATCCGCTACCTAGTAATGCACAAAGAGATTTAATACGAGCACTATTTCTAACTTTCTCAGGAATCGATCATGAGTAGACATCTTCAACTGGTTTAAACAGCTTATTGATAATGAGAGTGCCCATGTTTAAGTTGGGTCTTGTGAGCAGAATTATCTGCTGCAAAATGCACAATCGTTCTCCTAGACACTACTGGCTGGTACACCAGACTCTTTTCAATTATCTAATCAATATACAAACGGTGATGACAAATGCTTCACATTTTCATGATTGTCATATTCTCTTACAGTGTTCATTGAGGAAAATAATTGCAGGACTCCGGAGGGTGGTAACTGCCGCAAGCTGGATAGCTCCAAGTCTAACTATAAGTGTCCTGATTGCTTTCTAGCCTTTAAACAGTTCGATGAAGCATTTTTATGTTATTTCTGGTAACTGAAATATCTATTTTAAGAGGTTGTTTTCAAGAGGTCGCTTATTGACCTTAACGGTCTCTTAAGTGGAGTGTTTATCGCTCACAGACAAGCCGACACCGTTGGAGCATAGCTTATCCGTTAATTCGGTCCACTATCAATGTGGTCAAGGTAGCAGTCTACCAACCATGATTTGGATACCCTAGGCGGCCTTCAAAATAGCCACGAAGCGCATATTCCTATGTAACATCTTGCAGCTTCCCAAGTTGATTGCCAGTCTGATCATTCCTTCTGGGGAGCAAGTAAGCCTGGCGATTGACCACATTATATCATCCTTAACTGACCGTGTGACCTGAGGTAAACCACCACAAAACTTGAGCAGAATTGTGAGCTTTCTATCTTCTGGTTCTTTAGAATTTCCCTGGTAATACTAAATCAACCAGGTCAATTTTCAATTGTTTGAACAAGGTAAAGGTCCGAAACTGTCTGATGAAGCGCCAGCACTCCGCGTCAGTCCTAAGGAAGTCCAGAGTTATTGGAATGTCCACCACCAACAGCCTATGGAGTCCATCTGCTCATTTTTATTTCCACATCTTCCCCCTTAACCCTCTCGGTGTAGAATTTTGCTTTAGACTTGACTGTCTTCTAGTGGAGTAGAACACTACCAAACCTGATTTTGTTACTCTTTTTGGGCTCAGAGCTCCAACTTAAATGCTTCTGGTTTTAATCCACAACCACGAGTCCAGTTCGGTTTTCACCCTCCGGTTGATTTTGCTTCTTTCCGGGTTGTGAAGCGGACACCCAAACCTACTGGCTCTAATGTCCATCGTTGGGTCTACATGGAAAATTTTTGCAAGCCCACTACCACTATATAAATAAAAGTCTCAATACGCGTCACCACTTCTGCTAGCCTTCCTGTAACCGATTATGTACTGAGGGTGCAGAATAGAAAACAAATCAGGACAAAAGATAATTTAAAATGGCGGTCGCCCGTATATAGTCAAACGATTCAAATATCCACTATCATAATCTTCCAAAGGCAGAGGGACCGGCGTTTCCATGGTAAGTGTGGGTTGAAAACTGTGTTTAGTTCACCCAGAATTTACCTTTCAGTGCAGTTTCTTTTCACAATGTCACGTGGTGAAATACTTCCCACCTCAGGGTCACCGTTGCTGCCCGTCCGCGCTTCAGGACCTGGGAAGCAATGCCCAAAATACGCGTAGAGCCTGGCGATACACTAAACTCAGAATACTCCCTCCAAACATCACTAAGTGTTTGGTAAGTTACCATAGGTTAATCAACCGAGGGTCGCAAAAACGGGCCTGTAGTTTAGAAAACGCTGAAGTATGAGAAGTTAGTATGACTCTTGGACGAAGAGAAGAGGGGGAAGTCCCGACATCAAATCCGTCAAACTCACAGACTCGGAGGTTACTGACTTACGCAAACGTGGTCAGCTACAAGAGGGTGGATTATTAGGACGCAAAATGACGTAGGCCTTATTGAGGATTTATATGGACAAAAGAGTTACGCCGGTAAGAACTGTGGACAGATTAGATGAGTAGTAGAGGATTGGTTCTTTCGTGAGCGGCGTTGAGTTATGTGATTGTGCAGATATCGGCGTTCATATAAACCACAGCTTACCGCGCGAAAGTCTATTGAACCAGTCAAAAGTGTATGGAGACTTGCGACTGTTACAACATGAGTTTACAATATATGCGGCAACAGAACTACTAATTGAAGAACAATAGGAAGCTAAAAGCGTCATCACACACGCAATATATATACGGCGCGTAGCGGTGGATAGAAAGAAAGAGAACCAACGTGAATATGGAGAAAATTACCGTAACAGCTGGAAACGTCCTGTACCATGCAAGCATAATTTCAGTCGCTTAACTTTTCTGAGATAAGAAAGAATAAATGGAATCCAAAATCAGTTAACCGCCACAAGGCGGTCTACAGTTTACAATTCATCAACGAACGATCGAACACGTGGTGCAGTATATCAACAAAATATTTTACGCGCACTCTATAAAAGCCATCTGGATATAGGATTGGCGAGTCAGAAAATCAAAGCCACACAAGCTTCCAAAGCCACTGGGTGGGGAACATCCAAGTGCTCGCAGATAGCTGGTTCCAATGACCGTCAACGAGATAGTGCACAGTTTTTTCGACCAGATTGGTTGTACTCAGCAAAATGAACGTCGGACAATCAAACACGTCATCCCTGCATGAGCAGCGGACCGTGGTTTGGAAATTCACCCACTGAATCACAGGGTCGCAGATACCAAAGTTAATATCCTTCACTGTTGCGCTGCTTTTCGACCACAAAGTGGAGTCGTTCATTGGTTTAGCGTGAAAAAGTACGTGTTTGTCACACATCCAGAAGAGGTGAAAAGACCATGCAAACACTTGGCCGTCGTGACCACTAATGACCACCGCCCAACGATCTAATGGATGAGTGCTCGGAACGCAGCCTGCCGCGTATTCACCCATCATGGGTCTGATTCTTCAATGCGCGCGATGGTACTAGAGCACAATTAGACCAAAACGACCCTCCAATAATTTGGTGGTGGTGACCGTGATCAAATATCTGCGAAACCCTTTCTCAATCCCTCCCGGAGAGGTGGTAGATGCTTGCAGGTTTGCAGGCCATCCCCAAAATGGACAATCAGTTTCAGCCAATAATAAAAAGAAGATGCAGCGCTTGAGAAAGCATTCGGACGCTCTTTTTTGAATTTCTGCGGTCAGGTGTTATTAATCCTAGCAGCTCTACATAGTTGCGCTCAGTGTGGCATGCCATTTATAGTTGGTTGGCGATCGCTTTGCTTGCTTCATGACTTGGTTTGCTCAGACAGTGGCAATATTCCGTATGCATGGTTTGGATGTGACCATGGGAAGGCCGAACTGGGTTTCCGTTCAAACGTCTCATCAGTTTCCTCTGAAAGTCAGTGGCGTCATACTGTACGGACATGTTAATTTTTCTGCGTGTAGGGTTATACTGTATACTAAACTGCTCATTACCTTCTTTCTCATCCGGACTGCCTAACTTAAATTTAGAGGTGAGAACTGTCCAATCTACGTGGTTCCTCGAGATTTTGACCCGAACTGGTCCGCAGGATGCCGCTGGCCAAGGCAGTCACCGCCTGGGTTACGGAAGCTTGTTTAAGTCCGTCCATGTTCTTTGTTCATTCTATTTACTAGAACTGGCAGGCTAGAACGAGAACGCTTAAAGTCGAGAACGTATATATAAACTAGCCTACAGATCGTTGAAGATTTCTGCACCGCGACCTGAAGTGAACAATCACTCCAGCGGGGCACCCACCAGTGACAGCTAACGCATACTTCATACCCATTAATGTCCCAACACTTTATACAGCTATCATCCGAGCAATCAGGAAAGTAAATCGTGTCGTCACGAGCTCTTTCTCCACTACTTTGTTTGTTAGTGTTCTAAGGGGGAATGATTTAGAATAGCCGTTCTAATCAAAGACGCCTTGATTTTTACGCGTAAGTTTACTGGCCAACGATGTGGGACTGTTCGAGTGGACGATAAAAAGTACAGGGAGACCGCATTGCTGCAAACAACGGGCAACTGACGGAAGAGTGTCAGACGGGATGGGGAACCACCACAATTAATGCATTTTCAAAAACTAACAGTGCAACTTAATCAGTGAACCGGAAATCAAATAGCAATCGGGGGACTGGGAACAGAACTAAATGTGAGAGAAATTATGCTGAAAGCGCTCCATGGAATGCACTGACCAATGGTAAATCCTAGAATGGCTAACAAGGAACAACAGCGAAAGTGTTGCATGTGCAACTCGGTAAATATTTTGGGTGGCCAAAAACGTTCTGGAGCCGTCAGAAGAATGGATTCTGAGGTTATCCAAGTCACTTCATTCGGGAAAACTTCCAGGCATTTCTTTAGACCGGCAGCACGCGAGAGAACCAGAATATTATACGACAGTAATTGTGTTATTTGTAAAGTGTTCAAAGCTCTCGTTATGTCAAACTTTATGCTTTGTCACACGGTCGTAAACTTCCGAGATGTGTAATCAGCAACCCACATGGCGTTTCCGTTTTATTGCATTCTCGCAGAAACAATAAGTTTTTGACCGCGGATGAACAATGGTGGCCCGTTTCAGTTATCACCGCGACTAATCAAACGTGGGTTGAGAGACCCCTTGGATTTTAATCTTCAAGAAGAGTTGACAACCGCTGGTGAAGCCATAGTCTGGTAGGCCACACCCTCTAATCGGAAGCGATTTGGCCGAACCGGAAGTCGAGGACCCAATTTGCATAACCCATCACGACCTCGCAGATGGTTTCGACTCGCAAAAGAAGAATGGGCTAAAAAATAGCTTTTCAAAATCTTCGGCATCCCAACGGGTGAAGATCAAGGATCTGTAGCTATGCATCGAGCGTTAACCTTCAAAAGCACAGAACTAATTTCGCAAAGTGGCGCTGAACGCTTTCCACTGCATATTTGTGCCCCTCGGGCTAGTAAACTGAACCAGCACATTCAAACAACGGTTATGCATAACCTTCAAAGAGTTTTAAAGGTCATCCGATCCACATTGAGGGATGTCTGTTTTGCGATGCTGATTAGAGAACAACCCTTCTTTAATACCCTCTCGGGATGAAAATCACGGGCTCAGTGACTAAACCCTTCATTTTCTTACTCGCTGCGGCAACCACTGCGTCACTCTGTACAGCACGTCCTGAGAAAACAAGTACAGGGTTGCTGCCAAGCTACAGGTACGACCATTGGTCTTCGTATATAGTAGGATAGCACTGTTCTGATGGTTGTGTGATTGCATGCCAGCACGAAAGATTCCAAGATCAAAAGAGTTCCGCATTTCGGAGTCCATCGTCTACAGTGGGCAGATATCAAACGTTTCACCTCGAGGGATATTGGTATCAGATTAAACTAATAAATTCATATTGTGCAAGCATACGCCCTGAGATGAGTTAAAAAGTGGACAGACAGGGGGTGGCTTTAACGCCGTAACAAGTAGTGTTCAAAAATGAAGTCCTTCGGTGACGAATTTCCGAGAGAACAGTGGATGCTAATAGCTTACTTAATGGTATGACTGATCTCGGACTTCTGCGCTCGTTCACCTACTAAAAATTTTGGTGGTGGCATCTATAATTCAATGAACGTTTGATGAATTCGTGACTTACTGAGCAGTCGATTCCACTTCAGGAGTGATTACCGTAGGCACGTACTCTCAGTGGTAAGATGCTAAAATGCACTAAGATACCAGAAAAATAAAAGAAAGAAAAAGAACAGCAGACCTCGAAACTGAAGTCACGGAGGTTATTAAGTCTAAACCATCCTGTTTCTCACTTTTAATCGTTCCTCACGCTTTCTGCGTTCCTTGATATTGCGTGTATCCTTGATGCCCAAACCAAGTGAATCAACTGAATCAATAATACAAAGTGTATCTCCCAGGCCCCCAGCCGACCGTTATTTATGCTTTTCGTATCTCCTATGTACGGGTTTTTTGAAAAGTTGGACACCAACGGAATCAGCCGTCCATTTCAGCGTATCCCCGGATTTATCTGTCGTCAAAGTTATCTCCACTGTGATGTCAAAATTCCTTCGGAGCTACACGATGAATCGTATCTGTTCAATACTTCATCCAGTGTGACAGAACTCTGACCCGACGCACTTCCACGAACTGTTATGAGAATGATGCTTTTAATTTCATCATACTTAGGCTCCGCATTCACATGTAATCTTTACACGGTGTTTAACGAGGCTGAGAGAAGCAAAGAATTTTGTGGCGTTGTGATAAAGCGAACGCAGAATAGGTGGCCCAGGTAAGCAATGCTTCGTTAATAGGAGGTATGAGCTGATTAGCCCCACAGAAACAGAGCTCAATGAGTAAAAGATATTGGGCCTCAAAGATTCGTCGAGGCTAACGTTTACAGAAAGTAAACAATACCACACGCAATCCAACTGCCTGGCCGAGTCTTTGCACTCATTACCAAGGGGATTTCGAGTGTAGGAAGAACACGAGTTGACGAGCGGGGTTAACTGAAATCGGGAGCGTTGTCACCTACTCTCTATCGCACGAATGGCCACCCTCACGTATCAAACTTATCTTGCCGCTTCAACGATACTACCCAAACCAGTTTTGTTTCGCGATACGCAGACAGTTGAGTGTTTGTTGTTTATTGTGACAGGGAACTTATTCGTATGTCATGTTTGATCTTCAAGCTGCATAAACCCTGACCACATGGAACAAGAGCAGCAGTAAATTCTAGTGGGCAATCTGTAGACGAGTGAATGGGTTTTAATTCAGACACCTAAATATTAAAACAGCCCACAGACACTTGCTACTGGGCCACAGGTTACTCTGGTCACTGTGGTCACTTAAGCCAGCTGCAGTTGTGACTGATGTACTATCGCTCAAAGGAATGTCTATTAACCCTGCTGCCGTCAAACGTCACATTTTCGGGGCTGAATCTACCCAAAGGTAGCGGGCTGCGTAACTCACGCAGTAGTTCTGGCATCTCCAAGGGTACCCACCGATGCCAAGCCGTCGTCAATGCCAAAATTCCTTATCTATTGAGTGATGGCTGGTGATCAGTTTCCTCACACTTTGGCCCGGGTACCTTACCTTTCAACGAGGATGGTTAACAACTCTCTCCTGTCGCTGAATTTCGGCATCGTTTGCAAACGAAGGAGTCAGGCATCGTGGAAACCATCACCGGCTGTGATGAATATGCGGTTGTTGAGGCTGATGCTGCCCCTCTGGACCAAAAAGTTGCCACAGGACGATCAAGCCCTTCTTCGCCACTTGAAGTTGAGGCACTGTCTCATGAACCATTCCTACCTTTCAACGAGAACCTTTTGGACACATATTTCTGGTGACGTTCTCCTGTCTATTATCCTTAATACTTCAACGTTTATGACCGATCCGCCTCTGTCAAGTGCTTTGAGCGCCTCTAAAAGCCTTAGTGATACGGTTCCGCCTGGCCTGAATGTTATCATGTGTGACTGCTGTTCGTTCGTGGCCCTCTGGACTAGGCGTGGGTCCAACCCTAAAGTAGCGATAAGTATGACTGCGACTCCATTAGAGAAGATGGAAATTGTGTCCAGATCCGTCGCTCTCTCCCCGATCTAGCTCAAACATGCCCTGACTGATGTCTCTGATTAAGGTTTTGATAACAGTCAGAAACAGAGCTGACCTTAAGGGCAGAATGGCTAGATTTGGGATGTAGACCACTTGAGGAGCACAAAACACGCCGTAGACCCGTGAAATCCGAACCCAATCAGACAACCAGGACCAGACGTAGTGCTGCACAGAAGGATATCATCAGCCCCCTGTTCGAGAGTAGACCTTAGGAACACCCCCCATTCAGTCTAGATCCTGTTGAATCGTTAGAGTTGGTTCACAGACCGCCCGT
This sequence comes from Paragonimus westermani, assembly GCA_008508345.1. NCBI lineage: Eukaryota > Metazoa > Platyhelminthes > Trematoda > Plagiorchiida > Troglotrematidae > Paragonimus > Paragonimus westermani. The sequence continues at coordinate 271,861 of QNGE01000256.1, forward strand.
TCTTAAAACCAGCCATTCAAAAATTGAGACTGACGGCTTCCGTGGGTCCCCAAAGAAATATTTCACACTTTTCAGAAATTTTGAGGACAACGTGGCAGATAAGTTGGTGGCCATGGGTTTTGAACCTTCACATTTCTTGCATTACTGCTGTGGTAGGAGTAAGGAGGTATTTAAGCAGCGCGTGTCCCTGCAGGAGAAGCTGAGGCTTAGAGAGGCTGTGAGAATCTCTCGCCAAAAGATTGGCCGTCCGCATGATACTACGTAAAACGAAACTACAGAGGTTTTCTTGGGTTCTAAACTGGTCATCGACCGTGTCGATGGTTGCGTGGAGTAGCCGGTTGGATGAATGGCTGTCAGGCGATGCTGATGCGGCTCTAACACAGTATAGAACTAGGCTAGAAAATGGCTGAGCGGTTGTCTTGTGGATTACAGGAAAGATGAACGGAAGTAGATGGGGGCGCAACTGACTTCCGAAGGGAACATACCTATAGTGAGCTGTTGGATTTTGTAGAGAAAAGGGTACCGGCCAGCACTAGTCAATGCGTCCAGTTGGCCGCTCGCCCAGAAAACACGACAGTTAAACTACAGTTCTCCGGACCGTCGGAACTCAGCTACATGAAGTGCAAAGTCGAGGTAGTTGTGCTTTATGAGAAAACGCACCTGAAGTGTTTGGTGTGTGAGGACGACCATGATATATCTGACAGGGCATTCTTCATCCATCAATCTTTGGAACAACGCACAGCAATGCTGGAGAACAACGGACGCTGCTTTGTCTGTCTGAAAACGAACCATATTTCGAGATCTCGTAGGGTACAGACGAAAGTCGTGATCTCCGTTCGAGGTTAACGCCGTCAACAATCGATTCACGAGAACAAGTCAGAGCTAACTCAGGGAGGGAAACTATCTTCATCTTCCTGCAGCGCTACCTCCACCCTGAAGGGTGTCTGTTTAGAATTTGCCCTAAGATGCCCGGTTGGTTTAGAAGCGCCGGTGAAAAGTTACACTAGTCTTGGTTACGGATATGACACTACGTTGTTCCACGAATCTACTTCAAGGGAAATTTGTTAGCAGTGAAGATCATGCCGGATGATGTTTCGCATTCGTAATGGAATTTGTGAAGCACCATCCAACTGAACAAGAATTTGATTTGTGGTCCTCGGACCAGCTGCTGAAAGAAAATCCCCGACCGAGCAAATCAGTGAAACCGGAGAACATATGCAATCTCAGGGGGCTATGTTTGTCGACGTAATCTACGAACAGCTAAAAAGAACTCCACTGGGTTTGCCCATAACCGGATTTATCACGGAGGCGGCCGTGCAGAGGTTAGAGAATATCGCGCCACCAACGATCAAACCGAAACTCTGGATACGATATGGTGACGATACATTCGTAACCCTTAAATGCTCGATGACTGAAGGCACAGAGACTGCTGAGCTACGTTTTCAACTATATTAAACGATATTAAGCTTGCGATGGAGATAGTAAACGACAAACAACCGCCGTTCCTAGATGTATTGATCAACCTCAAATCTCATGGAACACTGCAGACCTCAGATTACCGGAAAAAACAAACAGGGACCAACTCCTTAGATTTCACAGCAACCACCCAGTCTGTCATAGAAGGAGCTGTATTCAAACTCTCTTCAAACAGGCTGAAACACACTGCAGCATCGCAGAACTCCAGAAAAAGGAAAGAAAACCACTTGTACTGAGTATTTCTTCGCTACGGACGCACACGAAATTTCATCAGGCGGAGTCTACTAAAGAAGAACATAGTGTCCAAAGCTAACGAACCATCGACAAAGCGAATTGCACTGCCATATATCAAATCTCTATCGGGAATGACCTCAAGACTTCTGAGAACACATGGTATCAAAATAGCACACAAGCCAACAACAACATCACGAAGGACACTATCTAAACCAAAAGAACAACCCACAGCAGCCAACAGAAGAAACATCACCTACAAAATCGAATGCAAGGACTGTGGGCAACACTAAGTAGACCAAACCGGGCGAAAATTATCAACATGAACACACAAACGCGAACTGACCATCTAGAGGCACGACCAATTTTCTATGATCTCTGCCCACGAGGACAAAACTGGACATGCCTTCAACTTGTATATCGCAGAAATTCTCCTTCAGGCAAACACCAAACATGCAAGAGAATTTCTGGAGACTTGGTGCTCATCAGCCGGGTCAATAAACAAACACATCGAGCTGGACAAGATCTACGAACCAATGCGAACCGAGGATTTGAGGAGACGTTAACACCATTAAGCCCAAATGCCGGTGAACCCAAACGGAGCAACTTGAGCTGACCAGACGAGAGTCGAAACGGGACAGTGGATAACCAGTCGAACGGAATTCCAAAGCGGGGAGATGACACACCTAGTCAATTTACAACCAATCCAATTAGAGGCCAAAATGCGGTAGCGACATAGAGGGAAGCCAATCAGACTCCAGCTCAAGGACACCGGGGAACAAACTATCGGACATCGGGCCAAAGTTAAAGTGCAAAAAAGCAAGCCATTGGCGAGTCAGGTCGAAGGTCAAACACGATGAAAAGCGACCACCCGGAATTTAGATCAGTGAGTCAACTCACTCTGCTATATAAAAGCAGGCCACCATCAAGCCTCACCAAACGCCAAGCTCAAACTTATAGGCTGAAACCTTTATGCACTGACGATGTCAACTCGCTTGGTGATGAAACGTTTGCCAACTAAATGCTAAGCTCGGTGAACGTACCAATACCGAAACCATCAACCAGAGCTACGAAAAGCACCACAACTGTTCCCGACCATCACAAAGTTCCAGCCTTCTACTGCATCCAAACGAACAGTAGCCGGAAGTGCCGGTTTCCTCGCACCTGTAAATGGGAGACCCCGAGCTTGGACGCACCCTTTCTGTGGCCACCAAATCCAAACCTAGTTTCATATCGGTCACACAGCTGTCAGGATGCTCTAGCTGGACTAGACTACCGCAGGTTGGCTCTTGGTTATCACGTTATGTTGGGTTTGTGCTGGTGACAAAGTACGCTAGTTAAAGTGCCCCCCTGTCTAAAAGTAATAAGGCTGGTGCTAGAGCGCAAGTGTTCCAGAGAACTGAGTGCCCCTACTACAAATTTTGGTGTAGTGGGCAGGCCAGCCAGCATGCAGAGAAAGAGTCTTGTATCTTGAAGGTAAAATCCAACCAGAGTAGAGGCGTCACGCACCGGATGACAATATACCGTCACATTACCGTCACATGCTTTCTAGCAAGTCACCGCTGTACAATCTTCCACGATGACGTTGAACAGCGAGTCGCAGCAAACCGACCATTCGAAATATTCGAAAGGAGGTTGGATTGAAATGTCACAGTACTATCGGACAAATTATCGAAGTAAATAATTAGGCAATCTCGACAGTTTTCATCGACGGACCGTTTCCCGGGGAATGAACCACGATTTGGTGCCGAACAGGCTAGAGATGAACTGTAGTCAAACAATAAGGCGTTCATACTGGAGACAGCTCTCCCGAGCAGCTAACCAATTTGAAAACAGTGCAGGCCGGCCAAGTTACAAAATCAGTGGAGCAAACACCACTCAATCAGAGTACAATGACCGGCATATAGCCACTTGCGCGACTATTAAACTGACGCGAAGAAACAAAAACGTCTAGATGGAGGTCCAGGTGGCGGCCAGAAACAACGAAGGTGGAATATTTAGAGTGAGACGCTTAGGCGAGCGGGGTTGAGTTTGATTTTTACACAACTGCACTTCAAGAGTTGGTGAAACTGCCACGTACCGGATGGGCATGTGGGTGACTCACAGGTGCTTGTTGGCGTTGGAAGACGTTCGACATTTGGGGAGTGTGACTGCCGTTAAACGGGCGCTTGGTAGGAGCCACCATCCCAAGAAAATTCGCGCTGGGCGTTGCAGCTAGGTGGTGGCGCCGATCTCATTAATGACAGTGTCGATGCACGGTTACCCATTGAGGCACAGTGGCGTGGATTGCCCCAGTCTGTTGAAAGTGTATGCGGCAGAAACTTGTTTAATCGGTACGTTTGTATAGTTGCCTGCTGACAGACTGGTGTCGTTCACATAGGAGCCTTATTCTGTACCTACGGCCTTCTCATGGCTTTGATGCGTATTTTGAGCAAGCGGCACACGCCGGGTGCGACTTACGATGACGGCACCTCCGACTTTGTTGTAGCTGAAATAGAGCTCAAATAAAGGTTACAAACGTTGCACGGATGTGCATTGACAGATAGACTGCCGAAGCGAGGGAGTGATTGGCATCTTAATTCTTAGAGCACGAGCCGTCGGGGCGGAGCTCACGAAAGAATGATTCGAACTGCGAGGTGAGTACTACCATGTGTAAAGCAATAAATAATGGATGGAGAGTCTCTTGACACTTATCTATTGGAGGTGCCGCTAGGCGTTAACGATAGACCACTCTTGTTTATGTACGACGATCCAGATAACACAGGCGTCCTTCATCGCAATGATCTGCCGTTGTTGCACCCATATGTAGGTCTGGCTACAAATGAGATAAAAGTGTGTGAACGCTGCACTCAGGGCAGGAAGAAAGCACAGCACTTGACTTTGAGTTTCGGAGTCAATGGTGGTGTGGCTACTTATCCGAAGTACAGATTACCCTAAAACGGTTGATGTCTTCACATGATATTCAGTTATACGCTGCATTCCACCATGAATATCGGGTTTCATGGGTGTTTGGTCTTGTGGTGTGATTACTGAAGTGTTTCCCGGTAATGACGAACATGTAAACCAATTGGCAGCACGAACTTCAAATAGCACTGTTAGTCAGAACAATAGATCATTCTGTCTTTTGACGACGTTTGCACAGTAACACTGAGTTACGGTGTATAGAACAAAGGGTACGGATCCTCTCGGAAAACTGGTCATTCCCTGCTCTTCCTACGGATACCACGATTCTCGGAAACCAGTCGGTCACTGGGGACTGCCGCTGATTTTGTTACGAACTGCTACGCCATTTTTGAGACAGTTGCGCTTGTTTTAATTATCGTTGAAAGGCAGCTCTAAACTTTATAATCTACGTTTGGTAGACTGCATTAATCACACTTATTCCCACTTCAACTGCTGCCACCTCACTGTTACTCACTTTGAGCCCAGCTAATTTACAAATGCCGAAATTACAAATTTCCCTTCTACACATTTCTCCGGGTAGCGTACATTTTTTATTTCCGAGTCCGCAAACAGCCGATTTGCTCTGACCAAACTAGTGACTATTTTTTGAGTGGGCTCGATTGCGTTTTATCGTCCCCATCACCCAGCATTGTTGAGTTGTCAATTTTGCTGTTCGAGCACAATTTTCGTTCAATTCAGTTAACATCATGCCAGTTCCAGTTTTTACGATTGCACCTCGTTAGCCGTTCAGAAATGAATTTTCTTCACTGTCGTTAGAAACTGAGGAGGACATTTACTAAAGCATCGGAATGCGCACAGTAGCCTCCACCTGGAGAAGTGACTTCTGTTTGTTGGAAAGCGGGACTACTCAGTATTTGCGAAACTTTGACAGAAAGCGCAACACGAAGCCCGTCAGAACAATCCAATACGGGAAAGATTTATTCAAGGGGACATGCGTGTACTTCGCCCAGACGTGACCTTCAGTCCCCACCTTCTCAGGTATCATAGAAACTATGCTGAATGATAAGATAAGTGCACTGTCAAATTTTTGCTACTGGACTTATGATCACTTGTGCGTTGTTGGTGTCAGTGTATTACGTGTGGATCTGATATCGTGATCAATACTTATACATAATAGATTCGGACGCTTCTGCGCCAATTAACGATCATCAGGCATACTTGCGCCATGGCAAGTTAGTCCCATGGCCAAATGAGAAGTCCTCATCACGAGTTTATTGGAAAGATTGAACGGAGCAATTTTATTTAACCATCATTTGAAATGTTCCAGAGAGCCGAACACCACTCACGCTAGATCGTGGTTTTCAGTTTGGGTGTGGACATTCGTCTATGTTTGCTTTGAGGTTGCTTATTTTCTCGTTAACGTGTTTGCCCCACAAAAACGACGGCCGGAGTGAGAACGTTGGCTCGGCCGAGGATATGTACTGCTGATTAACTCTATAAAGAGCAAAACCGGAGTCGAATGCTCTCCTCGACATGGACAAACCGAAGGGCATACATGAATGCTAAGGCATCCTTGAGCGTGGAGGATGTCTAGCTGGAGAAAATCTCATGCTGACCACCATCTTGGGTAGCACAAGTTTCCTCGATTTATATCACTCTAAATCAATATCGGAGTGAACTGCCCCGGTGGGCTGTCTCAATTCACTACTCTTACTACATGATGCACATTGGTGCAGCCATTTTACTGCTTCGACGACAGCTGACACACGGCCCAAATGCGCCGTTCTGTGAAAAATCTTCGAGGATTAACGCTGACTAGTTTCCGCTGACGTACTAGGGCTTGGTCGGGTGAGAATTTAACCATGCAAGTTAATACAGATTGAAAGTCATCTCACTCTAAGCCGACGAAAAATGTCGATCGGATATTATCAATCAGCACTCAGGATGGACTCATTTGCGTTCATTCATTTCACCCGTATATATTGTGCATACCACTGAACAGTACGTTACTGGCTGTCTGAACGACTAAGCTCAGATAGTTGTTTTTCCTGGTGCCAGCGTCAACTGACAGTTCTCATCTGACTTGTTGAAGCTTGCAGGTTTTCAAAGCATCCTGTCATTAGCAATAAATATCAAAATTCGTTCCTGATGGCGGCTTGGACTGCTTCCCGAAACTTCCAAAATCATTGCTTTGATACTTCATGTACCTGGCTGGACAGAAGTACACGACACTCACGGACCAACTGGTATCGAGTATTGCGGTATCGAATGACGAAATGAAGGTGTAGACCCTCATCACTTAATCTACTGGCCCGAGTACTATCGAAATCCTACATGAAGTTATGGAAATATGAAAATGGTAATTTGAAGGACAATAGTTTGATGCGTGGCGGGCTCAATTCAACGAGTGGTTTGTGTACTCATTGCTCTGTGAGATTATTCCGTATGACGTGTTGGCCGAAAGGACTTTAGTATCTGTCGTGCTGAATAGCACCTCACTATTACGAAACCAAGAACTTTCCTTCAACTCCCAAGAAAGTTTAACTGCATCCTCATATATTTAGTTCTTTCTGACCTAGACGCAGCAGTACTGTCAACAACTTGAGGTATCCCAAGTTGATGGGAGAGAAGCAAACGGCGTGAAATTGGCCGTGAGTGTTGTACATTCTAGTGCTAGCAGAAAGCCTCGAATACCCTTTTCAAATGGGATGTCATCTCGTCGACCAAGATGCCGTCATCTCTGGCCGCCGCAATGCTGCTGTTGAAAAAGGTCACCGTTGTGCGGCTGCTTCAGTCATGCAGTTTGACAAGCAGACGATGAATGGCTTTATATTGAAAGTTGAACTTGGCTGCAGCTGGCAAACTGCACTCCACCACCTACCAGTTGAGGATAGGAAAGCGAATTCTGTGAAAGGAAGTGAACACTACAAGAAACCTCACGGAAGAGGTGGAATGCCTTCGTAGCAGTGACAGAATGTGAATACGAGAAAGTCACATTGAACAGTAGAGGCATCACTCACAGTATTCTGCCTGTTATTCAGGATGAAAGCGTTGCCACCATGTTACATATGGAGCTACAATGTTCAAAATGATTACCATACAACAGCTTACCTTACGTTCAGCTACTGTTTCGAAATGGAGTCATGGAGTTTGTCCGTACACACGTTTTTGGACAAGATGACCGGCGAACGTGGTCATTTGGGAATAGAATGTCCTTGATGTACAAGACAAGATCAACAATTTTACGGCGGTCGTATCCGTAATTCGTCTGCACTATAGACTCTCGCACTAGCCGCTTGCTGTAGATCTTTTTTGGACGGAAGTATCCGGACAATCTCTCGGGTGCTTCCCTTTGTTTAACCGTTCGTTGAGGTCCCACGGCCAGATAAAACGAACGAATATAAGCCAACAACGAAGATTTCAGCGATGATAATTTCTTTATCAGGTTCCGAGAGGAGAAAGCGGAATATATGTTTGGAATAATGTTTATCCAAGACAGCTGAAGGAATCACGGTCTACGACTGTCATTCTTCGCGGTGAGTTATCCCATTAACCTGAATTCTGGTTGGTCGCTTCCTTTTGTTTTGAAATTTGACTTGGGCAGTTATGTGTAACGCGCAGTTAAAACGAGTAGACACACAGGGGTTGAATTTGAATTGTGCAACAGAGTGCGCTGCTGTGTTTTGGGGCCGTTTTCGTTTTCTTCTGTGTGTTAGACACCGGCATGGCTTACAGGACCCTGGACTCGTGCTTGTTTGTTTTGTTTCCTTTTACGGGACTGTTTCTGGAAACCCTGCTTCGAAAGGACCCTGGTCCTCAGTGCCTTCACATTGCTAGAAAGTTGATCCTCAAATGTTGCGAGCAGTCACAGTACAAGCCACCGACATATATGTTACGTATGTGGTTCACCGGCACGGTGTTTCAAGGTAGAAACGACTTGAATACAGCCACCTGGGCAAGAAAAAAGCATCTTTGAGCAGTTTCTGGAAAACTGAAGTAAATAATTTTGGGCGGAGATACATTTAATCGAGTATAGCAGTGTGGTAGAACGGAGGGAAACGGCAATACCTAGAAATCAGTTGGTAAAATATTAACGTAAATAATTCCGGACGAAGATACAATAATTCGAGTGTAGCGGTAGTTGAAAGAGAAAAATCGACTAAAGCTAACGATCTCGAGTAATTGCAATTTTTCGAATGGACTCGGCTGTGCCTAAGAACCACTCGTATTCGCATCTTTCCTCGATAAGAGCATCATGTCAGCCCTCGTAATCGATTTTCCGCCATGAAAATGTTACCAGTGGAAGTTTCACGGTGAAATACACACTCCCGACTTCACAGAGACGCTCCATCGTGGGTGGTTTGGGAGATGTACACGAACTTATCATTTCTGACCACTACGTTTGCAACGTAGTTCGCGCCCAATGCCAAAGTAAATTCCGGTAAATGCTATGCCACAACGTTCGTGGGTTGGTTATTTTTATGAATTATATGTTTGGTCTGTTCCCCTTTCAGTATTCCAGGTAAAACCGGTCGAAGAAATGTCATTCTTAACAACGACTACCCCTGACGTCATCACATGGTTGTTCTTATCCACGGTCATTAGGAGGCGCTGTAAGTGTTGATCTCGGACGTCTTGTCGTTGTTCGTGTAACGCTTGGTCTATTTGCGACGTCTTCGATAGGCTCGATCCAGTAGATTCGTGTCTGTGAGCAGTGAACTTCTATAAATTCTGAGCCCATCAAAAACCCACTTCGGATCAAAAAGAGAAAGCGGTCAAATTGGCGAGTATGTGATTACTAAGGTGCTTGTGCGCGAGAACTTCGTGATAATCTAAAAAGAAGAAGATAACAACAAACGTCGATATTTAATTCACCAAAATACAAGTTCCGGGATAGTCGTTCCACGTCTTTTTGATCAAATGAAACAATCGCGTAATGATGAAGAAATCAGGCTCAAGTGAAACCAGGGTATATACAAACAATAGTCCGGCAAAGAAATGTCAGAGAGGAAAACTGTGCGGAAACAAGTTTCGACAAGTTAACGATAGCAAGATTAAGTAATGCATCAAAATTAACATTCATGGGAGAAATGATTTGTGAGGCGCGTACCTTGAGTGGTCGTGTTGTAACAGTAACGACACCAACAAAACTACACACCTAACAACATGTGCCTTTTATCGCCCCCTTCCAGGTCTCGAGGCGGCCACGTACTTGGAAGAGGCGCAGGGAGAACCAACAGAAAGGAACAACGCATAATTGTGGGACGCTTGTTTTATTAATAATAATAATGCTATACTTCTCGACGCATTTGTGAGAAACACACTCAGGAGAGCGTGATCAACGCAGTGAAGTTTAGCATATACATAATTGAACACCAAATTTGATAACTGTACAACGAGTCAGCTATGTGAGTAGAGCGACAAAACAGACAAAACTAGACATTATATGGAGGGAAAATTCAAGTCTAAGCAGGACACTTCGAGCTTCACGTTTCTGAGAAGATAGTGCTTGGGGTCTGCACGATTCGATAAAATAATTGATTTGTTACATCAATTTAGACTCCACAAGGTGATCACTGGCCTGATGCTCAAGGTCGTTCCAAAAAACGGTGGTCGAAGGATGAAGAGGGTGTGTTGGCGAAGAATGTGCCCACTATTCCATGTAGATAGCCCCGAAAAAAGTGCGGAAAAGTTTTTCAGGATGTGGGCGAGGTGGGGACGCATATACTTCCGCGGGAACGCATGGACCTCTCGGCCGGACGTGATTCTTCGCTCAAATTTCTAAGAATTTCGAGGAGCTCACGATATGCAAAACGACCGCGGAATTTTAAGAGTCCGGGCGGGGTGGGATGTTTTCTCGCACGGAATGTGTCAGTGAAACCAAGAATGGAGACTGGTATACTGTATAACACATTGCGCTGTTGTGCCTCTGTTCTTGCATATCTTGCTGTATACACCTTTTCTACGAACTTGTGTGCTCCCTTAGGTGGTTTTGAATACGGCTTCCAACTCACTTGTTCGGTGACTAACTCTCGTACGATCCCTTTACAGCACGTGGACATTCTGTCCTTTGCCCAGTGAATTACTATCGCTCACGTGAGTCCCCCCACTGTGGAACAGTACAGTATCAGTCTGTAAGAAATGCTGACGAAACTTATCCGCAGGGAGTGAAACGAGCCGTTTGACGGAAATAAAATGGAAAATCACTGGATATCGGGTGATATTTTTGAGTTATCGCTCAGGATTTCGAGAATCATTGATGTTTATGACAGAAGGGAGCATGAAAGTTGAAAGTTTTGTTTTAGTCGACGGTAAATCTGTCTGTCCTTTTAGTGGTCTAATCAATCAAGTGATAGGATAGCGCCTGGGAGATTTCACTGGCCTGACTGCGGTATGATGTGTAAAATAGTCCAAAACTCATAGTTGCATATTTTACCTAGGCTATTACGAAAGCTCGCATGATGTATGCTGTCCGATTGTTTGTCTGCATGTCATGTGACTGTGGCGCGAATCCGAAGGGCACACGTTTCATGTCGGGCTCACCAATTTAGTGCTCGTCGCACTAGGTACGCAATTATCAGACGTGCAAAGCAAAGGACCGGTGAGGAGAGAGACCAAGCATTATTCGATGAAGAGTACAAGTGGTCTCTGACAGCGTTATAAAAAGCACCGACACGCAAATTAGCTTGAGAGGCTAGAGACCGGCCGTCGACGAGCGAGTGAACCGGAAGGATGTGACACGTGTGTCCTTCGGGTTCGCGCCACAGTCACATGACATGCAGACAAACAATCGGACAGCATACATCATGCGAGCTTTCGTAATAGCCTAGGTACAATATGCAACTATGAGTTTTGGACTATTTTACACATCATACCGCAGTCAGGCCAGTAAAATCTCCAGGCACCAGTGAAAAAATCTCTAACATTTACGGGCGTGTACAAACGGTGTACGTATAAGTAAGAGGAAAGCCTTTCCAAAAATCGGGAATGACCCATTGACTGGTCAAAATCAGTGGAACTGGATAGGCCACCCCCGGAGAAAGACAGCGCCAAGCGATTGGTCCGGGTGAAGACTGATAGATAATTCCGCGCACGACGTGGAATGATGAACGTTCGTGGTCGATAGGTAAACGAACACGCAGAGCTAAAAACTGGTGTCGCCGTGCGGTTAATATACTATCTCAAATATCCGCGCAAACAAAGAGAGAAACAATGCGCGGTAACTTCCGTTTTTACTTATCAAGATGATCAAATTCAAAGAAATGATGACGGTGCTTTCAAGTGAACGTACAGGTGAAGTTAACGAAACGGTTTGTACGAAAATATGCAAAACAGTTGCAAAATATAATTACGAACTGTAGGCACCACATCGTTCATTTGTTGAGCTATTGCCGTTAGGAACACCGCTTAACCAGTCTAACGCTTGTTGGAATTCTGAAGGTCGACTGGAATTTTCCGTCGACGCACTCTTCCTCTCTGACGAATGCTGTGCGGTTGTGCTCGAGGTGCTTTCACGTCCAGCTCCCTAGCACCCCGTAATTGTCACGTTGAAGTCTGTTGTGAAAGGTGAGTAAATCAATAAATAAAGTGTGCTTGCAGATTCATTACACAGCTACAAGCAGAAGTGCGATACCTATGCCGACCCACTAACTTTGATGCTAGTGGTTTGTAGCAAATTCACATTCGCAAGGTAATGTGAACCGGCGCGGTGGTACTGGCAAGGCAACTCTCATGTCGCGCAGAGTTTAGAATTTTGGGGACGTCGAAGATGATCTCACTACAGCAGGTTCATTGTTTTTAAAACAGAGAAGTACAGCAGATTATTCAAAAAATAAGTTGGAGGAAGAAAGATTATATCCAAGTACTGAAAACCCCAGGTTCACAACGCTGGAAGCAAAATAATTACGTGAGCACGGCTGAGAGTGAGGCGATTCTGCGACTGATACACGGGTTCGAGGCAACGGCTCCGGATTACCCAGATCCAGTCTGTTTTTCGTGCTCAGTGTCAAATGGATGTCTGCTCATCTGAGAGAAAGCCGTTGAAAACAAGACGCAGTATCTTTCTTGAGTATTACAATGAACACCAAGATCAGATAATGTTACTCGCGTGATGATTTTTCAGGTAAATGGGAGTCAAGCAGTGCCATGAAGCTATCTCTGGAGGTGCCACCAACGAAATCAGAAGGAAGACTGTCACAGTGGTTAATAATGCTGTGGGAAAAGAACTGCTTCCCAAGGAAGTACAGAGAAGGAACCGTGAAAACATGACAGCTGGTTCTCCGCCGGCTGTCATTCGTTGTGGTAAAAGACTGTTCAGCGAGACTTACCCTAAATAAGTGTATGAGAGTCAATTCACGGCGAAGTCGTCGAAAGTGAAATAGATAAAAATTGAGAATTTCAAGCCGATACTCGTATGTGACAGTTCATAGGCCCGTGACTAGTGTGATGACTGCGCGCTGGACAAGATTAACAGTTAATATATCTTTCCGCAGGACGGTATACGCAGCATGATTAGCATATTCAAGCAGCAGTATTAAATAAATATCGCAATGTGTTTGGAACCTTTTCCTTTTTAGGCGAGAGAAAATGCGCCTGATCATCCTGGGAGCGACAAATCCCTTTTCTGCGCCATCTCTTGGTGACACGCAAAAGATACTTCAGACGTCATACAGATGCCCGGATCTCTCTCCAGATCTACTGTGCCGGACGCACTGCTAATCATGAATGTATTGCCAGAATATCCACCGAGTAAACTGTGAGTACACTTATAGTTATTTGGTGGGAGACTCTAATCGTCCGGTCAACACTTAATTACGTAAAGATCAATCTGCAGTGTACTTGATTAGTGGCATCCAGATATTTAGGACGTCGGCGTATAAGGTGGCGTTGGTGGAAATAATATCCGAAAGATCGTGCATGTAAATGAGGAATAACAGAGGACCTAACACCTTGGGGAACACCCACAGGAATAAAACGGGGAACCAAAAAGTCTGATCCAGTTTTAACTCTGCAATTTCTTTTACCGAGAAAAGTGGCACTCCAGCGAAGAGCCTCACCCTGAACATCGTACGCTTCCAGTTTGTGTTTCAGAGGGCCGTGTGGGACACGATCAAGAGCCTTGTTGAAATCAAATAAAATAACACCTGAGATGACGTTATTGTCTTTGGCCTCCGTTAGACTATCCATGAAAATAAGCCTGTTTGAAATGCATGATCGGTTAGAGTGGAAGCCATGCTGGGTGAAGAGGGAAAAATGACTCCATAAGAAGTGATTGAGGATGGCACATTTTAATAGGCGTCCCATTATCTCGCACGAGGGGCTGGTAAGGCTGATTGTCCGATAGCCACTGTTAGAGTGCCGGTCGCCCGATTTGAAAGTGGGAGTGACCTCCGCCTTTCTTCATGCACTAAGGAGAATGCCGGTCTGAATCGTTTGTTTGGGAAGCTCATGTAGGGGTTCTGCTAGACTAGCAGCTGCCTCCTCAACATTTACGGGATGGATCATGTCAGGACTCATTTCACTGTGCAAATTAACCTCGAACAAAAGATTTTCAACATATAACACAGAAAACTCAATAGTACCGAGTTGTTACCGGAAGTTCTTCAGCGGTGGGACAGGATGCCAGCCCAGAGGTGCGACGTTATAGACTCTCAACTAATACTCCCTGAATAATTCGATCACAACTAGGGAGTCCGATAAAGTTTCCCTATTAAGCAGTTACGAAGAAAGAGTTTACAGTTCTTTTTTCTTAGTCGCCGCATGTGCATAAATAAGTTCTTGTTACCGCGGGCTCTGAGGAGAATCTTTTATTGTACTAGTTTGGTGTGTTCACAAAGTTTCCACCCACACCTATTTCGAACGATGTGGAGCGCGCTCAGCTCCTCCGAAGTTCCCGTAGGCTTGTGCTTCGCAAACAAATAGGAACGACCATCGAGGAGACAAATTTCTCTGCGCGGAATGGGTGGCTGAAAAGAGAAAGTGCAAGATCTGCGCAGTACAAATAACAGAGCGGTCACTCTGTCCAGGTGACAGCTTGATGATCACTCTGTCTTCCAGGTGCCTCTCATTAGTAGTGACTAGGTAGGGCATAGGGGAAATCTGCTCATATCGATGCAGCGTCGGGGCGTTAGTGTGCTACTTCTGCGCCTTCAGTCGTATCAGTATCGATAAAGAACCCTAGTAGCACACCGGAACACTCAGCCGTTCCCTGGGTGATCTTTGAGTGTTACTTTTGGAACACTCACCAAAATTCCTTGTGTCTAGGTTCTGTGTATCATTTTGCATGTGTGAAGGGTAATAAAAATAAAACACCTTTTTTGCTATTTAAAAACGTGTGAGCAGACCTTCACCACTCATGTGAATTTTGTTTTATCGAACCACTTCACGTTAATAGTGACCGCACTAATGGACCAATTTCAGCCGTCTTGCTTAATTCGTTACGTGGGAAATGAGCACTAATGAGTCGAAAAGTCCGAGGGGTTGTTCGCGCACAAACGTTTATCGTTTGGCCAAACTAGCTCGCCAGGAGCGTTCTGGAGGCAACGTTAAGACACCCGCGGCTTTTGTTGCAGGGGAGGAACAACTGATTCCTCCAGTTTTGCAACACTTTCAGGGTAAGCGATATTTTCCATGTGAACTTGAAAATCTAGACGAACGTCCACTTGCAACCACTTCCTCGGTCTTGGAAAGTGTCATGGGGGATTCCTTAACGGAAGCAAAGTCCACTGATTATGTTCTTCAGCCTTCCACTTCAACGATCACTCAAGTCGAGAATTCGCCTTTGCAGTTCTGGTGAGAAGCGGATGCCAAGTTTATCTTGGATGCCTCAAAGTCATCAATAGTAAGCATTTGAGTAAAACGCTGTGGTCTTAGGAATTTGACCAGATTTACCATGAGGGTTTGTCGTCGGAGACGGTAGATGAGGCAAAATGATAAATAACCCACACTAATACTGAGGAACCACAGAGCGTCAGAGGACTGAAAGCCACCGATAACCATGTGTATCGGAAGATATTGTCGAAGGAAAATCTTGGAGCCTCCTTTCTTCCTCGGGCAGAGTCAGCTCGATGATACCCGGGGACACTCAGTTCACTGACACTGGTGTAATCTGTAAGCCAGGTCTTCTGGCAGTGAATACGTGATAAGTCGAAATGAAGCCAAGAATTTAGATAAAAGACGATTCTCTAGTAGGAATTAAAAGCGTATCAAGTATACGGGAGCAGGGGTTTGATGAGTAAGTGACATCTAACCTTTGTGACATGTTGGATGTAACTTTCGTAGAAAGGAGTATCATTTGAGCGCAACCCCACAATTTGAGTCAGCGTTTGAAGGAATGTTCGCAACTGTTGCAATGAGGGTTTGGAAATTAGGAACAGTGGGTGATCAACGAATATATGAAGGCGGGGAATGTGGCACAGTTAGTTTTCTGCCACACACAACTGTCGTAGAGCGCCCAACCCACTCAGCTACGTCAGAACCGAACCACGGAATTGACAAGGTTTCTCAACGCTTAAGTAGCTGCGTACTAAGTAAAAACCGTTACGGGGACGACCAACCCCCAAATACCGCCTGCAGTCGACACGAGTCTCGCTCCTTCTGTCAGGTAGAATGATCATACACTATTCACGATCGTGCCTGCGTTCATCCTCGAGTACGTCCTGTGACATGATCACCAACCCCATCTACCAGGCCCACAGCATTATCGGTTCGTCCTTTTTGTCGCACACTCGGTTAACCCAAAAACCCAAAAGAGAATAGACACAACAGCATCGTTTGTTGGAAAAGCGAGGTAAAAATAAGCCACAGGAGCTCCAAATTTATAGGACAAGACGATTATCATACATAGCAGTCAGAAACAAAGCGAATCAACTAAAACAGTCATATATACCAGTCAGGCTGTTAGAGCGGATCACGTTACAAGTAAAATCAGAGGGCAACTTGAAAAAACACAGTCCCGATAGTGCACAGATTTTCGACCGTACTGCCGCAGTGTGAGTGGCCGAGTGGAACCATGCCACCACCCACGACCATACCATCCAAACTAGGCCGGTCGATTGATGTGGCGTGATACGTTTTGGCTGTTGTGTTGGGAGATGCGTCTCCTAACTACCTATGCCATTCACAATCCGAACCCCCCATGAATGTTTGAAGGCGAGTGGATATTTCTTATGAGATCTTCTGTTTCATAGCAGCACCCGATAACAATGCCCATTAACATGTCACAGGATGATGATATCATCAGACGGAAACCGCGATAACCCTCAGGCGAATCGCTCACACCAAGAGATTGCACACTGTTCACGGTAACACGCTCCAGTAGAGTCCACGTATTACATTTTGTGTATACCTGCTATGCCTACTATGGAAATCCTGAGACGAAAATAGCATCATTTTTCCGAGCTACACAAATGAATGCATTCAGTGAATGTACACTTTTGCTCAACGATTAACTGATTACACCGATTTTCAAGATCGTTCTTCATGCACATTTCCTACTGTTCCCCAGTGCTTTCGAAGATTGGATGCGCTTTGAGTTTGGTGTGATTTCGAGTGCCACCACCGGGTTTTATCCCACTTTGCTCACTTCTCTTTTGTCACTCGGCTATAACCGTCGCTTAGAGACCAGGCTAATTATGGTTTTTGCAGATATTGTGGAAAATATATGGCCTTATCGGGAATCAAGCGGCGTTCTTTTATCGCGGTGCCTGATGGGACCACAGTTACTATGTCCACAGGAACAGCGTTCTAAATTCCTCGTGGACAATGTTCCAGCTCCGACTTGTTCATTACAAAATGACTAATGTTCTTAACTGC
Source organism: Paragonimus westermani (assembly GCA_008508345.1). NCBI lineage: Eukaryota > Metazoa > Platyhelminthes > Trematoda > Plagiorchiida > Troglotrematidae > Paragonimus > Paragonimus westermani. The sequence goes on from QNGE01000256.1 coordinate 289,285, forward strand.
ACACGGCGCGAAAGTTACTCAGCCTCGTTAACGGGGAACTATGATGCCCAAAGGTGACCATAATGCCGGTAAATACACATAACATATGCAGCGCAGCAGTTCAAAATGCTCTATTATCGCCACTTTCCTCAGTTCGGACGATATCGCTGTTTTTATCAAACCAACGGCAGATTTGTTAGCCTTCAGTCCTTGATTTGATAATTCAGTCGCCCGCACATTTGAGTCCTCTATATAAAATGTGTACTCTGTTCCCTTAACATCACCCACACGACGCACATTTAATAAAATATGAGTACTGGGATGTGTGAAATGTGAGCAGGACTGTGCGCAACATATGAGACTTAAAACAAGCTACTGATCAGACAGGTAGGTACTTCATTTTAAAACTCACCTGAAGCATTATTTTGGTTACTTCTGAATTGTTCGAAATCATCGGGTGGTTCTTGTGGGAATGACGTAATACTGCTAATCTTGCATAAAAATTAATCAAGCGACTGATGTGACAGTTCATTGTTGAAGAACTCCAGTGGAGAGCAACAGATGTACCGTAAGTTAGAAATTGAAGTCACAGCAGAGCTACTGATTCAAGTGCACCATATTTCATGGTGACCTGGTTGTCACTTTCAGTGCGAACAGTTCATTTTGGGTTACCAAAATAATTCAGAATTACGCTGCACATTCCACATCAGTCTTCCATTCATGAAATGTGCGTTGGTTAACACGCTCACTTCGAACCTACATAAATATCATAGTAAACATTTGTTCCCTGTCACGGCGAAGACACCAAGATGACTATAGTGTGACTGAAGTGTAATGGTTTATCGCTCATAAAAACTGGTAACTTCACCTTCCGTCAGAAACCCTCTCAGGTGATTTGGTCCGTGTAGAGGGCTACTTTCATCTTCGATGTACATGGGTGATATGGAATGCTGCGGAATGTCCACATACGCCACAGATCTTATGATTGAGTTCGAATTGTTACTTTCTGATTTCATACGTGTTGGTAATCAAGGGCATGCTGTGGAACTTAGGGTTATTTTTTGTGATAACCCATAAAGCATGCCGAATCTGGCAACAATTGACAGAGTCGAATCCGAGTAATTGTGGTGCTAAAATTACAATTGGTCCGACTCTAACCGGTTTAGTATCCGCGTAGGCCGATCAAAATTTATGCCAACAACGCTTTCTTCACACACATGTTCATTTACATCCACTGTTATTCGAACAGCATATACGCCAAATCGAACGTTTCCTACTTATTCTAGTGGTACGTTTTACGAATTCACTTCGCCGTTATGTATATTTAGCATACGATCTTCAGCAAAACTTATATGGTTGACTACACCTGAACGTTAAAACCTAAAATGACACTTCGAGCGTTCACTTAGAAAGAATTCAAATGTGCTAAGCCACTTACGCGAGGAGCGATTGTGGGGCCTCGAGTGGTTCTATCTACAGACCCCACCGCAGACGCAAATTCCATAAAATATCTAACCGCGTAACCAATGAGCAAGCAGAAATTGATAACAAAATGACTACTATCATGACAAAAACAAAGCAGCCCATGAATATTTTGCATAACTGTACAATAGTGATACCCAAACTGCAGCTACGTTTGAACTTTCATCATGGTTAACTTCATCTTCGTCTCAAAAGCTCCCAATCAAAATGTGTTTTTTGTTGAACTGTAATAAGTATGTCACTTGCAAATTCAGCTAGTTGAAATAGTAGTTACAACTTGCGATAAAAAGAAGCAAGACTACAGAGGGTTTTTGAACGTTACATTTATGAAAAGGAAACTACGCACGAAAACGGAAGTTTGTTTCGAAATTTTTACAGTCCTAAAAATGAAGTCGCATTAGAAAAATAACTAAGTTTACTGCTTTTGAATGTATGCTTATTATTTAGTCAGACGCACATTTTGAGACCTTTCATCTTCTCATATATTACTCATAATATTCTAGTCACTGAAACTTGGTGTACCAATGAGATTTCGGACATAGCTGATGGTTATAGATTATCGTATATCCCCTTAAACTCGTAACACTGGACGTGGAGGAAGGTTTATATGTTAACTGAAGAAGCGGTATTCCACACCCACTTTTGACGAGCCCTGTGTCGATACGACAGATGACCTCATGGCTGTTGTTTTCTACTGGCTCATGTAACCTGCTCTCAGAATGCGTCCAAAGACCACCTAGCACCATTCATAAAGACAATTAATCTTATTAACTGTTTTAATGATGTATGATCTCTGTCTACAAATAAAACTGATTGGTGAAAACTCTAACTTACCCAATCTCTCTTGGTTCTCATTCACAACTACGGGAAATCACGCCGAGTTTGTCGCACGTATACAAACACATGGAGAGAACTAATAACGTTTGGTAACTACTAAACTCAACCACATGCCACATCTGGTTTTAACAACCAGTCTCTGTTAACGTGTAGATCTTGAAACAATCTCCAGGAAGTGGTCACAGTGTACTTAACTTCAAATTAAACTTCAGCGCTCGTATAAGTGGAACCTCATACATTACTGTCAAATTAAGTTCGTCGGTCATAATTTGTTCACCACTATGCATGGGTCCTGTGAGTGGAATATATTTTTGTGACCTGTGACCTTAGTGAAATAATCGAAGTATTTAATGGGCACTTGAAATTTTTTAATAGACATCTTATTCCCACAAAGATCAGAATATCACAACGTGTAAAGCGAATGCAGAATTCTCACCTCAAAGTAGGAAGGCAAGCTCAAAGTATCAAATTGCAGCACCAACTAAGCGCGATTTCTGTCTCATCATGCAAACGCACGATATGTTTTATAACAGAATACAAAACTGACATACCCTACCTAAGCAAGAAGAAAGGGCGCTAAACAGCAAAGTGAAGAAAATGGAGTTTGGACAGTTGATTAGAAGCATAAGCTATAGGGGGTAGGTAAGGTTGATGGATGAGCACTAATAATAGCAATGTTTATTTCTCAACGCAACTGTGAAAAACATGCGCGGGCATGCGCAACTAATGTACATACTTATAAATAAATAATAATTGTACAGCAGAACAAATGTGAAAAGACACCGGCATAGCTGGTGTACTAAGAAAGATGAAGATTGCAGTTTACGAAAAACTAGAATCGGAGAAACTCGAGAAGCGCAATTCATAGGTTCTGAAAGATGTATTGTTGCTGCTTCTCCTGGACTTTGATTGTTTCCTTACGCTACGCCCAGTCTACTCGCACCGTCTGTCGATAGGCTGGATCTAGGATAGCTACGTCTGTGATGCAGCGGGCATCTACTAATTCTGAGCCAGCTTAGCAACCGAATCCGATCGGACAAACAAGATGTTCGTGAAGGTGAGCCTCTTAATAAAGAGTTGCTACAGTATAAGAAAATATTTATTAAAAAAACTAAAAGAAAGAAAATGAAAAACCTCGGTAATGAATCCATTAAGTCTGCACGGCTCAAGATCTACTATTTCCGTGGAAACGGATGAAGACAGTAAATCAAGATATGGCGGAGCGAAGATATGTAAGTGAAACAGAGGTACACATAAATAAAGATCCAGTAGTGGGAATTAAAAACGAACAAACTACGTAAGAACAAGCCTCGTTATGTAAACGTTATCAAGCTTTCGTAGCACACTGAAAATAAAGTTCATTGGAAGGACAATTTTTCGTGCAGGTATTTCACATTACCGCTCTGGTCTTTAGGAGAAAGGCTTGAAATTCCTACCAACGAGATTCTGAGTCTAACAGGATGAACAGTCAACAAGAAGAGTATAAGTGAAGACAGTGTGCGTGGTCACCAAATTTTCACCAAACATTTAAAACCAACAGCTAGTATTATGTGAACATGATTCATCTTTAGCCTACTGGACGCTTTGAAATACCTGTCACTCAAAGGTGTTTGGGTTGTCCGTTTATCCACTCTACTCATTTGATCATCAATTAACTGGCATTTTGAGTTCATCTTGTTTTGATATTTGACGTCCCCGGTTTACAGCTACGTGTTGCTTGCGGAAGATCGTACATTCCGATCATTCGTTTCATTTTTAAGAGTTAACTAATCGATACGGTTAGATTGCTACCTACTAACCTGATGCAAATGAGACACCCTGAACACGCAACCCGAGTTATTGAGTAACCAATGTGCCCTAATCTTCGCCATCCTTCAGTGACGAGGTTGTAGCGATGCGTTTATCAACTATCGTAATGACATCTCGTGACGGAATGCGTAGGTTCGGCAGTCACTGATTAGTACAGTCACATTTCCCATAGAAAAATAGAAATATGGTCCCGGCCTGCAGCAACGTGCTACAGAACAAAACTTTATAGTTTGCATCAGTGTTGAAAATAAAACGTCGCTTCTCTTTGGTTGCCCTGAGATGAAGTGTAGAACCAGGAAAGGAGGAGCGCGAGTCAGCCACGTACGCTGGAACAACCCAGCAGAACTATAGTCAGAGTGTCTCCCACTACCTAAAACACATGCGGCAATGAAAACCGAGTCAGCGTGTTTACCTCGTGTAGTGTTACTGACAGTGGAAAAAAGGTTGTACAGAAAACCCACACCAATCTACCGTGGCATGGAGCGACTTGTCATTTTGGTTCCAGAACGAAGGTTACAAAGTAGCCTTTAAAGTGAAACGGAAATAGGCTAAAAACCGGAATTATCAAAAATGTCCGATAAAGTGGCACTATCGAAACTACTATTCACTAAAGTTGTTATGCAGCCTTTCCGCGAGGAATTAATGAGAATTATACATGCTTCCCTCAAATCAGAGAAAATACAAGTATTAGCCTATTGTTGACCGAAGTTACGAGGTGATACACTTAGAGGATGGTGTCAGAAATATGTGATAAGAAACGTTAGAGTTAGAGGGAAGGGTATGATGAAGGTAGCGGTTGTAAAGATAGAATTCTTTCATTTAGACAATTCAGTCCTCTGTGCATTTTTCTTTCTTCCTCCGGTTCCTTCCATTCGGTCGCTCAACTGAAAACTGCTGGTTTACCCAGCGCTGTAAGTTAGCCAACTGGGGGGTTCCGAGAATTGTCCGGAACGAGAAAAATAATGATGCCCCCGCACAGCAGGCGGAAAGGGATTACTCAATGTATCACTATCCGTTTGACTTATTGCATAACTCCCGACAGTTTTGTAAACTTGGAGTGTTGCTGCCTTATTTTACTTTAGAGATCAATAGGCAAACAGTTAACATACGAATATACGAGGGCAACATCTTTTAGATTTTGGAGCTGTTAACTTATCAAATACCTGGAGAACGGTTGGGTTTGATTATATACAGCAAGCAATACTGTTTTGGTGTGTTTATATGTGTACCTACGCAATAACTCAAAACGATATCAATAGGTTAGGGAACGAGGAAAATTGTTTCGTTTGCTGCTGTGCCTGTGCATGGGGCAGCTCAGAAAAGGATGAGTGAGCAGGTTGATACAAAGAATGAGAACTATTAACATAGTCTAAAACGCGTAAGGGGTTACGGAGCCTCCTACTTCAAAAACTATGTCTGAAAATGGAGGTGGCAAGAGTCCGGATTGATAACTTGTCGACAACCGCACTGGCCCCTTGGAACGAAACGTTCCTTGTCAACAGACAGAGTATGGTCGATAATGCTTCCACAAATACTGGTTTCAGCCTAACTACAGGAATTAAGTCACGTTTGCTGTTGTTGCTGAGAGTGAAAACCATCGCGTCTCTTGTGAAGACACATATTGGGCCGGTGTATATGGGCTCCGGTTGTTGACGTAGGGCATCCACACATACAAAGAAGTGAACACAGTGGGAAAGCGCAGTGTGCACAGACACGGTTGGTGATTGCACAGAGCATAGCTTTTACGCACTGATACGCTGAACAAGTCGTATAACTGCCTTGGTCGTATGGTGTTGAAGGTGAAGGTGAGATGAGTTCACCAGTAACCTCACTGCAACCGAAAGCTAGTTCGGCTTAAGTTGACTTTAAATACTCTTCAACTGTAGTCCGTATCCCTACCAGAACTAACGGAACTATCTTTTGATGCAGGATTGTTATGTGTCCTAAGGGCGGTTTTTGCCCGACACCTAACACCATCGCATGCGATGCCGAATGGCAAGCCGTAGTGCGAATATTCTTGCATCCACCAAATGTCTTGCAAACTACGATCCACCACCTTTGGTTACAGTCGTTGGACAATTAACTTGTGCCACTCATCGTTCCAGGAAGATGTTGGCTACGATTTCTAAGGAGCGGTTGGGTACTTGCGCGGTTTCATTTTATCTTGTGAAACGATCAACATACGTCAACAAATAAATCGGGGGTAATGAAAGGCTCACCAAGTCGACATGCATGTGGTGAAAATGTGTTTCTGGCTAAGGAAAAAATGTTAGCGGGGCTCTGTCTATGGCAGTGGACTAAGAAACTTTGACGTTAGGCACATGTGGTGTTCCTATCATGGTTTAATTTGAACCATTCGAAAGTTCAGTGACATATATTCCAGGGTGAGACGAGCTGTGCGGTGTGTCGAACCGTGTACAGCGAAGGGATCCAGAAAACACGGGGCACAGTGTCCCCTGGGAAACATTGCTGAAACTGGTTCCCTATGAAAATCGCAGCAACATGGACTGGATCGTGAAAGCTGCTTCGATCGAGGTATTCCATCTTGAGATAGCTGGCCTGTGAGACAGTCACGGTTGTCACATTACCGCCATTATCATCAGGTTCGCTGAGAGTAAGGACGCTTGTAGGAGTACCTGCAACAACGTTCTTGATGCCCGAAAAAATTATATTATCGCAAACTAGAAAATGTAGCCCAGGTGCCAAACTTTCCTTCGAGAATTTCTGTCGAATAAGGCGTCTGAAAAGTAGATTGACTGTTTGTGCTCGGTACAAACCGTGAACGTCCTGCGTTTAACCGAATGATTGAGATGACGGATGCTCGGATGACTTGCCAATAACTCTCCACCAACTGTGTTGCAGCCGGATTTGTAGGTCGCGAGAAAGCTAAAAGTCACCAATTAGTTACGACGAAATACTGTAACATGGCACCGACAGCTGCGTCGGGAGCATCATTTACATTCAACAGTAAAGATAAGCATGGAGAAGTATGATGGCGAACACATCTCTAAGCTGTGTGAAGTCACCTTTCGCGGTTATTGTGAACTGGAAATTGAGATCTGGTAGCTCACAGTATCTAACTTGCAGATATCAGTGTCTGTTATGTCGCCATGTTCGATGAAACGATACAGTAAGACATGGAACGATTGATGTGTTCCTCTTGTAAAAAACCAGCCACCAAAATGTCATCCAGTTAATGAATGAGGGGTTGAGAAGCCTCGGCTGAGTTGCTCAAGACAAAGTGCATTTGAGTGAATGCAATAGGTCGGAAAGACTGAACCCGGCGGTCTACAAAACAGTTGTTTTGTTTCAAGCAAATATGATCCAAATGTATGCCACTGAAAATGATTTTTCCATACGACCAAATGGTTGAATTCTGCGTTAGCGGAAGTGGGTGCTAGTCAGGAAAGGTCGCTTTGTCAAGCCTGTGGAAATCACCGTAGTTGTGTTAGTCACCCGGTTTTTACCGGGACTACATTTAACGACAAAGCCCAAAGGCTTTTTGAGGGACACCTTACTTGGAGTTCCAGTTTATGCAGAAATTCGGTCACGGCAACCTTCGATTTGCTCTGAGTCAACCGACAGGGCGGTACTGAGACAGTGAACTCCTTGATGCGGATGGGACGAGTGAAACAGAACGTCACTGATGGAATCTCGTTCTATGTTAGGACCAGTTGTGGAAATTCATTAAGGAAGTGCACAAATTGTCTAGAAGTTGTGGGTTGGTTATTTGCGGGTATTATGGCCATACCGGGCAAGCCAACAGGTAAAGGTCTCACAAACCACAGTCTTCTGGTCCTCCCGGTTGGGGGTTGGAAGATGGTTGGCATCTCTTCCTGTAAAACGTACCATTTCTGGCACACCGCCACACACCCGTTGCCTTGCGGTACAACCTTTTGAGCCGAAGGCTTTGGTTGAGAACCCTAATCGTTCTCCTGTCTAGGTCTGGGCGTCCTGGCAGTATCTCAGCCCACACACAACCATGAATACTCACAACACAAACAATTCCATACTGCANCGGCCGCAGCCGCATTGGTAAATTGGATTCCTGTTAATAGTAGACTTTGTGCCGTCCGCTTGGCAGGTTCTGTTAGGGTCAGTTCTAGACACAAAACCGTCAGAAATCTTTCCGTTGTGTCTGCTTACGCTCCAACTGATTGTAGTGACGTCGGCGTCAAAGACGTCTTTTATTCGGATCTGACCGCCCTCCTCCGGTCGACACATGGTTTTGATATAGTCGTTCTGGCCGGATATATGAACGCCCAGGTCGGCCGCTTTGGTCAGGCTGAATCTCGTCTAGATGGCAGGTTTGGGATAGCATCATATCGCTCAGACAATGGCGGGCGAATATTGCAGCTGTGCACTGAGCATAGGCTGTTTTTATCCAGCACTAGTTTTAAGCATCGTGCGCGTCATTCTTATACTTGGTGCCCTCCTTCTCTGAATCACACCTGGTCTCAAATAGACCACATAACTGTTAGTTATAGATGGCGGGGTTCTGTTCAAGACTGTCGTTCTTACTGGAGCACGTACCTGGATTCAGATCATGCGCTGGTACGTTATCGTTTCGTGCTCACTTTCGCTGAGAAACGACCCCACCGACAGGAACGATTGGTGGTGGAGAAACTGATAGTATCGTCGGTAAAACATCAGTGTCAAACCAGCTTAGAAATTTGCCCTAGTAGTTTTCACTCCGAAGGTCCTGATTGCTGCTGGACCCGGATCACACAGGCCATTCGTGAAGCAGGTACATTAGCATGAGGCACGGGGATACGTGGGATGAACGAACATTGGATCTCGGAGAAATCCTTGGAGTTGTTAGAAACCAGACGGAACATCTCTTCTGACAGTTCATATAACAAGTGTAGAAGAGATGTCCGCAGAAAACTGAAAGGTAGCCTAAAATCCGATCATGAGGCTTGGTTATTGGGAAACACTGGAAAACCGTTCAAGCTTATCCGTGCCACTGGTCCCAGGCGACCGTATGTCAGTGAAGCTATCAGTGAGACAGATGGCACACTCATCTATAGTAAGTCCAGAAAATTAGAGCGGTGGGCGGAACACTTTGAGAGTCAATTTAACTGGCCCCCTGCTTCTACCGCGTTGCCGCCACAAACTTGTGATGTAGTGCCATGGTCGGTAGACTTGGATCCACCCACTGAGATTGAGGTCCGCAATTGCATTGCGGCTCTGAAGCGTAATAAGGCTGCTGGTCCGGATGACCTAGTGCCGGCACTTATCAAAGAAGGGAAAGAGACGTTAGTTTAGGCTTTGAAAGGTATCAGGGGCTCTTGCGAAAACCATAGAGAAGTTAGTTTGACCCCAGTCATTTCTAGGGTTCTAGTACCCATCATAATTAGCCAACTAGCCGCATCTCGGGAGGTAAACTTTAGGGGAGAACAAGCGAGGTTTCGCCCGCGCGGCAATGTACAAATCAAATTTTTACTCTTTGTCAAATTTTGGAGCAGTGTCATGTATACCGCCGGCCAACAATTGTTGTATTTCTCGACTATCAAGGTGCGTTCGATTCAGTGGATCGATCTACACTTTTACAGACGCTCAAACGCAGAGGTGTGCCGACTAAGTACGTGAACATACTGTCGGCACTTTATTCCCATACTTCAGCTCAGGTTAGGGTTTACGGTGAGCTGTCTGACAGTTTCAGCACCATGAGTGGCGTACGTCAAGGCTGTTCGCTGTCACCATTTTTGTTTCATTTCGTCATAAACGAAATAATGGAGGATTGTCTCCGGCACTCACAAGATGCCGGCGTGGACCTCCTACCTGATGAAAGACTGACTGATGTTGATTATGCTGACGACAAGGTGTTGCTGTTTGACAACTTTCAATCGGCACAGGTAATGCTAGACGCAATTTCGCGTTCTGCTAAGTACTTCGGAATGCGCTTTGCAGCTTCAAAATGCATAGTGCTCCTGCAAGATTGCTGTGACTACGTAGATTTGATGTTAGATAATGTAGTCATGGAGGTTGTCGACCGGTTTGTATATCTGGGAATCTGCATCGGGGGGCGGCGGCGGAGGTGTAGGGAATGAAATAGAAGCGCGTATCTCTAAGGCTAGGGCGGTATTTGCTAATTTGAGGCATCTTTGGCGACTGAGGGGTATTTCTCTGAAGCTGAAAGGTCGCGTATATAAGACAACGGTGAGGGTCGTATTACTTTACGGCAGCGAGACCTGGTCACCCAGGGAAGAAGACGTAAACCGTCTTCAAGTATTTGATCACTGATGTCTGCGTTCAGTAGTTCATATCGGGTGGCACCAGCGTGTAAGTACCGCAGAGCTTAGGAAGCATGTGTTTGGTAGTGATTGTCAAACGAGTTCTTTCGTTCCATCTCTACGTTTGCACAGGCTTAGACGGTCAGGTCATGTATTAAGGATGCCAGCTTTTCGTCTTCCACACCGAGCACTATTCGCTGACACAGCGACCGACTGGTGTAAGGTGCGAGGTGGCCAGGTAATGACCTGGCGTAGAGAAATGAAGTCGTTCATCAAGGGGTTGGCCAGTGTAGATCGAGTTCGTCTCCCGGACTGAGGCTGGGACCCTCGCGACTCACAAAGTCGGTGGCTGGGGACTCTAGGTAAGATTACGGCTAATCAAGGTCAGTGACGTGAATGTTGTCGTTGTTTGGCCGAGTTGTCTGTGAAGTGAGTGTATTTAATGACGCGAGGCAGTGAAAGCCGTCAGTAAGCTATCTTGCTGATGACGCCTTACTCTCACTTGCAGTTCGGTTGTTTTTTGTTTGCAAGGTGTAGGCACCGTGATGTTGAATGTTTGAATCTGTAGTTAGGTCTCTTCCCGTCCCCTTCTTTTTTCCTTCCCTCTTTTATACGTTTTTTTGTTTTTCTTCGTGGTTGAGTAGCAGTTAAGCATTCGTGTGAACCACTGATGTTGATGATGATAATAGGATCGTATGTCGAAGGTGAACCGAGCATAAGTGGGGTGTGACAATGCATCAGTCGTCTTTTTTCAAACGTTAATTATATATATGTCGGTCTTTCAGATACTCCTTATCTCATTCAGCCTGCGTTGACCACTTGTCAGAGGCGGGTTTATATTCTCTGTCAGCCAGGAATGTTCCAATTCTTATGGCGTTTGGATTAGAACCATAAGAATCCGATCGGATGCTATCGGCCATCATCGGAACCTCGTTGATACTGGCTAATGCCAGTTACTTTAACGCTGCTTATGGTACCATACGGGAATGTATACCAAATTTGAATCAGTTTGTGCATTGTTGCTTTATTAAGACGCATCCAGATGATATTAATCACACTGACAGGATCAGCGTCAGCTCAAACAACGATGCTTACAGTCTTGGTCAAAACTGTTAGATTTTATGTGCCTCCCAGACAGTTTGATAGAATCCACGCTGAATACAATCCGAGTTGTGGACACCTCTACTAGACATTTGGAGAGCATCTGTGCTTTATGCGTTCGTATCCATTACCTGGCAGAAATTGTCTTGTAATATACAGGTTGAAACAGATTCGCCTACTTAATAATGTGTGCATACGTATTACAACCCCATGGGGTCAGTAATTTTTTCAAACTGTCTGTTCAAGACAACCTTTGTCAGTAAGTGTCATAAATATCACCCCTCTTGGATGTGTTGTCTAACAGTTGTGAAGAAATTAGCTACTCATTCGTCTACGTCAGTTGAAAGTGCAGCAGGTGAACCTTTTTTACGTTTCTGTATAACCTGGGCTTTTAGTTGCTTTGCGGCCATCAATAAATTTGGGTGTATTTGAATGAATTATCAGCCCGATATGGATTAATGCGGCTGTAAAGTGATTAGGCTACTTAGAGTTGTTGAGGCGGCAGTGAAAGCAATCAGCTTTACAAGAAACGAAAGTCCTTAAGTGAATAATCTTGCAATAACTTTGTGAAGATAAAGGCGATGTCCAGTCGACGAATGGACAGAAATTCAGTGCGATTTCAGCCAGAATTTAGAAACTCATCATTTCCCATGAAGTGTAGCCGCTTCCAATTTAATAACATCAGCTATTCTTCCCGGCTTTTCCCCTTACAGTCTGCGCCATCGTAGGTGAGTTTTTTTACGTTCTGCGTGCTCTTAAGACGTACTGTCGAAAACTTTTACATCATACAATACAATACGTATCCAATGGGACCAAAGTAAGTGTCAAGCGGCAGCCGAAAGATTATTTCGAAGAAGCATCGTGCTGAAAAATTGAACAATTTTTATGGCTGAATGTTCGAGGCGGCTTCCGTAATAGCGGACCACCCACTCTATCGACGAATCCTGAGAGTTACTTGGTGTTACGGGAAAAATGGTCCATTAAATCATATCAAATAAGTTCTTTTTATCATTGTCTCATAGACAGTTTGTATGTCCCACTTACTCCGCGTGTAAGCAGCTCTGCACAATGAATCCTCGTTCTTCTAACCGGCTTGTTGGTGACATCACAAGCTGGTTAAATGCCCCTTGTAGGCCGTCGCTAGGATAACTGGGGTTTCTGTGCCTTCAACAAGTGGAATTTTATTTCATCGTTCCGTATGTGATTCGAACAGGAGCATCTATACCTATTCTAGTATTTAAGCGAGAAGTTGGGACTTTTTCTCTTGTTTCCTCTAGAGATCGCACGGCACCCTTTTCAGACAATCTTCAGGAAGGTCTGTAAGTGCCCATTTTTACAGACTGTACAGTAACTGTTTCATTTGTACACGGAAGGATGTTGTGCCCAGTGTCTCAAGATAGAGTATCCTTAGATTATTTCAGAAAGCGCACCATATATCGATCACCCTATCTGATATACCGTGTAGTCCACAGTTTAACTTCACTTCCAATGTTTCACTTGATTTGCCGATAATCCGTTCAAGCTCTCCTGACGATTCGTAATAAGCCCCTCAGTACGGCGTAATCGACAATGTCAATAACGCTGATTCAGACAGTCAAGTTAATGTGAGTATCTTCTGCGTCCAAAGGTTATCACAAAAAGCACTCAAAATGATTGGAATTTGTACAACACTGCTGATAAAACTACAAATACGCCGTCTTACCTTGAGTGTTAATTAACTCGACACTCAAATCACACAGCAGAAAAAGGCATGCAAAATGGCGCAACCAAAAACGAGTTCGCAAACGGTCAATGGACAATTTTAAATGAAATTATTAAAACAGTCGGATGCAGACGAACGTCAGGGTCTGTCAAACAATGTCGGCAAAGTCTCAGTAGATACGCAATGATATTTATTAAAAGGAAAAAACGGTTACCTTACATACCTAACGGTACAACAATTGCTATGGTTGACGTCAGAGAATCTCACATTTTGTCCAAAACCGCCTCCTTACTCGAGAAAACGATCCTACCCAATCATAATAGGCGGAAATGTCGTGAACAGTCGGCAGGTGACCTTCAGTATATTTTTAACTGTCTGGCCTCTATTTCGCTATGCTCATTGGTAGCTTAATAACATCAACCATTTTTTTGATGTCGGTCATCCCGTTTTCTGGCTCCAGAATGTTGGTAGGTCACTATGCGCCCTATAACTACCATGCAATTTTCTCCGTGTCACACAAATTTTCGGAGCAGAACAAGGTTGCTTTTTTGCACCCGCCTTTTGGTTTGTTTTGGACACAATTAACGGGGAACGCCGGGTGATTTTCGGGACCAAGATCTGCCATGTTAATTATATCAAGGAGGAGAATCCGATTTCCTGTCAATCGTCTTATCATACTGTGGACAAACCAGCGTATTGCGTCAAGGGTTTACAACAGTTGTTTAGTGCAAAATGTAGACAAATTCAAGAATGACTTTCTACAAATGAACCAAACATAATTCAGCAAACTAAACGTCCCATATCATACCGAACATAGAACCATGAACGTATCAAGCTAAACTCAACAGGTCTAACTAGGAATTTGGACGCTGTTTTCTTGTTTTTACTAATTACGAAGACCTTCCTTCAATACCTGCAACTTCGCTGTGCTTCCGTTCTACACTTCATCGGTTTCCACTTCGTTCTTTTCTCTCTCTTCTAGTGTGAATTGTAATATAGTAAGGTACCGAAACACCGGATGACTTGTACGAATACCGACCGCCATAACAGTGGTCTAGCTGTGTGACTTGAAACTCAGTTTGAATGACTGTTCTTGATTTCAATAGGACCAGATGTTACTTGACAGACGTTTGTCCACTGACCTGTTAGGTATGTGTAACTCTGTCAGTGCTACTCAAATACAGACAAATTGGTAGATTGTCAAGACAAACAAGCCAGCACATCGTGTCTAGAACCGGCCTGTTTGTGGAAATAAGTGTTGTTCTTTTAAGGATTTCATGAAGATTCACCCAATAATTACGTGTGACTTGCTGCTGTTTCGCGCCTTTCACATTTATCCTTCGTGTTACTAAAGAATCATAGGAAAAAATATGTTACTGTCATTTTCTCACCATATGAAGATTGTTACACAACCACCCTGGTTAGCCTGAGTTGGATTCAGTAGAAAATCACTGCAGACTAATACACGTACTCATTTTGGTGAGGGGTGCATATGCGGTATGCGGGTGAGTACAACAAATTTCCGGCTTATTCGATGTCGTTCTACACTGCCATAATGACGTGATCACGAATATTTCCACCTATGTGTACGTATATGGCATGTAGTTTATGAAGTCAACGAAACTGGAGTCGTTCAGAAGGAAGATTTTGACGGTCATCATGCGGACCACCAAATCTGTTATATAAAACGTGATGAAGGCGTTTATGTTAAAATTCACAACTCAGTGAGCGCCCGTGAAAGAATTCCCTTATTATACGATTGCACTTTCAAGCTGTTTTGCATGTGAATTCTAGCCCAATCGATCAAGTAGTTTACGCTCAGTATAGGTGTACAACACTTGTTTATCTTCCAATCGTTCTTTTATAGCTACTCAAGAATGCATGAATTCCTGAAAATCCAGGTTTTAATCGATATTTTTCTATATGGGTGTTTGGTAACTGTGTTTGTCATTCACTCGACCAGCAGACTTGGTGTTATTCCCCTCAGGCAAACAATTCTTCACAAACAATGGACTACACAATAGTCTGCACAACATTTTAATCAACTGATTGATTGTGTAATGCTCTATGATTTGAACCAATGAGATCGCGTTTCTAGGAAACGTTTTGGTTATTGAACAGATACATTTCAGCATTTTCTGCATTTTTGCTTGTCCATTCCGGCTAGATGCTGATTGTTCTTATGGGTTACAGAGAATGCCATAATCAACAGTTGGAAACACAGTGTTCGTGTAACTGTTCTCTTCTGATTCGTTTCTCTCGGAATTGCATACAAAATTTAAGGAACGACGCACTTGGATAATAGTTTTATATTATTTCATTTGCTTACAAAATGCCAGTCAGATTTTGGTAATCACATTTTGAGTAACTACACAGAATTCGTCACCACTTAAGTCTGTATGATTGCGACGACTTCAACTGACTTAATGGTGCAGTTCTTAACACACTCTGTTGGCATCTCGAGGCATAGCAAAAATATTGCAACTTATGGCTTCCCAGCAATCAGTGTTGTAAAATGTGTAGAGTGCATATGTCTGAATTCAAATGAGCGATTCACCGAGTTTTTCTCACAAACGGCAAGAACGACACGCATCACACCGGCTCCATGAAAATTAAAAACCCGATGTTGATTGGTTGCACACACGTCTGTGGTGTTGAAAAAGGTCAGAGACTTTAGCCTGGCAACGAAAGAAGTTCAAGTGACGAGCATGCTGTTGTCTATCACCTTAATAATGTTGAGGAAATCAAAACAGAGATGGTCTAAGCGGTATTAAACAATCTCGATGCAATAAATCTCTTGAATTTATCAACAGAGCCAGCACTCTTCGCACAGAGGACCAACAGCGCCTACGATCTCTGTTGGGCGACATGCGTGTTGCATTCCTATTGGTTCATTCGCTGTTACGTCCCACGACCTTGCTTTGAACAACACAGATGTTTAATCCCAATTCACATTCAAGTGACTTGTTCTAATCTCCATCTCTTACAAACAGATTCCATGTAGCAAGTGATCGGCGCTTTCGAATGGTTAGGGCCAATCGACCACCATTCTGCTTATGACAGCTTGCGCACCAGTCCTGATTAGCTGAACTTATACAGTATTGTACATATTTTCATTTTTCGCTTTGTTTTTATATACAGTCAACATCAGTTGTCCTTGTACAAAATGAACACAACTTATTTTGATTGATTCGACTTGACAATACCCTTTTGGTGCGCTCGTCTTGCCTTCTTGATGTTTCTGTTCCGCTTTGATCGGGGTTGCCTAAGATGAGCAATTCACCTGATGTGCTTTAAACTGGATATTTTTGTTTGTACATTTCTATAGGGCTAGTCCCCTACAAACCTTTCAAATCCGGAAATCACTCCAGTTCAATAGTAGTACACATAATTTCTATTGCAAACCCTTATTCGACCTCACAGTTGCCTTGCTGGTTTTATGAGTAATCACTCCATGGAAATATTGAGGCAGTCCTTGTGTTTCGCCAAGGCCATTGTGATACGTTTGGTAACCATGATGTTCACATATCGCTTCTAATCTTCAACGTAATTATCTCACTGATTCGCTCGATTGAATGGCGAAAACCAATTATCACTTTCAGAAGACCATATCATTGGCTGGTCTTTATACACAGTGTATGTAGTACCCATGCCTACACTTCATCACAGATTTTTCACTAAATATTTGGAGAATAATCTTTTAAGCATTATATATTCCATTACGCTTTTATCATCCGGTTATCTGGGCGGTTTGTTTGTACTCTCAAGTTGACCAGTCTGCCAGCCCGCTTCCACCCATCCAAACCTGTCAGTTTGTTCTTCTGGCTTAAAACAGATGGTCGTTGTGAACACCATTTTGATGACCTTCCATGTTGTCACCCATATTTTGAAACTTCATCCAGATCTAGTTCCGTCAATTACCCAAAGTTTATTTTGAATGATGATGATAATTCGATGATAATACTGCTTCCACGAGGGTGAAAAAACCTCCTTTTTACGTGTGATGTTTTGAGTCTCTTCTACTCTTACACCACTAATTTAGTTGGCTTATCAGTGCTCATGTCCCCTCTCATTAAGTGTGCTGTTTGCCCGAAGTCGTTTTCGAAGGATTCCAAACATTTTACTAAATCTCTAAAACACCTGTCACGTTGTACTTGAAATCCTGAAAAATAATTTGTTGGCCTTATTGCTTATGACCATTTCACAACATGTAAAAGTTTGTGGCAAAATTTCTATCTTTCATTTCGCTCTCTTTCGTGAGATCTATCCGATTGTATATATGCTTCTTCATCAGAACACATTATTGGCATTTGTTTACACCCACTCATTTAGACTTTATTTTGCCTAGCTTGTGTTTAATGGAAAAACGACCTTATTATTTCTGAACTAACCAAAAAACTGAATGGGTAGTTCTTTTATGTAAGTTACTCATATAAATCACACATATGATCACATTCAGATAGACTTTCCAGCCTGCCTCTTTCAAGAGAATCGCTAAACTCTAGTTTCGTTCTTGCTGGAGGTAGTCAGCAACCTGTATCCTTGCCACGACCGGAGACCAGAACTTCGGCCACGTTTAATTGAAGCAACCGTGGTGGCTACTGCTCCATTGATCACACACTAGGCACGACTGAATTATAACGTACAAGCAGTTAGCCAGATTCGCTGGTGAGTAATAATCAGACGAATCGATCGCCCGGGTAATAGACACGGTAAGTGTCCTGCTAACTCTAACCGAGAGCCCCAAGACTGGGACTTCTGTCCAGGCTGAATTCACGAAATTGAGTGATCTTGTTGAGCGGTATTTTAAACATTTACTCACCAGCGGTCGGTATTTTTTCATCCAGTCGAAACTGATTGTATGTGTTTGTTGAGCTTTTCCTGTGTTTATTAATATCGCTTCAACCAAGTTTGCTGATGATGAGCGTAGCCAAAAGTGGGCAATTTCATTTATTCAACTGCATAAAGTGTGTTATTGTCCTTACGTGACTTAATTATCTAGTACTGTGACGAATGTGGCCACGAATGTTTTGGCTGTCTCAGAATGGTAACGTACCTACAGTGGACCGCCATAAGATAGATGGTTAATGTCTTAGGTGCAGCCGATTTACCTAATTTTGTATTATTCGTTCGCGCCAACCAATTATTTCCAGTGGTTCAGTAAACTGCTCACCGTTCAGTTCACTGTCGTGGGTTATCACAAACTGTTGCATTTTCTTTGCCTCACCCCTGTTAGTTATTGCATCCTGAAACTTTCATTCGGCTTTTTGTTCAGAAATTAAATTCGTTCATTTTTTCTAACCTTATATAGAACGCAGTGTGGTGTACTTTTATACTGGAACAACTTTTGCTTTTCACTGTCTCTTTCTGTCTACCTATCCATTCCAATTTTTATCAACAAACAATCCCCTCATTTTCGCTTAGTTGGGGGAATGATTATTCCCCATGCCACTTTACGCTTAACTTACCATCTGGCTGGCGAGACAATTAGAATGCCCATTCCCATTTCCCACTTTTCCACGTTCATACTGGATATGAAGTATATGGTTCGGCGCAAGCCAACTGTGGTGAAGTATACATTTAGACATCCTCTGGATTTGGTTACTGCGACAAGCTATTCCGGAAATGGAAACTGCCAAACATTTTGTGTTATGCTGATCCGTGGATCTCAGTAAGTTGGCTGTCATTTATCAACTAGTATATTGATATTTGTACGAGCTATGTGATTGCCATCTTTTTACTTTCCGACATTTATATGGCAGGTTTCAAGGCAATCTGACTTTCATCGTCATTCTCATCTGTTTTCCAGTAGTGAGAATTACATTAGGAGCAAATCAATATGTATATTGCGGTAAACAAAGAATTAAGGAACCACCGCAGATGCAAGAAAAGCTTGACTAGAATTCCATTCGGTTGCATTATTGCGGGTAAGGTTATACATGTGTCCATATATGGCAAATTCCAGTGACTGACCACTGCAAGTCATTAAATCGATTTTTCCTCGCATCTTCATTGTCCAATTCTGCGTAGAAAAAAGTAAACACGACTATAATTTTTTAATACATAAAGTGAGTTAATTCACTGGGATTAACCCCAACTGGCATTACATCAATGGTTCACATTGCACAGGCATCGAACAAAAACTTTATGTGGGCTGAATAAAAGGGAAGAGGATGGGATGAATCTTATTTCATGAGGCCCCCGTGTCTGGACCAGATCACGCGAGATCAGAAAAAATCATCACCTCCATCGTTATCAAAGATATCACTACACCGGCGGACCCCGTTAGTGCTCAATTACCCTGTAAACATGAAGGGGAAATGCGGACGTTAGGATGGAAATGAGGATGAAGGAATTTACACAATAGGCAAGTACACGTAGGCTTAAATGTTCAACGTCAACGTACTTACACCCTGAAAACAAACAACCGAGTTATCCGTTAAAGTAAGGCTTTCAATGCTTTGATTCACAGACAACTCGGTCAACCAACAACATTATTCACGCCAAGGAACTCGAGTGGTCTACATTTTCCCCATGATCTCCAGTGAACGACTAAAAGGATTTTGACGGTCCCAGCCAAGAAGAAGAATGGAAATTACTGTTGCCAAACCTTTGATGAATAACTTTATTTCTTCAAGCCAGGTCATCATCTGTCCACCTCGCACCCTAAGCCAATCAGCTGCTACATCGGCAAAGAGTGCATAGTGTGGCGTATCACTTCCTGGCATTTCTAAAACATGGCCTAGGCATCTAAGTTTGTGTAACTTCGAGGATTGAACAAAAAACTCACTTTGTAGCGATCACGAAATATCCGTTTTCTATCCTGTTTGTTGCTTACTCCTTACTGACACCTGATACGAGCTACCAAACAGAGACTTCATTGGTCACAAATTTGAAGACCATTCATGTCTTCGCCCTTGAAGGACCCAGTTTTTGAGCCTGAAATCAACACAGACATCACAATCGCCTTATGCATTCAAACAGTACACTTTAGACAAATGCCGGAGAGGTTATGAATTAAAGAAAGTTGCTCTGACCTAAAGACACGAGCTTCCATCTCATTCGTAATTCCTCTACCGTTGCATGTGCAGCCTCCCAAATAAACAAACTGGTCAACAATCTTCCCAACTTAGTCATCTAACATTAAGTGTACGTAATCCCAGCATTCATGCAAAAGAACATCGTGAGCTGCGTTTTCGAAGCTAATTAAGAACTAACTTGCGAACCTCGAAATAACGTCTAACATTGTATGTGGTGCATTGAAATTGTCAAACTGCAATAACTTGTCTTCCAGTTTCATGTACGAGAGTTGATTCTTCTTGACTTCACTACGTGTGACAATGGACACAGGCCAGACCCGGATCATTAAAAGCTTTGGTTATCAATGCACCAACAAAGAGCCAAAATGAACTTCAATCAACCGTGAGCTACATTTACCACTGCTCGAGTTTTATACCTAATCTTGTGACGAAAGCGCAACCATAATTTACAGTACAAACAGCTAAAACGTGGACATGGACTCAAACCGATGCTCTTTTACAATAACTGATAGAAGTTACAATTGAAAGAATCACGTTAGCTTCATTTTCCACGCTTAAAATTACTACGCCGATCACGTATGCATCCACTGTTGGTGTAGATGCTGTTTTGGAACAGAAAGAATATGAACGTATTTGTATGCCGTGAGAACTGGATGAATACAGAGCAATTGATGTTCAGAGATAAAAAGGAGGGGCTGTGAGAAAATTGCACAAGTATCCGGAGACCGACTGTCCAAAAAGCTTTCCCGATCAGTTGAGGCTGGAACGCATCAACCAGGCAAATAGTACAACTTACATTTTTCTTTGAACAGCACTCTACACAGCTTTACTCGAACAAAAGACAACCGGTGATGCCAAAATTTGAGCAACGAAAATGTGGAAAAAAAAGAAATACAGAGCAAGTTGCCTGTCACATACAGGGCGCTGTATAGTTGACAAAAGACCAATAAAAAGACCTTGGAACAATTCTGATTTGAAACCACATGTTGTTTACTGAAGGATCTCTTTAAACCAGATGAGAATAAACAACAAACAGATCATTCCCTGGAACTGTGGAATGATCTGGGCGATCTGTGAGAAACGCGAAATATGATCAATGTTAGCAGTTGCTTATACTGAAGATTGCCCGGATTTGTGGTCATGTCTAGATCGAATGAGAGTTTTAAGCTTCATATCGACCATCACCTACCTGACGGACAACAGATACTACAAGTTTTCTATCTACCCTCTCGACCAACTCACATGACATAATATTGCCTCAGTATATTTCATTGTTGCACCCAGGTAACCGCATACAAATATCTTTTAATTACCTCGCACTCACCTATTCCTTGAGTCTTTTTGAATATCCAACAAAATTTACATCCCGATTAATACAGCAGCGTAAAATTATCAGCAACTCTGTCAGTCTTTGCCATACAAACGTGTGTCCGATCGACCTATCAACATCGGCTAATGTGAGAGAGATATCCGTTTCACTGGAGGACAAGTTGAAACTCGGGATGGTTAAGGAGAATTCGAATTAAACAGGTGTACATGCTCAGCTAATTTGTTGAGGATTCACCGAAATACTGCCGTCAATATCAAAAAGATGTGATTACGTAACCTCCTTAGTCAATGTGGTGCAGTGGAATAAACGCGTACATATCTGTTTCTTAATGGCCAGATCGACAGATCTGCCTGTAACGAAGAGTTCAGTGAAGGCTAGTTCATATGTACCCATGGTGGGACTAGGTTCTGGGACGTTTTGTGACAGTACCGGTTACCTATTCAGGTTCCAAACACAACGTGACATCAGTTCACGTTTGCAGTCGGTTGGTAGTGGAAGTTAAGGAACGGACAAGTCGCAGGACTTAACAAGTGAATATTCTTTGGAAGATGTTTTAACTTTTGACGAAAACATTCTGTTCTCTGCATAGCTGGAAAACAAAGATTTAGTCACAAATGTGAAGAGGGTTGGATGACTCAACGGTAAGACTGAGAGTGTTGCTGTGGGGAGGTCTTACAGATAGGAAACTATGACCCATGATGTAACCACATAATTCACGGCTGACAGTGATGTGTTGGATTTAGAGAACGGCAGACAACGGTAACACGTGAAGTGTTGCATGGTTTGTTGGAAAGCCTCAACGACAGACATCAAAGGAATGGAAACACCTATACTCAATGGCGGATTTTCCAGTTAATTTTACCGTTTACCTCTGGTTCATTGGAGTTCTAAGATAAGCACGGATATTAAGATCTAAACAGTATAACTAGCTCGCAGACAAATTATTCACAAGCTTCAGCACCAATGTCCCCATAGTAAGGTGTGTGTGAGAGTTTTCCCAAAATATACATCTGGTAAGTGACAGGAGCTACGATATAGGTCATATGGTCCCGGCGAATTCTGACCACTAATCACGTGCCAATTGTGCCATCCTACCCAGTAAAAAGAGAGTTTGAGGCCATTTGCAAACCGTACCCCTCACATGGATGCTGACTTTATTAAAGTCAGTCCTGTTCTGTTGTCGCCGAACCTTGTATGACATTTTTGGACGCCGGATGTTGAAATCTTTAGGTCGTTCAAAACGTGATGTGGAGAATACTTTACGCTACGTATACATAACGCGCGGTGTATTCGGATGTTAAGAGAAGTCCAACGTTCTCCTATTTTCGCAGGATTCCCCTACTTACCCTTCCAACCATATTCATGGAACCAATTATCAATGACTGAATATACTGTACTCAGTCACCACAGCATGTTTTCTGGAACATAGTTTAGGTGCATCGAAATTTTACACAGCCTTCGC
Source organism: Paragonimus westermani (assembly GCA_008508345.1). NCBI lineage: Eukaryota > Metazoa > Platyhelminthes > Trematoda > Plagiorchiida > Troglotrematidae > Paragonimus > Paragonimus westermani. The sequence continues at coordinate 312,263 of QNGE01000256.1, forward strand.
AGATAACGGGTTTGACGACATCAGACAAATATTGTTTGAGCGTGATAAACTCCTCCGGTAATCCCTGATAGATAATTCTTTTTATTTCGTATCTCTCAATCAGTTGAAATTGTCTCGCCTGATGAGAGCAGATTGTAAGAGGAGCAAGAGGAACCCGCTGTTTCAGACATAAGCTTATACAAACTGATCCCAGTATCACTATCAGTCAGCATGCCACCGTGCAAAGTATTAGTGTGAGAAACCTTTTCTAGACTTGACAGTGGTTGTGAAAAACCTAATGCATTTGAGCTTAAACGAACAAAATCACCCGTAAATGACCACGAATGGGTTCTTCTGTTGCGTAACAGTATAATGAATTTCTCTTGATAAAAGTCATCCAAGAACAAAATCCGTATTTCTGTTCCTCTGAGTGTAGTTTCTGTGTGGGAGAATACTCTGTCTCAGTGTTGAACTCTCGTGTCTGAAGTGAATAGACAAAATTTTAACATGTTGCGAACCGTGTTGTTTCGTCAATGATATGGTGTAACAAAGAAACTCAGAGTTCCAAATATACAAATTTCTATGGGTACAAGTTTGTGGGGAATTACGCAGTTCAGCCTTCTTGCAAGGTACAGGAATTGGCCGCCAGTCTATAAACACTGTTCTCTAAACTCTTCTGGTAGTTCCATAGGTACTGTATGACTGTCCTCCGCCCGAAAAACACACCACTCAGAGCCGTGTAAGCAAAATTCAGTGAGCATGAAATGAGCTGAATGTCCCATATAAATAAATCCAGCTTGTCTGGAAATTAACAGTACGGTGAATCATCATTGCGTGCAAACCCACTCTTAAGCATTCGTCTCGCCATACCGGCAAGCTAAATTTTAAGGTACCTTCAACTTAGCGGCTTAATATAAGGCTTATTCGAAAACAGTCCTGTTTCCTGAACTATGTCGAACGAAAGCTGAAAAAACGAATAATGGGACGAATGAGCAATCGTGATCTGCACTACTGTGTAACAAAGGTGAATGGTGAGAGGAAATCGGTTGTTTCAATCCGGGCTCCAACCATCGATGACACCAACCCAAATGGTGTAGCTGCAATACGAATTAATGTGTTGTCAATCGGAAAATAAGAAGAAGTAACTTGTGCTCGGTCAACTTTGAAAGTTTCCTAAAACAGTAACCTAGTGGTAGACGTATGATCCCGCCTCCCATGAGCCACATTTAAACTTAGATTTGGACTTTGAAAAAAAGTGGCTACACTGTTGCCCTGGTTCCGAATAATCATTAGCTGACCCTTGCCTCTCCGTTTTTCTATAGTGCTGCAACGAATGTTGAATGATGTGTTGGTGTTGTTCCTAGATGGGGTTGAGGATCTGGGTATTAAGGTGTTCGCCCAGCGTGATATCTAGATTTCAAACTTTTCATCACCGAACAACGTGGCATTATAGGTGCACGAGTGGTTCCGCTTGGACTTGGAATTACCGAAAACAAGCTTGTTCGTCACACGTTTCTCCTAAAGGTGGAATGTTGAAACTGAAGGATATACTATCGAATAGCTCCTTTTTAATCGATAATGTAACCTGGACAATATGTAGTTCTCGTTGTTGTTTACCTCGATTTATGGTCTTTTTCCGTGAATGATAACTGCATTGTCGGAATTTGTAGCCAGTCAGGATCAGTCAGTGGTTTACTAGCTATTGGGTGTAAAGCATACTGAGCACACCCTTGAACATCAGGGGGAGAGTGTACGTCTATTTCGAAAATTAAAGCACTTTCGTCCTCTGTTATTCACCGTGTAGTAAGCGTGTTACACTGAAACTTACCACCACCAAAGAATCACTCTTGCTCTCCCAAGATAGTGGTTTTTGTAGAGGGTAGCCTAAAGACAAATCCAAACTGGGATTGCTGACCTTAAAGGTTTATGTCATTGTGGAATCAAAAGGGCACCTTCAGCTGAGAATCGGCAAACGCTAGCATGAGTAGAACCACAGTCAGCCACTTTCACTATGTTACGTCACTTAATGATGTATCAAATCTGTGATATTCAACATCCTTATACTGCTGTTTCAAGGTGGCAATACACGAGTACTAGTAAATATGAACTTGAGTGTATAGCAGACAAGTGTGAAACAATACTCTGCCTATTGCTCATTCGTTGATTACATCGGGTATCACACGCTAGATCCTGATTGAAAACATTAAGGAATGTGGAAGACATTTGGATAGAGTGGGGTGAATTATATCGACGGAATTGTCTGTAGAATAGAATTAATGAACGTTTAAGGGTAACGGTTTTGCAGAAACCAGCTTACTGTCATTTGCAACTGAGTTGATTCTTTTCAAGGAATGAGAACCTATAGCCTGATTGTTCAGATATCCGGTGGACAACAGAAGTACAATCCTCTCCTTTCATTTTTCAAGTTAGGATTAGTGCCTGTTTTCTTCTCGATTCGATGGCCGTTGGGCGTAATTACTAATCACTGATGTGATGCCGTTGATGAGGTGGAGGAGTGAAAAGAATAAAATACACACTTCTAGCAATCTTCACAAGCAGTGATTATTTTCCTGAGGTCAACCATAGAAGAGACTCTACTTTATGTCCTCGTCTACATGTCCGTAAGTTGTTGAGCTGGATAGAGACTTTCGGTTTCCAGACATTCCCGTCCAATCGCATGTCTTACAGGGGTTACGACTTTGCAGCAGTTCCAATACGGTAGAAGTTGCTGATGAAACTGATAAACTTTCGGACACTGGGCTGACAAACGGAAGCAACAGAAGAGTTATTGTGTCTTGGTACTGATCACAATCACTGAGTGGTCAGCGGGGGTGGTTAATTTCGACTTAAACGCTGCTAACATTTGATTGCCGCTTTTCCATTCTGATACATTTTCCAGCCAGCCTCTGTAGAAAAGAGGCACTAGAGTCGAGTTTCTCTGTTGTTAGGGCTTGCCCGTAGCGCATATCCATGGATGGAAACGAAGGCAGCAGTTCCGTACGACTGATGTTCACCTTAATATCATCCAAACTCTGCCCTTGTTGTCAGCAGTCCAAAATATATTTTAGCAAGGTTAAAGACGCCAAAGATTTCGACTTGTCTCGGAAGTCCTAATTGCGAGGTTGTCGAATGAAGTTATCAGGACAGTTACGTTTTTTCATATCGAGACAATCAAACAATCCGATCACTATTCACAGTCGAAAGTGGCTGACTGTTCAGGCAGGACAAATCGGTCTTGGTTAGTGTGAGGTCAATGGAGCAATGACAAACACGATTACCTCATGAAAGTGTGACAGGCGTTCTGATCCTGGTTGTAGCAGGGATATGCATTACTGAAAGTAATAATGAAGTTGTCTTGCTGATGACGCCTTACTTTCAGTTATAGCTCGGTTGTTTACTTAACAAGACGTAGGCACATTGGTGCTTAATTTTGATTGTCGGTTTGGCCATTTCTGGTTGCTAGGCCCCTTCCCCTCCTTTCCTCTTCCCTTCTCTCTTCCTGCAAATGGTTGACCTTTCTGCTTATAGTTGTTTGACAGTTAACTATCAGTGTTTACCGCCGATGTATTGCTGTCCATGATAATGATGATGACTGGTGAGTTCTAACGGGAGTGATACTCGAGTCCAGTGCTAGCTGGAGAATATCTGAATTCCGGCGCTGCGATCAAATGCGAGTGATGTTCATATTGAACTTGGTTATATTCATCTGTAATCTTACTTTACATACGGTATGTCGAATGCGCATAGTGTGTGATAAGTTGGCTAGTGTGCGATAACCTTGCTTTACAAACACAGGTACCGGATTTCAACTGAGGGACTGAGCAGGATGATTCACAGGCAGTTGTTTTGACAGTTAATACACTTATCAACCAGACCGTCTAATAGAAGTTACCGGATTCACGAAAATTGGTCATCTATTCTGTTAGCTACATCACCCCGCTTCATCTTTCCGTGAAAACGATCAGTCATTTTTGATTGACTTGTGGACTGCAACGCATACATCCCTCTTTACTAGTGGGTTTAGATTTCAACTTTTGAAAAACAGCACAAACAAACTGAGCGATAGAAGCGTTAATACCTGAGTAACCTCACTCTTCTTGATTGGATGATTAACCGAAGGTTGACGTTTTTATCCGGGAACCAAACTTTGATTTCAGAAAAATAATCAAACAACCTCAAGCTGTACATCCGGCTACCGTTTTCAAGCTCAACCAGGTGGTGTGAAAAACATGAGACGCCGATATGTAATGGATTAACGTTCGTTATACATATCCGAGGTACCACAGCCAGTAAAATGTGAGCAACATGTTTAGTACTACTGTTAATGTTCAACTTACCTTGTAGTTTCTGTCAAAAAAGTTCAGTGTAGTTCCCATCGTCCTCATAATGTTACTCAACTTATCGGATCATTTGGACTAATTCCTATACGTGGGGATGATTGCAACTGTCCTAAACCATTGGCTCATCCACTGGTGTATTGCAATAAGCAATGAAAATACGCCTGCGTCTGGCATACAAAAGAACGTCTAGACAACAGCTAATACAGAACATCACCACCACAGGGCCGACATGTTCAACGGAAACTTACCGACTGAATTCCCACTCAGTGTTATCCAACGGACAGCGAGGACGTGCGCTTGTTTCAAGCCAGCGTTTAATGCAATGCAGATGATAGGAGTGCTATGGTAGGCGGTAAAGTGCGAAGTACCAGAAACTCAGTTTGAGTGAACGTGGAATGGTTTAATACTTATATAATTTATACAATTTTTCTATAAAAAACTAGTGGAATATGATACCAAAATCAAAACATCAAAAAAGCTGATTGGAAGATTGAGAATTACAGACTTGTCTTTTTAAGGGACAGAGTATGCTGCTTTTGAACTAACTCTGGCGATACCGATGTCAGCACTCACTTGTCGAACATGTATGCTTATCATCGATTGTCTAAAACCACAAGCGATACGTTTGTTCACACTTATGCTAGTCGAGCTGAATATGAGCTAATTTGCACTGATTACTCAGAATGTAATTTAGTTAGTAAACTTATGTATTCCGATCGTCCTTGTTTTTCCTACCCAAAAGTTAATTGTGAACCTGCGTATTCATGTGCACTTCAGCGAATCATCCGTGATTTTTCTTCCTCTCATAGCTATGTGAAACAGGCCAGATGTTTCCCTTCAGCTCACTCGCATTTACAAGTAAAGCGTTTTTCCCAGCTGTTGAAAACAAATACAAGTGGGTAGGATAATTGAAACTTATCGTGTCTAAATAATACACGGGCACTGATTCAAAAGTGAGCACATCCTCTCATTTTCCATGCTTTTAGTCTGCTTCACTTTAAGCGGATTCAGTTGCATTCAGACACGTGTCTCGTGTACCTAACACTATTCATTGGTCTTTGTATTGAAATACATGTCCGGAGGAGCATAATTCACGGGATTTATGGGGAACTTTGGATGGGGGTCACTCAGTCGTCTGGTCATCACAAACTGAGTGGGACAACCTGAGTGAACAGTGTACCAGTCTGTCATCAATCCTGATGCCTACGAAGCAAGCCAAAGAGAATTTACAGAAACTAAATTCAAAGATACGTAACACTGAAGACTTCAAGAGTTGTAATAAACGTAAATAACACCAGAATACAGCTGATCATCAGGTGTTGGAGAGAAACTGTTCACGGACTCTTGCATAGTGGGTCATTTCCGAAACTTCCTAGAAATTTCACACCTGACTTCCCATCTTAAAATTCAGAGAGCGCCGTGGACATTTATGGTGGGCAAACAAATGAAAGAAGGCAATATTAAACGATAAAAATAAGTTGATAGATCTGATGTATGCAACAATAATTACATGGGTTTAAGAATAAAACAACGATACGTAATCGGTGCTTGTCCAGGAACGGTACACTCACCCAAAAGAATTGATGTGAATCTACATTTCTGAGTGGGAAACAATGTGTGTAATTGCATCTACTAACATCCTACCATTATTTGCTATATTTCTTGAATTGGACAAAACAACTGGTGATCACATACTGCTAATGTGAACAACTATAAGCACACGCAGCAGTAGTCTAACCGGATCATTTAGCATACCAACAGTTCAGAGCAAAACTCAAATGAGGTTTGTTTGTTAAACAATGAGGGAGGAAAGAGGAACTTGGGCATAAAAATGACAGCAACCGGAGTCCATGCAAAAAGTCTTAAGAAAGATTCCACAACCACGTCAGCACTCCTTAGTGAATGCCATGTACAAACGATGCACAGCAGGTTCCAAAAAGGTAGGATGTGTACCATTCGTACACACAGCTTCTTAATCCTGCTTGAAGAGTACTGAAGGTTGACTGGCATCCGCAAACTTCTCCTTTTTTGAAACACAAATCAGTTCATAGTGAGTTAACTCGACTTGTTGAATCAAAAGTGAACCAACTATGAATCATTTGAGACTCTGTTAGATTTAAACCACTAACAGGAACAAACCACCAGACCGGTTTGACAGGCTAATTATTACTGATACAATTTTGGTTCTCAGCGGTGATGGTGGATTTGAACGCGAACTTATACTAAAGCAATGGATTTCTTGGACCATTTGAAGGATTACATACCAGACAGTGGAACAGGTGAATGACTGAACCCAAAGGTGAAATATCTGAGTTCCCAAACTGGCTTCGTAGCTTACATGGTAGCGCTCCTGTTATTTTTTGGCATGCTGATTCTACCGCTGTTTCGAATCCAGCCAAAACTCAGAATTTCTATAATCGGGTCCCTTCTAAAATCGGATAATTTGCTTTATTCTAGGAAATTTGACAAGTATTATTTAAGGCCTCTATTAGATAGATTTCACAGTGAATAATCTACAGATTTTATGCAAGATAATGCATAGTCTGTGCACTCTAATCATAATCTGTCCTTAACTACTGTGTTCAGCCGATAGACTGTTCTGTAACCACTGGGCGAACTTTCATCGTAACGATTAGTGGGTATTGCTATAATACCATCTGAAGTTTGTCGTGGTATGAATTGACTATAAACGTATTCCCGGGGCACAAAAGTGGGTAGAAGATGGGCAAGCCGGCCTCTTCATTAATGCAACTGTGAAGGACCCCGAGCTTGGTTGTAAATTTGCGTTGTTCCTGATGGTTGGGAACAGTGGTGGTGTTGTTCGTAGCTCGGGTTGATGGTTTTCGTATTGATATGTTCGCCGAGCTTGGTATTCGGGTTTCAACCGTTTGCAACCGAAATGCCAAGCTCGGCGAACATATCAATACGAAAATTTGTGTTGTGTGTGCGACTAGCTGAACAACCAACCGACTACTCATCAGTAACCAACAGTAAGTCGATTCAAATGATGGACAGATCGATAGGTCAGGTGTGCGCGTTTTGTCAACTGTTATCACCACTGATCAGAAACCACGTGGAGATTTAATATTTGCTGTTAATACTACAATGTTAGATGGTATTAATGATAGGGTGAGTCAGCAACGACTCTCTGGCAAGGTTGACATCACTATTAGACTGATTCACAATTTAAAACAGACATCTTAGAGAATGAAGAACAGAATGTCCACAACTTTCGTGAACAGTCAGAAACTGTCAATATGGCTTCTGCAACTGCCATCAACAATTTCAGTGAGCACAATTTAAAAGAACTTTTTTCTTCGATCCAGTCACCAAAAAGGGTGCCGCAATATGCGATAAAGTTAGCTTTTCGATAAAGGTCGTTAGTGTGGGCGACCACAATTAAGTACATAAAATCGCGGTATTCAGATAAGATCGACATTTTAGAAAACACAGTGCTGTTTCTAATTACACAATCTAAAACTCTTTTTTTTTGTCCTGCCTATCCTGTATTACGTTATGGTATCTGTATTCTGGATAAATATGTTTCCCATATATTGCAGTTACTAGTCAGTCTGGGATCTTTCCCAGCATTTTTGTAACTTATTGACATAACCCTGACGGGCGGTTCATGGTGGATCGTGACGAAGTCAACGATCACTATCTCTCCACTAGCCTCAATTTCCTGAAACCGAGAGGTTGCCCTGTTACCTACGTTTGCTTGTAATGAACTGATAACCATCCCACGTAGATTTAGTACTCATTGGTTGGAAGTGCCCTTATGAAGACCGGATCATCATCCGAGTCTAATGGGCTGACACAGAAAGTATATCTGTTGGGGTAAACGGCGATCAAATATTTATAGTACTCAACAAGTAAAAATCGTGACTTTCTACTGCTTACTGGATATTAGTAGTATCAGCTCGCTTCCGAAAAAAAAGTTTTTACTCGTGCTTATTCATTGTTTGAATTTGTCAGGTCGGGATAATCATATTGAATTTCTAACCACCAACCGCTTCTTGCCTCCATAGTTGTTTGTACAAACCAAAGAAGGAAAATTTGTTGGCAACGCGGCATCTGGAACCACACAAGCCAAAAAGAACACAGTTCATTCAAAATGAGGCGAAAGTTGTCAGCCCAGATTACTAATTATGCACACTTCAAGATGAGATTATGTTTTTTAGAAGTAAGGTTGGTAGACATTGGACGCCCTGTTGGCAACTTCAAAATCGCTTTAATCGTTGGTTGAAAAAGTTCTACTGAGATAGTAGCTCGTTGTATTCACGGACGTGTTTGCATTAACATTCTTGTTTGTTGTTGTTGTTGTTTTGCCACTTTGTATTTCCATTTCGTCGCCTAAAATTGTTTTCTCAGGATAATATTGTCCATTGGTGTGGTTAACCTAATTTCAGACCACAGTACCAAGTGGTCAGCTTCATAACTCGTTTGATATAAACGCACGAATCACCTTTTCTGCCACCCTAACTTGGTGGTCGGTCTTGTATGCCATGTTGACCAGGACTTGAGTCCATGCTGATCTAGGCCGGTCAAATCAACCATAAAAATTGCAACCGTGCTTGTAGGTTCGCTTGTCCCGTTGCTAACGTTACTGCATGTGTGGTGGAGCGCCAGTCTTTAACTGTACTGGAGAACCATAAATATTGTTACAGCACTGTTGTCTTACGTACTTAGAATAAGGTTGGAAAAATCATCCCCAAACAAAATGCATCCCGATCGCTTGGTAGATGACCACGATTGCCCAAGTACTATTCTGTACGATGGAGAAACTCGTTATGCTTCTCCGAAACTTTGTGTAGCGTATCAAAAATCTACTATGCAGTAGTAATCAGACTGAGACGTTAGCTTCTGTGTACAATGCGCTCTCAGACTCGGGCAGCTCTTTACTGTTAAGCAATCCAGCTCTGACTAAGTTCCCTCGAAAATCACGATTTTGTTTTGCAGATCTGGTTTTTGTCTCAGAGGCGCCGGGTTAGATCCTCCAAGGGAAAAGTGTTCCCTTTTTGTCCAACAGGTCAGGCTACTGAATCAAGGGCTGTATGTGAGAACTTTCGAACCGCCATGCGAACCACCCGCGGACATATTATGTTGTTTTTCTGGATCCATGTGGAAAAAGACGGCTGGGAAACCACACCGCATTGTTCGCAACAGAAATAAGCAGTGCGACACTAATAATTCAGGCTTGAGTGAGGCAGGGCTTGTGGACCGAGAAATTCTCCTGGAAACTGCTGCTGGACACACTCTTCACGGGATCAGTCATCCGGTGAAAGGTTTTAGGGAACATCGCACTGCTGACGGCATCGAACATGTGATAATAAGTGAACCACACGGCATCGGTTCCCGAACCATATCCATGTGTCTACAGCTCCGTCCTGGTAGGCCTGCGACTTATTGTTGTTCGCGTTTCAAACACGTTTTGCACTGATGATACAAAGGACCAGTTCTATCACCAGTTCTCCCTCACAAACTTCTTTGAGCCGGCGAAAGACCAGCCGTTTATCTCTGTTGACCTCCGAGCGGGATTTGAGCGTAGCTCAGCTACCTGGAGTGATATCGTCAAACCCCAAAACATTGGTGCTCCTAATGAAAACGGTGACCATCCGTTACATTTGTGTTTTGCTCAAGAGTTTGCAATCAAAGACACTTGATTTCAGCTGGAATTTAGCGATGTCAATGTTCGGACTCATCCACAAAGCGGACATCCTCACTGGCTTGCCTACATGACTTTGCGAAGGTGCAACGTCGGTGGAGTACGTGTCAAGAGGGTGATGTGACAGGGCGAATGCAGCACAAACCATATAATTGTCAGAGCCAGATTGTTTACTTATAATTTCGAACCAGCTGGACGGCACCGAAAACCGTAGGCTGAGCCAATGGGGACCTAAAAATTGAAGACGGTTTATCATCGCCTAGCTGTCGATGGCCTCAGAGGCGCTTTCACACCCACTATCCCCGGCGAAATGTGAAAATGTTTCAAGTAGAAGATTTCTGATAAATCTCAGAATAATCGATATACAACACCAGAAATAATAAAAGTGGTTCAATGGCAACGGTATACTTAATTCAAGACTGAAGGAACACTTTTTGCTGTTTCCACAATAAATGCAAACAATCAGACAAGAGGATCAAATTTCGGAACGCGCTTCGTATCAACTTGCCGATCGGCTTCACGGAAGTAAGAATAGCTGGGTGGAAAAACACTTGCGTTAAAACAAGCTTTTGTTGACCTTTAACAGCAAAGTGAGTTCTGTTGTTTGCACAGGGCGACTTTTGGCCTATTCGCCCAAACTAATAAGGCACTGGTGGACAGAGGTGCTGTATACAACCGGTGGATACCATGAAGTCCTAGCCAAACCGCTTTGGTTGCCTTCTAAATCGGCCTACTGCCACCGAAGTGGCCACCGTAAATGACCTGCCACAGCTAGACACCAAAGGGTCACTTGCTGTCGCTCGGGACTCTACAGAGATGCAAGAGGCTGTTGGGCAACTGTGAAGTGGAAAAGATGGAAGTAAGGACGAACTGTCAAATGAAATTTTGAAACACGGTTATCCGATCGCGGAGTGTGTTCAGCTTCGGTTTGCGTACTACATCTTCTAACAGGAAAGTGACTCACTGGAGTTCAATGACATTCTAGGTGTACCATTGTTTAAATACTGCGTGCAAGAAAATTAAAAACTAACGGGAAGTTTGTTTGCCAAGCTGCAATGAATTTCTGATCAACTATTTAATGCCAAAGTTTTGGAGCCCAATGTTTCCGAGGAACAATTTAGATTCCTGGTGGGTAGCAATAGGACTGACATCGTGTCCGAAGTTCGGCAGGTTCATTAGAAGTGTTGTAAATGCAGCCATTCTAGTGTACTGTCTATTTGCGGAGACAATCAGGACGTGACTTCGCAAACCGTAAGGCTTTATGGATGGCGCCGGATAAGTTTGAAAATTCACGTAAGTTAGTCATTTTTAATAAACTGTTGTAAGCAGGTGTGGAGTCAAAATGACACTCGTGTGGATCGACATCTGACTGTTCTGACACTGTCATTGGCGTGAAACAGAATTGTGTTCAGCCTCACCACCCGTTTAGTTTGCACCTGACCGCAGTGCTAACGATTGTTTCTTAGAACTCCGAATATAATGTCCAGGTTAAATAGCGCATGAATAAACTTCTACTAGATGTCTGAAGTTTTGGTGTTCCAGGTCTACTACGTAATTAGACTACCCGCACGCCGGTGTTTGTCGATAGCAGTGAGTTATTTCCAAAAAGAGAAAGATAACTGTAGCGACTGTCCACAGCCTTCAGGAGATCACACTATTCAACCTTGAACAGGATGTCAATACCAGTAAAACATTTTGTCTCTTTCAGTCTGCTCCAAGCTGATGTATTGTGACCACATTTTAAATTGGCATCAATGGGAGACATTGTGGACAGCGCTTAAGTGTCTGATACTTAAGTAACAATATATTGAAGATCTACTCATGGATGGTGAGTTGTCAGTTGTCTCAGCCAGAGTTTTTGTTGCCTTCGGACGTCTTGATAAAGGTAGGCATGATACTGTTCACGTTGCTGTAGAGCATTGGAACCTGGACACTATAACAACATAATGTGTAGTGTCTAAACCGCTTTCATTTGCAATAACTGTGCTGCATTCTGATGAGTGGTTGAACACGGTTGCTAACGTTTAGGTACTTTGTCCAGCAGACAAGGAAGAGACTGCAAACACGCTGATGCTCCGTCAGCTTTGCTGGCTAGAATACATCCAATAAACGGATTCTCAAGCATCTGCTACACGGGCAGTTAACAACACGCAATTGAAATCCAGGTGGTCAAAAGCTACCATAATAGGCTGTTATCTGATTAGGACTTTGGTGTTGTAATATCGATCTTAGATACTCGGAGGAATTATATTTGAATCGGATTGTCTGAAGGAATAAGATCCGGATGGACGTCTTCGAATTCAGTTAGGCGCAGTTGCGTGGGCATGAATTCAAGCTTGCGATGCGTAAAGTACCTACAGTTGTTATTGGTCGCTGTAACATTACTGTATGATGTTGTGATAAATGTGGCCACGAATGTACCGGCCATTTCACACTGGTAGGTTTTTAACGTACTGGTAGCACACGGCCAACAAAAAGGTAACGAGCAAGTGGGACGTGAGCAAGCTAGTCATTTACATATTTTGTTCTACATATCAGTCAACCACCCTCGTCGTCTACAAAAGCACTCACTCCCTTATTCGAGAATTCAGGTCGTGGTAGCATGTTGCTGTTTCTTTTGTTCGGCACTGATGATGCATCGCATGTGGAAGATTTCGTTTGGTTACTCATGCCGGATTCAAGCATGTCTTTCTATCCTATCCTATTTGGGAAGCATTCATATACACGTTTGTACTTCAGTTCTTGATGTCCTATATTTTCACTGCCCTTCTTGGTAACTTTGTGTTGAAGCCCCTCTACTTTTTTTCTCAAAAGATAAGGGTTTCAATTTCGTGCTGCCTACTAACGGACCACCCAACACGGGTAGGCTAGATCACACAACCTTTCACTTACAAGCCTCCGCTCTTTCTTCTTCGGAGCACACTTGATGCAAGGTTGGTAAATGGAACTGCAAGGGGTAAGGCATAAGCTACTTGCGGTGACATATCCGCTGGTGCGTTTTAGCTCAGACCGTTGTAGCCGGCTAACTTGGAGACAACTGCTGTTAACCTTATGTGGCTATGTGGTTCAGCACTCACCTTTTTTGTGCTGTTCGGTTACAGTCTGTTGTCATCTCCATTGATCTATAGCGGTTAAACATCGTTGCCAGCCATTCATGTACGGCTGTCTACTGTCAGATGTTGCTGCAACCTAGCCGCATGCGTACACATCCTGTCACGGATTGACAGCATTGTGCGTTGTATTGTACTTAGTAGATCAGCGGGAACGCTATCTTGCGTCTGGCGGCGGTCAAAAGTTTGATGTGCAATACTCGATACTTATAGAGAATCGTACGTGCCAGTGATCGTGGCGGCTGGATTCGAAGGCACTATCACGATTGCACCGGCCGCATCTGAGTTGTGAGTAGCCAAAGTGTTCATCGTAAGGCAGAGAGTGGGTTGAACGACAGACAAGTTATCTCACTCATATTTCGCGCAATCATACCAGCCAAAAAGTCCCCTCGATTAGTAAGCCAGTGGTTTCCCATTCCAGAAACATCAGTCAAGATGATCTGCCATTTTGAACCCATTTGTTTTTTGTCCTAGGCAAGACAACAACATTGCCCCTATGTTAGTAGTCACTTCTATGCATTCTGGACATCTGATTTTTGCCCTCTTAAATCATACATTTGGAGAGCTCACGGTGCTCCGTTTCCTTTATCCTCAATTTCTTAAATCTTAAGATGGATATGGCGTGTGTGTCTGTGACCTTTTCTGCTACCTTGGCGTGGTGGTCAGGCTTGCGTTCTGTTTTGATCCGGAGGGCTGTGCTGACTAGGACTTCGGTCCTTGCGGGTTCAACCTTGTCAGATTGGCCAAAGGGGAGCAGCCAGACAAAAAGCAGATGCGTGCGTTTGTTATGCGTGTTGATGGTGTGCTGTATCTTCTTTGTGCGTGGTGCTCGTTGCTGCCTAAACTGACTTTATGTCTGTCTGCTGGGACCGTGTGTGCAGTGTTACTGTTCCTGTGAGTGGGTGCTGGATCTGCTTTGATATCGCTGTCGAACCTCTCTTTGGTGGCTGATGCTGCTGCGACTGCATGTGTGTGTGTGAGTCACCTGCTGCCTTACGGTTTAGGCTTTTAAGCCAAAGGCTTTGGTTGAGAGCCCTAATCGCTTTCCTGCACAGGTCTAGGCGTCCTGGCAGTATCCGAAGCAATGATGATACAAACTAAACCAAATAGTATACTGCATCGGCCGTCGCGCAGGATAAACCGGGTCGCCCTATCTGCTGCACATGGCAGGGTGGATAGGCGAAAATATGCTACTGCCAAACACTCACCCTCATACCTTCCCTCGAACAGGAGACCCCTGGAGATAATGCCCAGTCAGGTACCAGTGCCCCGAGGACCAACCTGATACAGGCCCGAAGACGCAGGACGCTCACCATTTGAACTTGGAACGTGCGCACGCTGCTGGATCGATGCAGCGTCAGAGAACGACCGGAACGACGCACGGCCCTGATCGCGATGGAACTGCGTCGATATGGAGTCGAAATAGCAGCCTTGAGTGAGACAAGGCTTGCAGACGAAGGTAAGTTGCGGGAAGCAGGCACCGGGTACACCTTCTACTGGATAGGCTACCCGACAGACGTTGTTCGGGAGCATGGTGTCTGTTTTGCAGTCGCTGATCGCATCAATGCTTTGATGGTAGGCGAACCGCACGACATCAGCTCTCTAATGCTGTCCATGCGCCTGCGACTCGGTCGAGGTAAGTGTGCGACATTTGTTAGTGTTTATGGTTTAACTATGTGTCACACTGATGATGCAAAGGACCAGTTCTATGATCAGCTGTCCGCCACAATCCGGTTGGCGCCGGTGAATGACCGACTGTTTGTTATGGGTGACTTGAACGCTAGAGTTAGTCGCGACTCGGGAGCTTAGCCGGGAGTCCTCGGACCCCACGGCATTGGTTCAGTCAACGAGAACGGTGATCGTCTGCTGCACGTGTGCGCTACTCACGAGCTGACTATCACGAACACCCAATTCCAGCTGGATGCGAGAGACATCACGACGTGGACCCATCCACGAAGCGGTCACCACCATCTGCTTGACTACGTGATTATGCAGCAGCGTGACATTCGTGAAGTGCGCATCACTCGCGTGATGCGCGTCGCTGAATGTAGCACAGATCATAGGCTGGTCAGGACCAAATTGTTTATCCATGTACGTAAGCTTGTTTATTGTAGATCATTCAGACAACGACAGAAGCTGGATATCAGACGGCTGGAGAACTGGGAAACGAAGACTGCCTTTCAACGTGCAGTCATCGCTCGTTTGCAAAACGTTCCTGTATCCACTACCCCTGAGGGTATGTGATAACATTTAGAAGAACAGATTACGGCAGCAGCCACCGGGACAATTGATGTGGAGCGCAAGAAACGCCCGGATTGATTCGATGACAACAGCGTGGCTATCTCCAACTTGGTACGAGGGAAGAATGCCGCGTTCGCCACATCCACACTGGACCCGGCCAATGGAGCGGAAAAGACTGCGTTCCGGAATATCCGCCGTCAACTGGCCGAGCGTGTTCGCGAACTCAAGGACAACTCGTGGAGGAAACAGGGCGAGCGCATGCAGGGTTTCGCAGATCGTCGGTAACACAGAGAGTTCTACGATTCGCTTAAAGCGATCTTCGGTCCGTCTATCCAGTCTACTAAAACACTGGTAGACGTGGACACCGGCTGTTCTTGCAGCCAGCCGGAAGACGTCATGAGAATATGGCGCAAACACTTCGGCAGCCTGTTAAACCGCCCTACTACAATTGATTGGGCGACTGTTAACAGTCTGCCGCAACAGGACGTCAAATCTTCGCTTGCTCTCGCTCCAGATTTGCTGGAGTTGCAGAGAGCGATTGGTCAACTGCGCAGCAGGAAGGCTGCGGACGAGGATGGACTGCCAGGTGAGATCCTGAATAATGGCGGTCGGGCGTTGGAACGCGCTTTGCTCCAGCTGGTTCACTCCATTTGGGAGCACGAGGTGATGCCGTAAGACTTCAAGGATGTTCTTATCGTACCCTTGTTCAAAGGCAATGGTAGCAAGCAGTGCACCGACAGCTACCGAGGTATCAGCCTCTTGAGCTATGCAGACAAGGTGCTTGCCAGAATCCTCCTGAACCGACTGAATGGAAACGTTGCAGGGATGAATGTTCCCGAGGAGCAGTGTGGATTCCGGTCGAGTCGGAGTACTATCGACCTGGTGTTTGCTGCTCGACAGCTCCAGGAGAAGTGCCGGGAACGTAATCAGCCCCTGTATGCCTTGTTCGTTGACTTCACCAAGGCGTTCGAGTCCGTGAGTCGCGAGGTGCTGTGGACGGTGCTTGGTAACTTTGGGTGTCCAGGTAAGTTTGTCAATATGGTTAGATTGTTGCATGCGGGCATAAAGGCGAAGATGCGACCGTGTTGATCGACCTCTGATGAATTTGACATCGTCACTGGCGTGAAGCAGGGTTGTGTTCTAGCCCCAGCCCTATTTAGCCCTTATTTGACTGCGATAGTAACAGTTGCTTTTCAAAACTCTGAAGAGGATGGCGTTGAGGTGGAGTACCGGACGGACGGGCGGCTGTTGATTATCCGACGTTTCGGCGCCCCAACCCGGCTACAGACCTCAACGATGCGGATGCTTCTGTTCGCTGATGACAGCGCCTTGCTAGCGCACAGCGAAGAAGAACTGCAACGTCTAGCTACATCGTTCGCGTCGGCAGCATCGAAGTTCGGGTTGGACATCAACACAGGTAAGACGTTTTCGTTTTCTCAGCCTTCTCCTGGTGGAGGTGCTGCTTGTGTACCTCCACCCGAAATTCGCATCGCTAGAGATACTGTGAATGGCTGCAGGGATTTTTGATACTTGGGTAGCAACTTGTCGACAGATCTGTCCGTGGACCGCGAGTTGAGAGCGCGTGTGGCAAAGGCTAGCGCTGCTTTCGGGTGTCTTGAAAGGCGTGTCTGGATGAATCACAACCTGAAGATGGCCACCAAGCTGTGTGTCTACCGCTCAATGGTGGTGTCTATCCTGCTGTACGGCAGTGAGACGTGGACACTGTATCAGCGGAACGTGAGCTAATCGAGCCGTTTCCATGTTCACTGTCTGAGGCGCATCTTGGGTATTCGGTGGTCGGACATGATTCCGAACACTGAGGTACTCCGGCGAGCGGAAATGGACGGGATGGAAGCCATGTTGATGCTGAACCAGTTCCGTTGGCTCGGTCACGTTCGTCGGATGGGCGATGACCGTATCCCGAAGCAGCTACTATACGGACAAGTGAAGTCAGGTAAGCGAAATCCCGGTGATCAGAAGCGGAGATACCAGGATGTTGTGCAGGTAAGTCTTCCACGTTGTAACATTGATTTCAGATGTTGGGAAGATCTGGCGTTGAAACGGACGACCAGGAGGAATACGATCCGAACGGGTTTCCGAAAGTTCAACGAGCAGCTACTGCGCGGTCGCAAGCGGAAGCGTGCGGTACGCAAAGAAACCATTGGTACCATAGGTCGCGGTGACGTAACTATATGGAGTTGCGATGTGTGCGGCCGCGAATGCGTTGGCCGTTTGAGGTTAATAGGTCACCAACTTACTCATAGTACCCCGTCGGCGAAGAGATGACGAGTACGTTAGGCTCCGGTCAGGTAGGTAATATCAATGTATCCATTCTACTCCTGCTCGTTGACAACTCATCCGCTTCCCTTTTCACAAACTTGAGCATCTGTGGTATTCCATCCATTCCTCTCTTCGGCTTTGTCGGTGTATTGTATAATGAATGATCTGCCTGGCTTTTCATAGTTCAATGAGAACTTTGCTTCTCATTCTTATCTTCTTTGGGATGCAACAACCTGCACTCCTATACTGCAACGCTTCTTGTATTACACTTCACAAATCTTTCTTCTTAGTGAAGATCTCGTCATTGCAGCCTCTCTTTGTTTAGTTTCCGAGAGATAGGGGTTCCGTTTCCTTATTAGCCAATCAACTGGCTAACCAGCATTGACCGGCTGGACACAAAGGCCCCACTGGCACACCTCCCAGTCTTATTCCTTCGGGTTTACACTGGATATGTGGTGTGTTGGTGGAACTGCAATTGGTGCGGTGCAAGCCAATTGTGGTGATGGCTAAGCGCAGGCGTCCCTTGGCTTCGGTCACTGTGACAGGCTAATCCGAATCGGATGCCGCCAACCGTAGAACAAGACGTCGGCGAAGAGACGACAAGTACGGTAGGCTCAGACAGGTCATATCAGTATATCCATTCTACTCCTGTTACCGACTGCATCGGCCAACATCCTGGTCATTGACAAGTAATCCGCTCTTCTTTTCAGAAACTTGAGTGTCTGTGGTCTTCTATCCATTCATTTCATCAGCTTTGTTGGTGTACCGTATGATGAATGGTCTGTATGGATTTTCGTAGTTCAGTGTGACTTTTGTTCTTCACCTTCATATTCTATGGGATGCACTAAGCCTGCACTCCTATACTGCAATGCTTCTTGTATTCCACTCCACAAATCTTTCTTCTTGGTTTAGATATCTTGATTGCATCCTCTCTTTGTTTAGTATCCGAGAGATAAGCGTTTCCTTTCCTTATTAGTTAGTCAACTGGCTAACCATCATTGACCGGCTGGACACAAAGGCCCCACTGGCACACCTTCCGGTCTTGTTCCTTTGGGTTTACAATGTATATATGGTGTGTGGGTGGAACTGCATGCGGTGCAAGCCAATTGTGGTGATGGCTAAGCGCAGGCGTCCTTTGGCTTCAGTCACTGTGACAGGCTAATCCGAATCGGATGCTGCCAACCGTAGAACAAGGACTGGTGTAACGTAAGTTAATTCTGGCAGGTTTTCTACCCCCGCCTTTTTTGACTTAGGTTGTTGGAACTGGCTAACCCGAACGAATACATTGTCGAATCATATTTTTTACCTAAGCTGAATCGTGATCTGTCAGGTAATTAGCTGACTTGATGTGTTAGGTGAGGACAGTAGAATGGACATTCGAACAGCATCGTTTACAATATAGTCCTGAGAGTTCCGAGCTGTCGTTACCACAACCAATGTAGGGATGGATTATGTTCATCTCGACCAACTAGGTGTTTGCTGATTATGCGATAATTCTTGTGCTTCGCCACACTTGGCAGATAAATCACCAGTAGTTTGTTTAAAAAATGGCCTCTTTTAATAACGTGTAACGGTTGCTTGTTCGGACCTAGTTCAGACCAACTCCGTCTGTTGAAAGTAAACATGGCGACTCATTTACATCCTAGCCGTTCAAATTTCTTGTGACTGTAAACGCAAAAGATTAGTAACAATGGAGTGTTAAAAGATCACATGCCAGTTTTTTTCCGTCTGATATGCTATACACGTGAGGCGAACATCACACTTTGTGAGTTCATCCGGAAACTATGTGGGAAAAAAAGTGCAAGACGATTGTAACAATCAAACAAATTCCAGAGAAATAGTCACGAATAGAAATCTGACTATAATTAGTCCGTTTTCAATAAGCAGTTACGTGTTATGTGTGACCACAAAATTGGGTTTACTATTGTGACACAGTATGCTAAATTTGTATTATAGGAAGGTAGTACGTAATTATCGGTGCTGTCTGTTTTGTTCTATTTTTTATCATTTCAAATCGGTTCGGACTAATACAAGAATATGACCAATTGAACAGGCTTCTGCATAGCGGTTGCTTGCCAATTAATTGAAGGACCTACGCTAATTTCTGCGTCCGGTGGTCACAGTCCAAGAGCCTTATGGCTGACTGTATTCGAAATCTCGAATAATGAGTAGTTAAGTGGGCATTCTGCCCAATTTGACTTATCAGTCAGCATTACTTCCACACAGGATTATTGTATTATAATGACCTAACCACTGCCTCCAGTGAAGTGTTCATAACCGATTTATACAGATAAACCAGCCGATGTTTTCTCCTCAGACTTTCCCGATATGATTGGTAGAATAGGCTATTCACTCTTGTGTATGATGTTCCTTAACTTTTGCACTTCAGGTAGCTCACGAGATACTAAAAGACCGCCACTTCACTGTGAAGTTCATCGACGTAATTTTAAACTGGCACTGATGGTTGGGAACAGTGGTGGTGTTGTTTGTAGCTCGGGTTGATGGTTTTGGTAGTCGTATGTTCGCCGAGCCTAGCATTTAGGTTGCAAACGTTTCATCACCGGGCGAGGTGACATCATCAGTGCGTAAGTGTTTCAGCGTATATTCAAAGTATACGCTGAAACACTTACGCACTGATGATGTCACCTCGCCCGGTGATGAAACGTTTGCAACCTAAATGCCAAGCTCGACGAACATATGAATTCCAAAACTGGCACTGCTTGAATCACTGTGTGCCACCTCATGACAACTCAGTGAGGATAAAAGCTCACTATAAAAAGATAAACCCAAGCCCTCAATGGGTTGGTTACCTTAATCATCTCTGTAAATTGAAGTTGCTCACGACTTCTAACTGTTGTTCCTAGTCATTCTGATTTCTCAATATTGAAAAGTGTTTGCTGTGTTTGGTAGTTTGTCGTTTGCCTTGTTGTCATTGGCAAAATCATTCTCTCATTCTGCTATACATTTTTATCATTCATTCATTTGCTGACTTTCCAGTCGGTTTAAATGGAGGCACCCTACTCTTGGTCAGTCAGCTTTTCCAGACCAGAGAATATACGTTCACATTTACAGGAGGAAAAACTGTTCCTTCCTCAGTCTGCCTCTGTCTTGTAACACTTATACAACCTGTGTTTTAATCACACATTTCGCATTCTGTGCGGATTTTGATTGTCTTGAAAAATAATTGGTCTTCCAACACTACGGCCACGATAGTGGCCATCGGTCAACAAGTATTTCCCCATATGTCTTGTTACTGACTTGATTAGTTTACTTCTAGCTATCCAATGGCTAAAATGTATAGAATTCATGTTGGCAGTCAATCAATCACATTTGGGTTTGCTCTCACAAGTTGACTTTAAAAAGTGAGTAACATGCTAAGAAATCACTTTTATTGTTCAACACTCGACCGATATACAGATGCTGGACGGTGAAAGACGGCTGAATACTTACATTACAGGTGCCCCAAGCAACCGCGCAAACTTCATCCAGTGGATTTGTCCCAACTTTGGCTTGACAGTGAATGCCTGGAACAGAAAGATGGAAACGGATCCTAACTGGTCGTAGCGTTTACGTGTTTTTTGATATGAAGTTGAACTGCAAACTTTTGTGGTTATGTCAGCCAAAAACGTGACAAATAATCAGAGGTTCAAATCATTCGAAAGTTCTGCGAAATATGGTAACATTGTTTGTATTCATTGGTAGGTTGAGACAAACTGATAGTAAGCATGCTGTTGCGGAAATACAAACATATTCCAAAAGTAGTACAACCGATTTTACGTACACATTTGAGTGTTCCAATCTTGTCTCCTTAAAGTGTTCTTGTAATTTCGTATTCGGTGAGAAAGCAGCACCATTCAGATCTGCCAACTTGTACATGAATATATTATTCAACAACATGTACTACTGAGAATCAGTATTTCCTCTTAGAAACAATGTACGGTGCTCTCTGGCAGCCGTGTTGCACTATCCATAATGAGGTATGGTTTGTTACAAGCAGTTCGATACTTCAAATCGTTATTATTCAGTATTTGTAGTTTTTTACGTAACGTTAACGCAACCGTTATAAACTTTTGTGGTACCATAAGAACATCTCTGAAACCTACCGGATAAAGCTTACATAGATGTGAACCATCCTGAACTGTCAGTGGCCTGCTGATTCTTGTGATTCCGACGGTAGTTTCGCAGTGTATCTTTGGATAGAACGCTTTGCTAAGGTCTCCCCAAATACACACAACACTATCGTTTTACCTAGGCCTCGCACAGTTTTGGTGCAACTCTTTCAGGGTTCCTAAAAAGCAGATTACTGGTAGCAATAGAATTATGCACAGCTACGTCAGTTACTTCTCAAAACGGTGGAAGAGGGATAAGCCCCAGCTAGAATATTCCAATATCATGTTTGTCTCTATCTGTGTATCTTATATAACCTGCACGTTTTGCGTTTGTGACTGATGAGAACAAACGAAATGTTGAAATATCACAGCACACATAATTCTGTATTGATGAAACTGTTAAACAGAACTCAGTGTTTCAAAGAAATATGCCACAAATGCTCAACAGGTCAAAGTGCTAAATTCTCTCAGCGAAACTTATACAGAATTACATTGGTGGGTGAACCAAATTCTGTCTCCGTAGAAAACAGAACACTTGCTCTCTTGTCCCGAGAAATAATGTGTAAATGTTATCAGTAGTGATAGAAGTTGACCAACAATATGACTCATAGTGTTAAACTGTAAAGTGTTACAGTAAGCAAAGAATTTACACCTTCTTCCACAATAATAGTTTGATTACAGCATGAAGCTGGTTACGGTAGACTGGTGTGAACAAGTTCAAACTTGTGGTTTCAACGTTAGTTAAGTGGACTAGAATTCGGAAGCATTACCAGTTATCACCCCTGAGTAGTTTGACAAAATGGTAGGGACAGTTGGATCATTGAGCGAACTTTATTTGATTAATTGGTGTATTAATCCGCCATTTTGTTTACTATTGTCACAGGCAGTTTTGAACCATAGTACTTATAAGTAGGTTGGTAATGATGAAGATGACGATAATTATGGTATTCAACATCATCAGCATCATCTTCCCCGGCAATATCAACACGACTTAACATTGTGCACGTCACCAGCGACATTTTTACTGTCACGTTCACTTGAATTAGACCGTCGTGCATCTAGTAACGGAAGGAATATGAACATAAATATATTTGAAAAATACAAACAGCGTAGTAATTGGTTAGAACAAAATTTCGAAGACAGTAAAAGCGAATGGAGGAGGTGATGCACTGTTCATAACAATCCTGAAGACTGTGCGTTCGAACGGTGAAAGATTATATGTACATAGGCTGCACGTAGCATGAAACAACAAACAGAATACACAGCTGAATACCATGTGACATCTGGTCTAAATCCATAGTGCAACCGCATGATGGTTTGCACAGATTAGCTGAAGTGAAAACTAACTCACAGAAATTCCAAAAATATGTAACTACTACTCATCAGCAATCTAAAGTACCGTCTAGCAGGTTCACTGAAAATGGAGATTTCGTCCTGTCTCGTAAGTCCTAATCGCGGGGTTATCGATTGGAGTTGACAGGACAGTTACTCTGTCTCCCCTGGAGACGATCGGGCCACCTGACCATTGCTCACAAACGAAAGTGGTTGTGCGTTGGGAGTGGATTATTCGGTCGTGCCTGATGTGAGGTCAATGGCGCAGTGGTGAAAACGGTCGCCTCAAGACAAGCGTGGCTAGAGTTCAAATCCCGGCAGGGGCAAAGATATGGACCACTGACAAGCTCTAATGAGAGCGAAACTCGAGTCTAGTGCTTCTTCTCGAAAGAGGCTGGCTGGAAAGTCTATCTGAATGCGAAGGCTGTGATCAAATGTGGGTGATTTTCAACTTAAAATATGCAAGAGCATAAATCCTAATCAGTTCAGTGATCTCCGATCTCTCTAATATATCTAGCTTAGATAAGGCATCCCCTAGATCCATACTCTTGGGGAAAAGCATGGCTTACAGGTTCTTGGTTAGAAAATAGTTAGTTCAGTCACCCGTTAGATATTAGTTAGTTTAAAAAGCGGCATCTCAGCCTAGCATAGTTTCCTAGCCTGACGGTTTGTAATTTTCATTCAGTTTGAAATAATGTTAGGTGAATGCATGAACAGCTGGATTAAGCTGGACCAACAAAGTTGGAGGATAAACAATTCGGGGTGTCAACATCTCGTTTCATCTTATCAACCACACTATAGTTCCCGCAAAATGAACTCGGTCACCCCAAAGTTCGTATGCCTGGTAGCACTAGGAATAATCTGAAGCTCCTCATGCACGAGCACAAGCACATCCACTCGTACTCATTGCAGTTCGGACTACAGTGGGAATACTAACTAGCAATCTGCCCTCGGATGATTGTGTACTAATCGGATTAGTGGGGGCAACAAGCTGGAAAGTTGACTGAACGTACGTTTTTTAACTAATCAATGCGGTAAACGCAAACCACACTACATTGTGTTTCAGGGTTAGTGCCACCAAAACTGGCTCGCTGTAGCAGAGGCGAACGTGATAAAATAGGGGCTCATTTTAACGGTGTAACTTGAAATCACTGTTGGTCCCTTGCGTTAGTGATGTCCATCACGTAGTAGGTATTGTTTTGCTTCGTTGTTCGTGTAGCCAGGGCGCTTGCCCATTCAGCACTATTCCTCCCAAAATGTTCACCGTGTTGTTGGATGCTCATGTAAGTGGACTTCTTAATTCCGGTAAGTAGGCCTCGCAGTTAACCGTCTGGAATTGCGACCTTTGGTCTGCCCTGAACAGCGTTCAGCTTAATTGACCTCTATAGAAAATCACTCGAAATCGGTTGTCAGTTTAGCCGGCCGTCATTTTACCCCCACGGACCTTGGCACCGCACAGACCAGAGGTCATTGTTGTCAACATCCTGTACTGAAACTAGATGATATTATCAGCTGTTTGAAGGTTATTATCCTTGGTATGCGTACGGAGGTAGCATCAAAGACTTCCAGACCATGCAATTTTTGGCTATGTAATTTGCAACATTCCAGTACCGCAAAAGGAATTTCTATGTGAAGGTGCCCGAAACAGACACCGTTCTTAGGTTGGTTAAATTGACGATACTCTCCAGTATGCGGACAACATTTTTCGCCAAACTAGTTAAACACAGTCGTCCTAGTGCCAGAAACAGTGTTCTACAAGCAATGTCGCCAAGCCCGTCTTCCATTTTGTTGGTATGGAAATGGTATCCGTTGTCAGTAATCAAAACCTTCAACGCGCTAGGCCCCCGGGAGCGCTTCCGCTCAGTCTAGACAGTGAGATGCACCGTTCAGATGTTGATCGAAAAGCACTTCACATCTACTGAAAAAGAAGCTGCTTGTACAAGTCCTGGTGTCGGTTGAAAAACGGTCCACACTGGTCGACATACATCCTTTATCATGACCAAAGAACCCAATATCCAGGTGCAAACGTGCACACGGCTCTTCGGCTAGATCGTCACAAGCGTTAACATTTGACCACCAACACGTCTGTCTTAAAAAAACATTTTATAATTCATACATTCTTTCATTCAGTCGAAACGGCTAACAGACTGATCGGAAGTTATTGTTGTTCTAGCCACTGCTCAACGTAACGATGAAACGGAATAAATCAACAGAAATGACCAGAAAAGACGAAATGAAAAAAGAGGGTTTCGGGAAATGTCATAAATGCAAGCAAACCAGAAGCTGCTGTAAATTATCGGTTGTTACCGATCGTTACAGTAGTGCACCATCTCACAGGGACCGCGATCGTTGAGTTGGAAGAAGGTTCGTCTAGAGTGGTGTGTTTCAAGACCTGGTGGTCAGCAGCGATCTGTGACCAGGACCAGATTAACTAATTGCGCAGTCTCCTATCTACCAACATTACCATCAAAATCTCTTTTTGTGCTTCCAGTATACTGTCTCGTTGCCTTGGTCACCAAGCTGGGAAAGTGCACGACGAGACACTATTATGCTGCAGCACAGCTCTACAAACAACTTTCGATGCATCTGTGAATAACGACCTGCGATTGGAAGTCTAGAAGGGCCTCATAACTGGAAAGCCCATGGGTTGCGCGTGACTGTTTCAGTCGGATGAATCCCATCCAGCAACAAAAATAAGCTGTTTGGCGATTTCATAAAACTCTTCAATTCAGCTGGGATTGCTGCTCATTCTCGCACCCTAGGGTTTAGCTTCATCCGGTCTTTTTAGCAAGTAGCCTGAGTTTTGGCATCATCTTTCATTGCAACCACAACCAGAATAACCCATGAGGACTAGTTCTTAAGAGTGGTTCCGCCTTCTTTCTCTATCTGTCCGATGGCGTCCCGAACCCAGTCTATGGCCTCACAGGGTAGAATTCTGCGTTTCGGCAAATCTGTTTCTTCTTCGGCCTCCGACTACGTTGTAGTCAGTTAGACGTCAGTTGTATTGCATACGTAGAAGACCATCGGCTAGAAACATCTGGGGCACGTCACCAGGGTCGTCCCTAATACCGCCAAGACTGTTTCAAGTCGTATCAGTGACGTTACATAGCTATTCAGTTGTAAATAGCCGGCGGTTCTGCCAGGAACTTCCAGATCCTTTTGACTCGCAGACCCGTAGGGGTATCGAATACACATCAGACTTCAGAGTAATGGACTCGGTGCTTCTGCCATCAACAATGAAGTAATCGTAAGCACTAGAACGAAATGTGGTGCGATGTCAGCTAATTTATTGCACTTGGATCTCAACTGTGGTGTATAGGCTAGACTGATGTCCATGCCGCTACTTGCATCTCGGCTTTCAAAGGATTTATCTTTTGCTTTTCTCGAACTTTCTTGATGTGACCATTGTGCGACACGCGCGACAGACGGCCTTCCGAAAACAACACACAGGTTTCGCCACAAATGGGACACAGGCTGGCAGGCGTTGTGGCGAAATGAGTTTCTCATAACACTACAGGCTTCTCTGTCGAAGGGTTTGAGTTAGCAAGCCGGTTGAGTGTTTACTGGTAGAGGTTTCGAAGTGAGGCAGCGGACTGCATTTTGGTCACCACCAACATATTGGCCCTGTGTTCAAAAACCCCAAACAAATCCCAGGGCGAACATTATTGTATCATCAGTACAGTCCATGGCAAGCCTGTGATACTAGTGCTTATATTTCCACCCAGTTTCTCACCAAAGCTACAACCCTTTATCTGTTTTTGTAGTTGTAGAATGCAATTGTTACGGAATACACTTGGGCTGGGTGCCAGCGTAATGAGCCTCTAGAATTCTGTTATATCAAATTTTACCGGGGATACGTGATCTGGTATGAGCTTCCTCAAATACGTAGGAGGAAGTTCGGACAGGAACCTTGAGCTAAAAGTTTCGTCCATCAACATTCAGAAAGTGGGCGGCCTGATTGGCTCACTGAACGTATTTTCGAATGTTGTGCCATTACCCGGAAAGTTTTACTCACTACTTTACCTCAATAGCATTGCTCTGCAGATTCA
Source organism: Paragonimus westermani (assembly GCA_008508345.1). NCBI lineage: Eukaryota > Metazoa > Platyhelminthes > Trematoda > Plagiorchiida > Troglotrematidae > Paragonimus > Paragonimus westermani. The sequence continues at coordinate 339,368 of QNGE01000256.1, forward strand.
CCAGATATCTCCATCGTGACTTCAACCTTAGTTAATTGCAGCTCGAAAGGTGATTGGAATATTGGACGATAACTTATGTCGGATTGCACAGCTGGAATTGAAAAGGATTCTATCCACCGGAAGGACGACTGAGAGGAGACAGAGGCCTACTTGAACGTAGTCGGTATTGGACAAATTAAAACGCCATATGATTTCTTAATGCTATTAACAAGGAAATTAACTTACTACCAAAGAAAATAGCATGATACACTAGGACCTAATGATACACGTATGACAAGACATCTTTGTTAGTTTCCCGCACCAGTGATTTTCAGTAGGCAGCGGACAATATCCTTCGGTTGTAGTTTGATCCCCAACGAGCAGAGTACCATAGAAGATTGAGCATCTTTTTACACCGTCAGAGTTATGCATATGTATGTGGAAATCCAACAAGACCTTACTGAATAAGAACGGAGCGTTGCTTTAATTAACTTGCCTATCACCCTGGCGTCTCACCTAAAATATGTACGATTTTCTCAAAAACGGTAGAAAGACTTCGTACGCCAGCATATTTTGACTGGCGGAGAAGATGTCTCGTCTTGAGACCTGCTGGCTATGCGAAAAAATATTCATAATCACTGCACCCTCATCCACATATCAGAGGTTCTTAATTGTTCATTAATAAATATACGTGTATTCTGAAGAGATGAATCTAACCGGTTTAACAGTGTTCGTACGATTTACAAACAGTCACAAGTGTTTAACTTGTAAAGCCGATCGCAATAGCAACAACTTACCCAAACCCGGTGGATGTAATAATCACAAACTAGCGAGTAACTCTCCTAAAGTGTTTTGTTTAAATGCTGGAGAAGCAAGAGTTCTTATCTAGCGATTTTTTAAGTACTCAAATTCAATTAACATTGCCTGATCATCTTATTCTCATCAAATTTGAGCAAAGTGGGACTGGTGCTAGAATAATCGAGCTAGTTAAAGTGTTGACCGAATATGCGGAATGGTCGATATTGGTTACAAAGTGCAAGATGTTCATCGAAATACTCTCGACAGATTCGGGTGTTTCGTCCTCTTTTGCGATAGCCTACCCCATTAGGTCAGTGATTAGAACAACCACTTCAGTGAGTATTCAGTAGTGTGTGTAAGCAAGATTTTAGTCAGAACGAGTGAATCACCTAAAATTTCTGTTCCGTTCAAACCGTTCTTTGCTTTACAATGTTTAACCTACCACAATCTCTATCGGTGGCTGGTTTGACTGATTGATTTTATTCGTAGTTATTTGGATTCTAATTTTGATTCTTCTGGAATGTGAGCGAACATTCGAATGATAAGCTCACTCAATGTTTGCTCCCCCCAATTGTACTCCTTAGTCTACGAATATGTCAATACATGAGGTGGTCCTTTTGTATCTACACACACTTTCTGTTATATCTTTCATTCAGCTAGTTCTGTTAACTGTAACAAAGAATTAATTAATCTGTACACACAAATATTTTCAGTTTAACTCTTAATGTGGGCACCTGCAGACAAGCTGATCGTGAAAAAAATGAGAAATGGTCTGGCTTTACAGTGTCATGTATTTTGTTGAAATGATTGCTTTGCTAAAACACTTCCTTACAGACATTTTAGGGACAACATTCGGCTATTTACCTACTTTGAATATGGGAAAGAGCTAGGTGGGTTTACATATGTATCCGGTGTTTCGGCTTCTGGACACTCAATCGGTACGGTTTAACAGTTTGTTTGCCGAAAATTCATATGAAGTGGACATCAGTTATAGTTCTGCTTATGTGTTTCTTTGGCACATAAGCGTGGATTGGTGCAAACATTCTGAGGTGAGAAAGTTATGCACGGTCAGCCAGAAGAAATTCGTGGAGGAGCTCTTGAAACATGCTTTATTTTATATGCAACTAGTTGGAACCGAATTTTTCAAACTTATTTGATTACAGGTGCCCAAATGTAATCACAAGCAGGTCAGAAGTAATCGATCTTCATAAGTCTACAGCACAAAGGAGACTACCATGCTAAAATTGTAGTTTAAGTGAGCTGCTAATCGAGGTTATACCTCTGCAGGATTACGGCTCTTGCATCATAATTGTTATATTATACTGAATTGCTGGAATAGATTTTCCTCGAAAAATTCGGGCTCATGTCGTTTAAGTGTTCATCTGCTGCTACAAAGCGGCCTAACTGCCTAAACGGACCTAACTAGGGAACTGAGAAAGTCAAAGCGACTGACTGCTACAGCTGATTTCAGAGTATTAATTGACACCCTAGTTTTCAAGCTTAGCCATAACAGGTCATCCCGATCACTATGTTCGTGGCTTTATCACGTAATCTGATTTTCAACAAACGATGACTGACACATTTTTGATTGAGAGTCACACATCGGTCACCTTCTCGTAACTGAATATTCGAAATATTTAAGTATTATTCGACTACATCTATGGTGTTTTTTTCGTTGGATGACGAAAAGTCGTTTTAACTGAAACCACAAGTAGACATAACAAGCAAGTGGCCTGTCACTGGAACAGAGGGAATAAATGAATATCATATCCACAATATAGCACATTACGGACCGGTAGTGGGTCAAACAGAACTGGTAGTTTAAAATAAAGTATGCTTAAATCTTACCACTAGCATCACTCTCTGATAGCGTCTCCTCGTTACTGACGAACCATGCTGACTTACTGAAAGTTGGTTCCATTCCATCTCTACTGTGACCAACCTTTATGCTAACTCGACCTGCACGACAACGGCCTCGAAACCACTGAAACGCGCGCAAACCTACCTCGCAGTTAATGTCGATGAGTGGATAAGATCTCTTGACAAAATAGGTATTTTTTTCGCAGCACTGATAATGCTGACGCACTAAACAAATTTACTGCAGCTGTATACATGCACTAACGCAATAAACTGTTATTCAACTGGGTAAACATTTGTAACAATGGCATGCCATCAAGTGCTATTGTAGCGAAAAATCTTTCATTAACAAGATTTGTTGTTCACTTCGCATGTTCTTATGCTGCTCGTGCGCACGCATTCAAGAACATATTCTAGTCCACAACTCAGTAAGCTTTTCACTTAAATTTTACATGCACTTATGCTTGGTATAGTTCACTCGGCTGGCGTTCTGTTTTCTGGATTTTTGCCCGTCATTTGATTTTGACCAGTGACTACTCATGCGACTATTCCTGCTACTCGTGATCCATTCGTTGTAGGTTTTAAACGTATCCGATATAATCCACAGGATTTTGGAACTCTCGCGTCTCCCGTTTGGTCATTCATTACTCGATGACATAATTTCTAAAGAGATAAAAGCCGTGTATGCGCGTCTCACTGCCAACTATGGTCGACTGCGTGCATCTTCTTGTAAGCACCGTAGATCAGTGTCTCAGTGTTCATAACAAATTCAGCCTGTAATTAAACTCGTTTTTGGGGACGTGAAAATTGGAAACGTTCACCGTTGAATGGTAATTCATTAAGATATCAAGGTTCCAAGTCAAAGTGGCCCCTATATGGAAAGTTGATCTTGCTCAGAGGATGAGCTTATGAGTGTCCACCGTTTACTTACATTTAACAACAAGGTTTCCGTAGCAAGAACTACTGTGCTTGCATGGAATGCTCCCACATTTTTTATTCTGGTATTTCAAGTTCTCCTTTACTCTCTTAAATTTATAGCATTCCGCCTTACAACCTGTACCTCGTTATATACTTACCAACGTACAGTCAGAATATCAAGTCAACTGCATTCAGTAAAATTCGGGCTTCTGTTCATTAGGCTGATCGATCTCTGTTGACCTGAGCTTGGACGAGCAATCTGCATCCCAAATGGTTCCGGTCCTGTGCTTGAGACATGCCGTGAATAGTTAACATGGTGAAAAGCATTGCGGATATTTAGTTGTGAGTTGCGTTCTAGTGAACTTCACTTTCGCCACACTTCCATCTTATGTGGGTTGTGTGGAAAGAAATCAGCGGGAAAACAAGGACGGTCACAAACTAACGAGTATACCAGAGCTTCTTCCTTTAAAGACGTCAGGCAACCAAAATTCACACCGACCTTCTAGTCCTAAATTGATCTAATTTCGAACTGAATACTACCTGACCGTGTTCAAAATCCAACGGTCCTAGGAGAAATTGACCCTTCTGATGCATAACAGTTTACAGAGCTCTAAGGTCATCAGTTCCCTCTAACGGTTTGACGAAGTAGTATTTTATCATCATCATTGTCTGCTTTCAGCTCTATCTTTGGATAGCAGTCCATGAAATGCCACATCAATAAAAAGTGCAATTTGGCAAAAAAAAGTGGACAGAGATGTGGATGAAGAAGAATATTTGACAGCCTTACAGAAACGGACTTTCCGCTAACTCCAACATATTCATTTCCGAGAAATTTCTAACCAGCTATGTGAATTTTCCCGCGGTTCCCATCCCGGAAAGTGACATCTACAAATCTTGCCTGATCCGGCGATCCTGACTTACCCTAACCGGAACCATATCATTTTGGTTAATCTCTGACCTTTTCCAGTCATCAGCAGCAGCTATAAACAGTACGTTCTGCTGTGAACTTTCGGTTACATATGGAGTATGTTCCATAGTAATATTTGGCTGCTCATTCCCTTCATCAGAGTTATCGATTACCAACGTGCATGCCTCCTTCATAAGCGCGGACTGATATTGATTCTATTTGGCGATGGCTAGTTGGTGAATATAACGGTAATCATGTACAACAGCGCACGTGCACCTTCCACACAAAGGGCCTGGCTGGCTGACCCTTAAAACATAACTGAACGCACACACGCGTAGTAAACCCCTTCTCCAACCTACAATTGGATATCACGTTGATGAAGAGTGGGAATATACGGCACGGATACCGCCAGCAATTTCACAATCGGTTGAAGTGAGACAAAAAAATAGGTCATGTAGTCAGCAGTCCTAAATAGTATGTCCCTGCCAAAGTGGGCGAGATCGAGGCCAACTCATTCTCGTAACAACACTTCACTTTAATTGTTCAGAATAGCCAGTATACAGACAAACCATGTCATTTAATCGTTTCTGCATGGCTTGCCTAATGTCTGCGGAAGAACTAGCGCAACTTCTACATACTCAATATCCTCCAGCCAACTACCTGGTAACGGTTCGTCGTGAGGTCCTCCAAGTCTCCCACTGCTCTTCTGTAGTTGAAGAGGAAAAGGCCTGTCGACACTGCTGCTGAAAGCAACGCAGAACGCTCGAAATGGCTGTCTACGTACACACACTCCACGCTTATAACGAACAAACAAGTCGGCATACACCCATGCGACGTCACGTGAAAGGCGGTCAAAGAAAGCTTGTCAGGTGGCTCCACCAAAAAAGGGCCCTTAGAACTACTGTAAGAGATACTGTGCCCCTGGCTGGGAACACCGTGTGCGATTAGTTCAGACAACAGTGTGCTGTTACCATCTTTGGAAAGTATGGAAGTAAAAGTCACGGAAGAGGGGTCCTGTTAAGTTTCGTTAACCTAACCTCCAGTTCCGTTTCGGTGTTCGACTGAAGACTGAACGGTCTCAACCAGCACTTCTAATCTCAACTGCTAAGTGATTTAGGTCGATGCACTCAGTTCATTCGCCAAATCATCTAGAGAAACTGTGCACTCTTGAATCACTTTCTTAACATACACTCTGAATAGCGTCTTATCAACAACCGGTACAATTGTAGATAGAAAACCCCATCTGAATAATCTTTGCTAACTAATGTCCTTTAGTTCTCTAGAAACCTCTCGAATAAGTCTGCGAGCAGACTTTTTGCAAATTTGTGTTTGGGTTCAGGATAGCTGCTTTCTTCAGTTTCCCTAGCCTGTGCACTTCCTTTCACCCGTGGGTTGATGTTGATAAGCCGTTTTGTGATTGGCCTGCAAAAGAGCAAACAACCATCTCAGATCAGACGGGGTGGAGGAAAGGGTTCATTGAGCAAGGTAGCGGAACCACCAATATAACCAATTCGCATACTTTCCTGCAACTTGAATGACCGTGGCCCCGTTGTCTAGCGGGTAAGTGCTCAGACTATAGTCTACCGTTTATTCATGAGTCGTGGGTTCGACTCTCTGGCATACTTGGTGCTGATGAGACCTAACTAGGTCGAAACAGCTGCCTACCATTTCGCTTGTGGTCAGTGCGATCAACCGTTTGCAGTCACTGTCGTATTCGGAGTCAGGAATAATTTGACATTTGTCCGTAAGGATATTCGACTCAGCAAAGACCCCGTTTTACAAAACTTGGAGTCTTCCTGTGGAATAGCCCTATTTGCATCGTGTCTGTGTTGCTATTTGGCTGGCAGTTTAGCTCACTAATTTGTTCTAAACTGAACAGTTTGGCCAGGAACGATGTTTTTTGAGAAGTTCATAGATCCTCTAGTTAATTTTGGGCTAAAATTGCAATGCCACTCGACCCTGACCAATAATTCAGTTGAATTTTCTCATCACACAGATTTTACGGAAATCGGAAGGCCAGACCGTCAGCTGAAACATGGTCTGCCAGACAGTGCTGGTATACCTAGACGACAAAATTCGGATCCGCCTTATTCCCTGGATTATAAACGGGAGTCAACAACGTTCACTGTAGTTGTGCGGAAATCACTGTTTTTATGATATGGTAGACTGATAATATTTTATGACTCCGTGTAGACATAATCCAGAAGGTGAAAAAGGTCAATCAGTGCACACACATTTTTATTATGCTCTATCCATCACTGACAGCAACCACAGAAATNTAGAAATCAACTTTTAGAACGGACTGTAATTCCTAACATGTGATTCAGTCTTTTAACTACTTAACTGCAGGTGTTAGTAGAAATACCAGACCTTCCGTCTGCTTCTTGTCAGCATTCAGAAATCACAACTTCGTAACGTCTAGTACTGATGAGATAACCTGTTGCTCTTATCGCACTGTTCATTTGGTACTCAGCAGACAGCCAATCGGAGCTAGATGGCTAGTCAGTCTTTAAAGCAGTTACACTTAGTATCTCTTCACAGTTAGATATTTTCACTTACCTAACATATCGTTGATTTTTTATCTGATTCCCAATGAAAATGAAGCACACATGAGCTTGCAGGTAATCGTCCGGAAGCATAGCTCATTTCTATCAGCACGGGCTGCCAGCAGCATCGCAACGAATATCCAACACGGTGACAAGACTTCAACGTAACTAATAACGTTTCCTCAGAGTCGCTTGTCTATCAAGTTATCAGATAACAAGCTATGAGCTCCCAAACTGGGTAAAGTGAGAGTTTTTAATTTTTTTCCTTCCTATCTACTCTTCTGTTTCAATACTTTGAAATTGCTCTGTCTGCGTAACTGTTCTTATTACTCCAACTTCGTCTTGTATTTTTCAACTTTCGTTCACTTGCATCTTCTGTCCCTTCTCGCTGTACTCAAACCACTCGTTTTCCCTCAAGTTTGCCTAACTAAAACCGAATAAGGACGATGGTAAGTTAAAAAGTATTCTTATTGTCAACCCCATGGGGCACGTCACCACAGAGTCATCACTGCTGTAAAACATTTTATCCATTCAGTCGTTCGTTTCAACACATTCGATTTGCGTCCGTCGATCCAGTCCCTTTGCAGCACATTTCTAATTAGCCGTGACGGCAGTCATGCCACGATCTTTTACCGTTCTCGCCAGTGTGGCGCTCAAAATTCCTCACATTGCTGGGTCGTTAATATTGGACATTCCATTAGACTACCGAGCAAGCAACTGTGTACTTCAAAACAACATTCATGTGGGACTGGTCAATTGTCCTGCTGTGACCACATCAACATAACAGCTTGGCTCGTGTCTACTAGTGATAGTATCGAGCGTCTTCGTTGATAAATCGTAGCACTCTTCATTTCCCGTTGCTTGTGTCAAATTCAACTTGCACTTTATAATTACCAACTCTGATGAAGTAGTCCCATTTAATTTCTCACCATCTTAAACTGTCCACTACAGATGACAAATGTAAAAAATGTAGCCGATCAAGCTTGTTTGTCCACCATCACATCTTTGTCGAATTCTTTCAAGAATCCTTCATTCTCTCGAATCAACGACTGAACTGGCATGTCTTTAACAATCGCTTTTTCAGAGTTTTAAGTCTATTTTTACCTTCACAAGCCTTTTTCTTGCTGAAACCTGTAAAGATGAGCAGTGCTCCTGTATTTTTTTTTTGGTCAGCAATATGACTAACTATGGTTTGATGAGCGGGTATTATAAAATCTCGCTTCTGTCGGGGAAGGTTAAGATATTTCAAGTCCCCATAATAGCGTGCACGATGCCTAAAACTAGTTCTGGCTAAAAACAGCCTA
>QNGE01000257.1:3981-42113 GCA_008508345.1 Paragonimus westermani
TCTTCAACAATAAGCCTGCAGCAGCAAGGATGGGGCCAGTGCCAGCTTGATAGCAACAATTTAAGTTCTGAATAGCGAAGATACACACCACAACAGACTATTCATATCATTCAACCACTTCCGGTGTAGTCTACGTGCTCGCTGCAGAATAATTAACTAATGCAATGTTGTTTGCATACTCCACGTCAGTCAGCTTACCACCTTGCAGAAACTCCATTCCGAGATTCTCTGAGCCTCCGGATACTCTCTTTGGAATTTCACCCGTCACACAGAAAAGAAGATAGAGATGGGGCACCTCCGTCAAATACCGCTTGAGGTGGAAAACCCTCGAAAAAGCTACCCTGAAATGCGCATCCTATATTCAGGATGGGCAAAGAATAAGTAGATTATTATGTTTCACCCAAACTCCACAGCGGTGGAGAACATGTCCGTCAGGCTAGTCAAAAGCAACCCTCAGATCCAAAAAGCCTCTTTGCCGTTGACTGAGAAAAGGAAAATCAATGCTACATTCTGTCGCTGAGTGAAGATATGATCAATACACACTCAACTGGACCGGGAACTTGTCTGTTCTTCTCTCGCCTATTTCCCTCTGTGTTTCGGAAGCCCTGGTACTACCACACCTATAAAACAAGGCTGACATCAATGGTTGTCAGGTGATTCCCTCCAATCTGTTGAGCGCCAGAATGACTGTTGATAAGAGCCAATCGTAAGGCGTCACTTCAGTCTCCAAACGCTGTCCACTAACTGCAATGAGCATTTACCGTTTCTTTTGTAAAGCCGAATTCCTTTGATGTACCATCATTTTTACCTCTGGCGCCGATTCACATACTGGACGGTAGTTAGCTTGTTTTATTCACCCGATCGCCTGACGAGCTATAAAAACGCAAGAGCTGCATTTTGTACTTTGACTTCGGCTTTTCGGCACTCGGAACTTCGGGCAGAGACAATAAACGCTCTTTTCGGGAGACCAGTGTTTTCCTTCGTATTCGGCTTTGTGGGAATCGGCTCTTCGGTGTAAAACAGTGCGTACCACATCACTGCGTCGTGGGAATCGTTCCAGCTCAATTGCATCCACTCGGTCGCTCCGCGATATAGCAGAAGGTGGTCACGCCAACGTACACGATCATTTTAATGGACTGGGGCCACCGACAGCTGAGGCTTTGATCAATTTTTGACCATAATTGATGACACCGACGTCTCTCGTGACTGACCAGAATAAATCTTCTTCGACCATGTGTTGCACCAGTTGAGGATCGTTGTTTGTCCAATCCAGTTCAGTGAAACAAGCTAGTACGTGAGTACGGCTGATTGACACCTAGCTCTGGTAATCCGGATCAACTGGCGAATGATTTTATGGTTTGTATTGCTGTGATGCTCAGAATTAGGGACTTCGAATAGCCCTAGAAATCGTACGTGAATTGAAACCTCCCACGCAAGTAATCAGGCGAAGACCTGGTACTGGCAGAAAACTCAGCTCTCGCACTTGGAACACGCACTTTATGGCTATGTTCTTATCTCTGAATCGTTCCAGAACTGAAAGCAACCTCTTCTCATGCTCCTTTGCACTGTCGGCGTATATGATTACTGTAAAGGGATTGGATTGAACGAAAGCATCGATACGAAGTCAACCACTGGTTCGCAGAAGTCTACGGCCAATCAGTGTCGAAAACAGGAACAGACTCGTGTGTCAGCGCGGGGATCAATCAGCACGGCACGCTGCTCCAGCATCGGATTTTGTTATAACGAGCACCGGAGTAAAACAAGTTGTTTAAGTGCATCACGCGTTGAAACAAACGAGCTACAAGCGGAGTCGAGCCGACCAATGAGAAAACGAGAGCGTCAACACCAATTGTAATTCTTCATTTTACCGATGCGTCTAGTCTATAAAATAACCAATAAAAACCCAATAAACCGAGATTTGCTTTGTGCCACGAAGACTGACTTTTGCTTTCGTTCCGGAAGGTAGCGACTTTTCAAAACATCCCATTGGGTAACAAGTTATTAACAATGCACAATGAATGCATAGTTACCCCAGCATTAGATCTCTCTCTCCAAACGTTCGATGATTGTTCAGAACATCCAAGCTTGCAATTTCATAGGAACAATACGCATGGACTCATCCAAATGCAGAAAACCTTCATACAACTTTGACGCTCGCAACTGTAGAATTCCGGAACTCTGCAGATACCCAGTCTTAATTAGTGGAAATATGACTTGCTTGGTGCGGCACGAACAATTAACAGCTCTGACCATTTTCAGTGAGTTTCCTACGAGCCGTGATGCTATGTCTTAAGATATTACCCAAACCAACTTATGGTCAGGTGCAAATAATATATCTCATTACTTAAGAGAAGCCAAATCTTATAAATTTCCTGTATGACTTCTGAGCGGCCCGGTTCTGATTCTTACTGTCGGAAACCAATAAAATGCAGGGCTCATGAACCATCTTGTGGTTTGTTTTGACTGTCTTGAAAAAATCGAAGGTATACAATTTAGCGTGTTGTTTCATCCTTTTTAATTATATTTGGAACAGCACAAAGGCACACAACATCAGACGAACTAAAATCTCATGAACTCCATTAGGATAAACGCCCATTTGAACTTAACCGACTAGGGTGTTATGGTTGTACCTTAGGTGCACAAAGGATTTACACAAACATAAATACAAGCTGACGTAGAATTGAAGAGTCCACAGTAATTGAGCGAACAATGTGCAACAAAAGCTAAGCACACAAGATGAATCGAGTGAAAGCGTCCATATGAGATACGAATTGGTATTGAATGTGAGCAAGCTTGAGTTCCAGTTCCAGAAGAGCGTACAACTGGTAATTTGCCGATCACTTCATCGAGGAGGAAACAAGGTCAGAATAATAAATCAAGCTCTGTGCATTGTGCTTGATGTACGTGATGAAGTCATTAGTTAAAAAGCTGGTGGAGTTTTACCGTGAAGTACGTACACGGTAAATGCCTTTTCAGCACTTGAACCCACAAGATGCATGGGCTTCAGTTCGTCCTATGGAGACATCCATGCAGTGTAGAAATATCATACGCAATGTTATCAGCACGCTACTCAAATTCTGGTGATAATAATAATAATAATAATCATAAAAGCCGGATGTCATCAGAAAGATTTCTTCGCGTAATTAAAGCTAACACAAACACACTGGATTTCGAACCGCTGTTGTTTACTTCCTTGCAATGGTATATCACACTGCTTATAATGCTACCTTTGAGCATGTCATAGTTCATTGATTCCGGAAGACTTAGGCAATCAGCTCAATCCAACTTATCGGCAAACGTATTGCGCCGATTTTTTGAGCCTGAATGTCACTCGCATAGTTGAATAAATTTCAATCGTTCTAATCGGCGTTAGTATGGGAGACTAACAATCCGTGCTGTCCATGGCCCGATGTTTGCAGATGCAGATCACGGGCGGTCTATCAAACTACAGCTTGATTTGAATAATACGTACGCAAAATGACACTAATTTTACTGTGTGTCAGCAAAAACTAGCAACGTCTACAAACTGGGGCAGGTGACCGATTATGGCACGTTTTGGATCAGTAATACACAGAATCATGAGTTCTACAGACGAGTGGACAGACATCCACCCATTCCACCTAACTTATCACAGTCGGAGACAGTCCTTCACTTGTCCACTTTCCGGAAGCGCAAATCGATCAAAATTCGTCATCACTCGTCAACAATGTTAAGAACTATTCAGAAGATTTAAAAAGATATGATATTCCACCTTAACTGAAAATATTTGATCATGGGGTTATCAAGTGAATCGAGCATAAAAATTACCGTTTCCCTTACTGAGGCCAACTAGCCACCTGAAAAAACGACTCAAAAATGATTGTAATCATGCGCAACAAGCAACGATAAGTATTCTGTCTATGTAAACGTGAATCGGAGTTCAACTTGATTGCATTAGGGATGAACACTACTGGTGAGTTCTTGCAAAGAAGTATTGTCAACCTTATACCGATTTTAAAAGAAGGCTGCCAAATTATAGAAGTTATCAGAGAATGTGAGTCGGTCAATAAATGACGAATCAGAGCATGGGAGGTTTTAGACGGTACTGAGATTAAACTGTTTCGGACTGTCTCTCAAGTCTTTCCCGTTTATTACGAGTTTAAAAAACTAAGCATTTATAGGAATAAAACAAAAACTAGCTCATTTCTCCCCATATAAATATGAAAACCACGCAGCAGAACTACATAATTATTCAGCGTTTGGTAGACAGGTTTGTCACATCGTTACCTATAGTGTGAACTATTCCGTCTAACAAACCGTGGTCAGTTGAGATCAGGATATATAAAGTTCAGCTGGTAATTGAGTGAATTTAAGGCTTGGATAAGAAGAGAATCAGGAGTACCCCCTAAACATATTCTGATGTGTATCCTTCTGAGGAAAGTCATTAGAGCGCGTTTTCGCCTCATGACATCCTTGAAGAGTTAGAAAATTTTACTGGCAAACAGATGAACGTGAGTAAGCACAGACTATTTCTTCAACACTTGAACAGTCATGCACGACAATCAACTCATCCGGAAAATCGTGAATCGCAACATTTTGGCATATTTGTGCAACAATTAAGACGCAAAGTTTCTCAGCTGCATTCAAATCCGGACTGCATTCTGAACGGGCTGCAAAGACGTTTATGGCGGAGACGTTATAGTCTCGGTAAAAGGATGGGTACCGCACACGTGATGGGATAATACTCTTATTTTGAAGAGCTAAATGGATGTATGTGTCACGTGGGAAGAGTGGTAAGTCTTGTCTTTGGACCAAGCATTAGAATTAATTTTGGGTGGTTTGTGGTAGTGGCTAGTGGTTATAGTGAAGATGTTGTGAGTTCGATAGCTATTACTTCAAAACAAAACCATTCACATGAAAACTCTGCCGATACTCCATTCTCTTTAAGCGGGGAAACTTACATTGTCTACAGTCCTAACTGTTTTTGATACCCTTTACCCAAAAAGCAACAACACTTCCAATGCTGGCTTGAAGATGTTTAGAATAACGTCAGCATATATTCTAAAATACTTTCCGTGGCATAACATGTTGATCGATGGATCTGCAACTTGCTTTGTCTAGAAATGCGGACTTGAATCTCTCGACAAACGACCGGCTGCATATCTTGATTTGTGAGGTCGTTTGACGGTTTTTCGTGTCTAGCCTTCTTAAGGTGGCTATGCTGCGTGACAGAGTTGAATTGAAAAAATACAGGCTGCGTCCAATTGAGGCTCAGAGAATTGATAAGCTGATTTTGTGCTAGTTATCTACCAACGCGGCATGTACATCCTCGAGTGCATAGTTATGCAGTTGCTTTTTTGCAACCACTTTTCAAAATGCATTTGCTTCATATTTCATGTGCACGGATGTTTGCAAGATAAAAGCAAGTGCACCGGCTTTTGTTAACGCGCTGAACAAGAAATGTCGGCAAATAACAGTGTACTTCGTGATGATCTCAGTTTACCAATCAGGAAACATCAGCAGAATGTAGCTCAGCCGTAACAAATTTTTTGAACACCATTGCATATTTGTTCTAACAGTTTTGTTGCATGGTGTACAAAAAGCACGTTGGCTAAATTTTATCAACCAGAAGTGGGCCTTTGACTCACACTTTTTTTTTGTAAAACGTCGAAATGTCGAGCTAACACTTCAAAAACATGTTCATCATCAGCAAAAGGGATTCAACAGACAAGAACTTATGAATAGTGTTGCAAGCTAAATGCGCGCGTAACTTACTTTCCATCAGATGAATTCAATAGTCCAATTTGGTGCTCATGGTTTTGTCCTGCATGATTGTTCACATGTACAACCTCCTTTCGTAATGACTTATTCGGTGAAATGGGGTTAATAGTATTCTTTTTTAATTTCAATGTTTTCGAGGCTAACTGAAATGAAACAAATAAAAACAGCAAAACCGTTGCCGTAAAAAAAGCGCGAGGCAGATTAAAACGATCTAAAAGTTGATAAGTATTGGCCAAATTTGAATAATCACCAAGGCGGATTACAGATCGCAGATTATAAGAGTAATTCTTCCGCATCCGGGCTAAAAGTGGACAAATTGCACTTTTGATTACAAACAGTCTTGTGAACAAACATTACTGATCTAACTATGATTACTGAAGTGTTACGAACGGTTTAACTTGGTTTGCTGTAATTGGAATTCCCGTCAAATTAGTTACGTTCTACAGAAGACCCAAAATCTCACTGCTCCAACAATGTAGTTCAGGGTTCCTCACTATTTTTAAACTCATCGTGATCAGCTCGTCCAGATTTTCATTGTTGTTTGGTTTTCGATAGTGGGAAAGGACTGAGTGTTTTCAATAGGTACTCTCAGCACTTTCATGGATGAGAATTCCTAAATATTCGTTAATATTCCTAAACTTACGCAGCATTGTTACAATTTCGGCGAAAAGTGTTCAAAAAAATCGTTGCAGATAGGTTTATCTCTTGCTAACACCAATTAAAGATTCAGTTCAGGAGTGAACTAGGGTTGGTTTCGGGAATTTTAGAGATGGATTCTTCCGATTAACAGTGTTTCGATTGCTGAAAATGTATCCATTCGCCTGTGCGCCAGTATGCTTCTCATTTATAAAATAAATCAAAAACCTAACACAAAGGAATTGCATTGGATTCTAGGAAGTTTTCGTTATACTTATAAACTGGTTCTCAGTCAGTTACACTTGTTAGGGTTGCGTCAGGGATTTCGTCCCAAATCCCAGACAAATTCCTAAGTGATCTTGGGACAGATCAAGGGTTTGTTTAGGGATCTATTAGGGATTTGGGACGAAATCCCTGACGCAACCTCAACAAGTGTAACGGACTGAGAACCAGTTTATAAGTATAACGAAAACTTCCTAGAATTCAATGCAATTCCTTTGTGTTAGGTTTTTGATTTATTTTATAAATGAGAAGCATACTGGCGCATAGGCGAATGGATACATTTTCAGCAATCGAAACACTGTTAATCGGAAGAATCCATCTCTAAAATTCCCATCTCTACAATTCCCAAAACCAACCCTAGTTTACCTCTAAACTGAATCCCTAATTGAGGCTAGCAGGAGTTTCGTCTTAAATCAGCGAAATACAGCGTGTATGACAAATGAGAATCAACCAGTTATAATAAATTGTGTAAGTCAATCCATAGAAAATATATAACATATGTATAGTACGTACATATTGGTTATTTACATATCACCCAATTGATATATGTTATTAAAAGGGTAAATTGCTAGACTCTTGTAATTAACCTCTCTCTTCATCCCAAATCCACACTGATATCAAGAGCTCTACTTGATTTGAGCAATCCACTACACTCATGATTTATGGTCAAGTGTTTAGTCACATGGTTCACAATTTATATTCTACCCAGTTTGATGGGAAGGGAAGAAAAATGTCCCTAGCCCTCTGGTTGATCATATTCGGCACAAACTGTGTGTCTCATTTCGTATAACCCTATCGCGAAGTAAGTGTAACTACGAAAATATATGCAGTTTCAGGTTTATATTTTTGCGCGTAAACTAACGCTTTGTTCAAACGTACATCAGATCTGAAGGTGATAATGAAGGTCGATTGAGAGCTTGTTTGACGCGGAAAAAAAAGAAATGAATTGATTTTATATTTGATGTTGGATTTCTAATTGACATTCTTGGAGAAATAAATGCGAACTGAGTTGAGCAAGTTCTGAGTGTGTCTACAAAATCTTTCAGTTACACATTAAGTCCAGTTCGAACGTAAAAACCTGAGACAAAGTCCGGCGCACGTAGTCCGGTGTGCAGCACGTCATTTTGAACACAGAGGTAGTTGTTGACGTCGAGCCACGTAATAGTCTAAGTAATAGCTGGCGTGTTTCACTAGACTATCAGTGACAGTTAAGTGAACGAATGCAACAGAATAATTAGACTTCAAAACAGTTAGGGTAATTAAAGAATTTGACGCACAGAAGTTATTCAACAGTATTTAAGATGACCGTCACAATACTTCAGATTGACAGCATCCGGGAAAAAACGTGTCTGGAAGTTACTATAGATTACTGATATGCGATCGGAGCGATGACGATATTGGTAGCACGACGGAGCTAAAAGTTGGATGAAAGATCTACACAGTGTTCTCGAACGACTCTGCATCTGAGATAGGTACACAAATCTTGCATTATACTTCAAGGTCGTCTATAAATTTGAAAACATGCGGAAGTCATGTGAAAACGCTGCCTTACAAAAGTGAATTATCTTCAGTTAACGAAAATAAGAAAACTTTTACACCAGTTCGCAAAGTTCATACTGAGGAAAAGTAGTGACAGAAGAAGAGCAACCACTTTTCCATGGAATTCAGCCCTCATGGGGATGTAGAAAATGTCAAATGAGTTAAAGTAGACGCCAATGAGAAACTAGTTCTTCGCTGTTTGATTCGTACTTCCAAAGATTTTCCAACTTTGTGTTAACGCAACTCAGATTTTCTAATCAAAATATGATCAGTTGACCCACTAGCAAATTTTGTCAACCGATTTGCTCATCGTACAACAAGCAATTCCCAAAGGACCAAACAAAGACGCTAATGTGTGTGAGAGCTTTCAGCGTAACTAAACGCCAGACGCCAAAGAATTCATGAGTCAACGGGAACTGCAGTCGATTTTCAGAATACAAACAAGTGTCGGACTTAGTCTGGCGGGGTTACCAACAGTAATATCCAGAGCATTTTCATTCCATAATATGTAGCCCACAGTGTTGGAAGGAACGCGGATTCATTATAAAACCACTAGTAAATCTGCGGCGCCTATCTTTGGTGATAGTGGTTTGCAGTGAGTTTACGCCCATAGAGTAATGTGAATAAGCACGGTTATACCAGTGAGAAAACCCGTATGAGGCAGGGAATTTGAGATTTTTTGGACGTCATGCGTGATCATGATAAAAATTACCCGCAGGGGGTGAAATCTGCCGTTAGACGGCGATAAAATAAGAAATCATTGAGCATTAGAGATATTTCCGTGGTATCGCCCAGGAATGTGAAAGTCATCGATTTCCATGACAGAGAGCACCAGGAGAGTTAAAAAGATTTGTTTTAGTCGACCGCAAATCAGTTTTTCCTTCATTTGGCGCCGAGATCGAATTTAGCGATGGTANCTGGCTTTGCATTCTAGACAGACCCAGCACAGGTCAGTGTATTTACCGTGCAGTTTGTATAGCTCGGTGCTTATGCATGCACAAGACTGTTGACACCATCTATCGCATTTGTCACATTGGATACCGACCACCAACTTTCTTCCACACTGCTTGTTAAAGCATGGATAAGAGACACGACGCATATTGCCAGCAGGATGATTATATGCTTAATTTATACCTAATTTTCTGGCAGGAAAAATGTGCAGGACGACAGGGATGAAAATTGCCCGCGGTGAGTGAAATCTGCCGTTTGACGTCGATAAAATTAGAAATAATTGATCACTAGACGATATTTCCGTGGGATCGCTCAGGAATGTGAAAGTCATCTATTTCCATGGCAGATAGCATCATGAGAGTTTAAATGCTTCGTTTTATTCGACCGTAAATCAGTATGTCCTTCATTTACCGCCGATATCGTATTTAGTGGTGGTAGGCGTTTCGGCGGTATAAATGTAGTATCTTGTGAAGGATATTTTTACGTGTGGTTAATATTCGCCCGAGGTCATCTTATATTCCACTTCGGGTTATGGATTATTTACAGGGCTTCAAAGATGTCTTTGGGGATCGCGAATTTGCTAGCTTCAGCGAGAGATTATTTACAGGGCTTCAAAGATGTCTTTGAGGATCGAGAAGTTGCTAGCTTCAGCGAGTTGAAAAGTTGCTTGGATAGGTACATGACGGATTACAATGTTCTGTATGTGCCTGGTTCAAGCAAGTAATCAGGCAGTGGACGCTTGAAATAAGATCATGTGAGTGTGACTGCCGTTAAGTTTACCTGTTAGATGGCGTTCCGTTGTATAAAAAGCAGGCGACGTAAGAGCGAAAGCCGTGGAGTACGACGTGTTTAGTGAGTTCAGTTCACATAATTTCCATTGCACAGTTCCCGCGATACATGCTGACAGTCACGCTTCAGCGTGGTTAAGAGGAATACCGTGTTGGTTATTAGCTCTTTCACGTTGGAACACAACCACGATGCACATTCAAGGATTCGTCGGCTCACGTACAGTGAAGTGAACAACTCGAGACATATTTTTAAGTACAACACGCCAACTGCTAAGTTGGAGCAGTATGCTGCGGATGTTTATGGCAAGTATGTAACTACCATGGATATTTGCAACATTCATCATAGGTTGAAACCGCCAGTGATAAGTAAGTGGGTTAGTGCGCACTAATGTAGCAGAAAATCTGCCACAAATCCCGAATCATATAGAGAAAATCGGCGTGCTGCAAGTCATCAGAGACGACAACAATAGGTACACGTACATGTTTTGCACGCAGAGAGCAAGCGCAGTTATTCAGACGGTTCCCTGGCGTGGTAAACGTCGATGCCACAAGTAGGTCCTCCATCACTCCGCATTGGCCGCTGTAGTCTGACGCTGTATCAGTTCCTCGTTACAGACGGCATGGGTCGTGGCGTCGTGACTATAGGGTGCACGTAGGCTGACCGTCCAGCATAGACGTCAGTGTGTCCAACCATAGGTCATGGCGTTGTGACTATAGGGTGCACGTAGTCTGATGGTCGAGGTGTTAGCCCCGAATGGCTTCATGCAATACAGTACCTCACTTCTCGTTGAACCGCTTTGCTTTCATGGAGACACGTGATATTACATCTTCTTGGTGATGAGGTAACTGGAAAATGTTACATATTTTCCGGTTAGCTTAAGGCCAAAGCAGCTTACGTCGATTACGGTGAGAAATATCTACTCTAAGCAGATTACGCTGGGTTTCGCCCGCATTGTGTTTAGAAGTCATCAGCTGCGGCCTCATGTACTTACCCACGACGCCTCTAATTTTCAGTGGTTTCCCATCGCACGTGGGGATGANTACGGTGAGCAATATCTACTGTAAGCAGATCACGCCGGGTTTCGCCCGCATTATGTTTAGAAGTCATCAGCTGCGGCCTCATCTACTTACCCACGACAACTCTAATTTTCAGTGGTTTCCCATCGCACGTGGGGATGATCATCATTACACAAACTTATCGACTGTCGGCACATATTTCAAGGAATATCGAATGAAAAGTCTTCAAAAAATGGCTTACAAGTTATACGGTGCATGTTTATTAATCACTGGTTCCTTATTCCCTTTATCAACCAGATCGCAACACTTCAGCTATCTCGTCAACATATTTCGCTGTTAATTTAGCGCAAATCCTTGGCGTCCTTGATAAACATCGTTTACGCATTAAAACAAACGAATTCTCACAATACAATAGGCATATTCCATACTTTACTGAATATTCCGTCCACAATTACTCCCACGATATTCCAAACCCGCATATTTACGGTGAACTAGCTACAGCATACACTCCCTGCGGATAAATTTCAGTTGTGTTAGTCTTCGATCACCGAGGTTTTCGTAAGGCGCGCCGAAAGTGTTCATGTTTTCGGTAGTTCAGTCAATCAGCAATTCTTAGTTTTCGAAGTAAATTAATCGGTGAATCGTGCCACTTTTACCGGTGTATTATTTCGTCGTTGTTTTCGTTCTTGAATATCGTGTGGAAAAGTGGTGCCAGTTCAAAACCTCTGTTTCCTTGTGGTTGGTGTTTTTTTCCGGCTCATCATGTGCAAGTCGTGTGAATCATGCATCCGGATGCTGATGATAGTTTTCAACATTTTGTTCACAGTGAGTTGATATCTCTTCGGTTCAGTGCGACCTGTAGGTGAAATGCGCAACACGAGTTGCGCATTCTGTCTACAACGTTGTCTATAGTCACATGATCATGGTAAATTTGTCAGCGCGTGTGGTTACTTATAGGTTAACTGGCTAAAAATGAGCATTTTCTGGCCAAGGAAATCCGAAAAGTTGTTCGCCTTGGTCAATTTTTGCACTATGTTTTGTCCAGTTGTTATTCGGTCCTATATAGAACCGAATAACAACATCATATGATGTTAACATCATAATTTGTTCCAAAACCTCTGGGCAGTTTTTCATTCATCGTGCATGCGTTACGTGTTATCGAGAAGTCACTTTTGATTTTTTTTACGAATGAAAGCGTGTCAAATATCGATTTATTTCTAGTCGGTCTGTGTGACAGTGCTGGAACAGTGCAACATAATAACATCCAGTCTAGTTCTCAATCAAAAAACGCACGACAGTGAGTGTTTACCATTTGACCGCGTATATCAGTATCAGTTCCGAAACATAGGTTACGTCCATTTCGCGGGGCACGAAGCGAATTGTGTTTTTAGCTCTGGGTCCGTGAACGCCCGCTGAACCCTGTTGTGGACCACGTAGTTTAAGCCTAATCACCGTTGGGATCCTTTTAGTCGTTCACATATCAGTG
This sequence comes from Paragonimus westermani, assembly GCA_008508345.1. Lineage (NCBI taxonomy): Eukaryota > Metazoa > Platyhelminthes > Trematoda > Plagiorchiida > Troglotrematidae > Paragonimus > Paragonimus westermani. The sequence goes on from QNGE01000257.1 coordinate 16,441, forward strand.
GTAAGCGACTGATTTTTTATGCGATCTGCTCCATCTGCATGTCTTATGTGGACGCAGAGACCGACAATGTAACGCGCAGCTCATTCATACCAGCCAACCAACAAAGGAAACACGCAGCACCTTATACTGAGATCACCAACAGTTGGGTAAAATTGTGGGGTGGTGGTTAAGAGACAGAGTGGTTACGATGTATGAAAGCTCTGATTTTTCCGCTGAGCAAAGTATGTAGGTGTCGCCTGTTCGGCTGAGGTCCTCTTGACCCCTCGAATCGCGCGATTCGAGATGGCGGTGGCGTAGTCAATGGCGTACCTGCGTCCATACTTACTAGCTCTTCCGTTCAGTCTTTCTTCATTCCAATTTTATTTTACAATCCTTCCAGTCACGCTTTTTCTTCTCAAATATTCGACGTCACTGTTGACGTGAGGATTGGCCTAAGCCACAGTTAGACTTGAGTTAGGCTCATGACTGTTATGATGATGATGATGATGATGCAAGTCTTACTAATAATAAAATTTGATGTGATCAACTACGTTCAAACAATCTCCCATTTTGATACTCGTAAGCCGCGTTTTGATTTAGCCCTATGACCGACAGACAACACCGAACGTTTAACACAATCAGATGGCTAACGTGAAACTAACCTATATTTATTGGCTCAACGGAAACAAACTTTGGATACTGGCCTTATCTTTTTGTACACTGAACTAAAAGGAATTTGGTACTCATCTATCTGAACCGTATACCGCACTCACATAGGAGCGGTCGTCATGCGTTTTTGAGCTCACTGCACTGGTAACCGACGATTGGCCGACGAAGCCTTCACCATTCCGAAAGTGTATTACGTTTCCCCAACTGGTCTGTAAATGTTTATTCACTTAGGTTTTACGATCTGTGCTGTGTTTTTCGATGGAGTACCGTATTTCCTGCTTGCTGGGCCTCACTTGGTACATGATGCACTGGCCGCATGCGACTTGATCTAAATTACAAGCGGTTTTCTGCTTCGCCAACGTTGATTCATCTGTCTCTTCAGAGCATAAACATGGTGATCGGCAAACGAGGGCTTGTAATTTTGTTAAGCAAAGATAGCATATCCATTTTAAGAGCAAAACCATGCTGTATTTTGAAGTCAATGTTGTTGGATTTGTTTTTCATAGCGCAGCCTTGGAAGCTGAGTTTGATGCGCTTGCGATTGCTCAATGCTATCGGTACCTGCCTGCCATATAAACAGTAGCGGGTTTAGCACCCTGTTACTGCGATTACTCCTGCGTTGCTCTAGACGATCTCACGGTGCACCAATAAGCTGCTTTATTCAGGTTCACGTCGGACCTACTTGGATCATGGTTGTTCCTATGGACGCTTTGTGCGTATGTGCACTAAACTAACGGTTATCAGATGCCCCTACTAGAAACCAGACGCGAAATGAAAATACGACTAACTAGCAGATTCAACGCGAGTCATGTGAAAGTCCCAGAAGGCCTCCTGTAACTCTATACGACACTGATACGCTATAACAAATGAGGGCGCTAACGATCCAACCGTCAAGAGCGTGAGAAAGCCAGAAGTGTGTGTATTGCCATTGATGCGCATAAGTCAGCGAGTGCGCAGACAAACAAACGCGGTCGCATGCATCAAGCGGACGGCAGGCAAGCATCTTCATGGTCCTATATACAACGTAAACTGTTGGAGATGTTGTACGTATTATACAGCGGACAGATCAGGATTATCTCCGAGCCACTACAAATGTAGTTCGTTGAAACGGAAGCAGGATTTATACATCTATGCAAACTTAAGTCAACTCAACTCGTACTCAATAGTCCAACTGCGGGCCATTCAAGCGATGCTCACGTGACTAATACACCGGCCCCCACTGTACTAGTCATGGTAAAAAGTGAAAAATGATTACCATGACTGGTCGGGGCTGGATGCAAGGTAGCAACTACCAGACACGGAAATGAACCGGAAGACACTGCAATAAGTATATAACACATCAAAAGATGAATATCAGACATGCACAAAAGGAGTAAACTGCAATTCAACGGCATCCAGCTAACGCTCGAAATATCCGACCGATTGCGCAATCACCCAATTTTCTGCGGGAGCATTTCAGTGATCTGTGACTTTCCGGGGTTGACGGGTTTCAGCCTTCATCTGGTCGGACCGAGGTTTGTTTAACCCTAGATGGTATCCACGAAAACATATAGCTCTCTTACATAAGTAGACCGGATAACTCAATGCTAATACAGTGGGTCAATGTATGGTAGATGGGAATCAAATCACCGCTTAGTGGTCGATAAAACTGCGAATGTTTGGATTGCCATGTCTTTGTTAGTGGCATACCCGTCACAACGAGACTGGACCTTGATGAGGTGTGACTGCTTGCACATCTTGATGAATTATTAGGCTAAACTGGACGATGTAGTGACCACACCAGCAGAGTTGATCATACCAGACATGCCAATAGGCAGAGATCTAACAAACCACAGTCTCCCGGTCCTCCAGGTTTGGGGTTAAAAGAAGGTTGGTATCTTTTTAGCGAAAAATGTACTAGTTCTGGTACACTGCCATCCACCTGCTACATTGTGATACAGATTTTTGAGCCAGAGGCTTTGGTTGAGAGTCCTAATTGTCCTCTCATCTAGGTCTGGGCGTCCAGGCAGTATCCCCGCCCACATACAAACGTGAATACTCACAACACCAATAATTTCACACTGCATCGGCCGTTTCGCGGTGTAAACCTTATCGCCTTATCTGCTGCGGAAGCATGCTAATGCTGACCCCTCCTTCATTGTCGTGTCAAATTTAGCTCTCAAGCTCTTCCCAATCCCCATTTCAGGTGGTTGCTCTGCGGGTCCCCCAAAAGATATGGCTAATCATAGGAGCACGATGTCGATCAGTTTCCTTTCTTACCATTCAGCCTCCGGTCTCTCTCGTGAATTGCTTAGACCTGGAATGCAAATTAGTATAGGTACTTTCAGCGTCCGCATTATTACACAGATGAGTCAATAGGCCGCTCACACGAGAGCGTTAGACTCGCTGAATGTCGATGTCTGCTGTATCTCGGAGACTAGAATCCAGGACAGTAGTCAATGTATGGAACTAACAACACACGGCATTGCCTACCCGATACTGGTTATACACTTCGGGTGACTCCACGGTCGTCGTTACCGGTCAGGCTGGAGTCGGTATAGTCCTCAGCACGACGGCCGCAGCTGCCTCGGTAGATTGGGTTCCTATTAACAGTAGACTGTGCTGCCCTACTGACAGGTTCCGTTAAAGCCAGCTCTAGACTTAAGACTCGGAAGTCTGTTCATTGTGTCTGCTTATACTCCTACTGACTATAGTGACGTCGGCGTCAAGGGCGCGTTTTACTCTGATCTGGCTGCTCTCCTTCGGTCGACACGTGGCTCTGATATAGTCACTCTGATCGGAGATACAAATGCCCAGGTCGGGCACCTTGGTGAGGCCTAATCTCGTCTAGGCGACAGGTTAAGAATGGAATCATATCGCTCAGATAATGGCGTGCGATTGTTGCAGCTGTGCGCTGAGCACAAGCTACTTTTAGTCAGCATTAGTTTTAGGCATCGCATGCGTCACTGCTATACTTGACGCCCGCTTTCTTCGCAATAGGTCTGATCTTAGATAGATCACATAGCCGTTAGTTATAGGTGGCGGTCGGTTTTATTGGGGCACGTAACTTAGATTCAGATCATGCGCTGGTACTTTGTTTTGTTCTTACTTTTGCTGGGCAATGAACCCACCAACAACGACTTGCTGTTGGGAAACTGGCTATACCGTCGGCGAAGCATAGGTACCAAACTAGCTTAGAAGTCAGGCGTAGTAGTTCTTACTCCGAAGATCCTAATAGCTGCTGGACGCACATATCATAAGTAATTTATGAAGCAGGTACTGTAGCATGCGGCACGGGGGTACATGGGTTGAACGGACATTGGATACCGGAGATATTCCTGGTGTTGTTATAAGCCAGACGGGACGTTCCTCCGGGCAGTTCATATAACGAGTTTAGGAGAGATATCCATAGAGAACTTAAACGTAGTCTAAATGCTGATCATGAGGCTTGGTTAGTGGAAGAAGACAAAGAAATAAAAACCGGTTTTGCTTCACGAAACACCGGCAAAATCCTTAACCTTATCCGTGCTACTGGTCTGTCAATGAAGCTATCGGGGAGGCAGATGACACACTCGTCTATAATAGGTCCAGTAGTTTGGAGCGATGGATGGCATATTTTGAGGGTTAATTTAGCTGGACTTCTGGTTCTACTGTGTTGCCACCACAAACTTGCAATGTTACACTCTGGTCGGTAGATTTGGAACCATCCAGTGAAAGTGAGGTCTTGCAATTGTTTGTTGGCTCTCAAACGTAATAAGACTATTGGTCCAGATAACCCCGTGCCGGTAATTTCCAAAGAAGGTGAGGAGGCGTTAGCAGAGGACTTTACTTAGTTGTTTCAACTTAAGTGGATGACGAAGACCATCCTTCCGTGCTGGGGTTACTCAATAATAGTTCACACACTCAAGAAAGGTATCAGGGCTCCTTGAAAAAACCATCGGGGAATTAGTTTGACTCCAGTTATTAATACGGTTCTGGCATCCACTATACTTGGATCACTTCAGCTTGCGAGATAAACATTAGGGAAGAACAGGTAGAGTTTCGCCCTGGACGGAGATGTATAGATCACATTTTTGTTGTACGTCAAACTCTGGAGCAGCGTCATGTGTACCACCGGCGAGCAGTGGCTGTATTTCTCGATCATAAAGGTGCGCTCGATTCTGTGGATCGATCTGCACCTTTAGAGTCGGTTAAAATCAGGAGTTTACCGACCCAGTATGTGAATACACTGTCGGTACTTTATTTCCATACTTCAGCTGAGGTTAGGGTTTACGGTGAAGTGTATGACAGTTTCAGCACCAGGAGCGACTTACGTTCAGGCTGTCCACTGTCACCAGTTTTGTCTAATTTTGTCATAGACGAAATAATGGATGACTGTCTACGGTACTCGCGAGATGCTTACGTGGACGCTCTGAAGACTGACTGATCTTGATTATGCTGACGACAAGATATTACTGTTTGACAACTTTCAAGCAAGATGAACAATGTTAGACGCTACCTCGCGTTCTGCTGAGTACTACAGAATGCGTTTTACAGCCTCAGAGTGCAAAGTGGTTCTGCAAGATTGATTACCTAATGTAGTGCCCTGGTCGGTAGACTTGGTACCACGTACTGAGACTGAGGTCTGCAATTGCATTGCGGCTATCAAGCGTAATAAGACTGCTGGTCCAGATGACCTTACGCCAGCACTTTTCAAAGAAGGGGGAGAGACGTTGATAGAAGCTTTGACTCATTTATCTCAACTTGTGTGGATGACGGAAACTATACCTTCGAGTTGGGGTCACTCGATAATAGTTCCTATATTCAAGAAAGGTATAAGGGGCTCTTGCGAAAACCACAGAGGAATTAGTTTGACCCCAGTCATTTCTAGGGTTCTAGCATCCATTATGCTTCATCGACTCACTGCAGCTCGGGAGGTAAACATTAGGGAAGAACAGGCAGGGTTTCGCCCCGGGCGGAGATGTATAGATCACATTTTCACTCTTCATCAAATTTTGGAGCAGCGTCATGTGTACCGCTGGCCAACAATTGTATTTCTCGACTATAAATGTGCGTTCGATTCAGTGGATCGATCTACACTTTTAGAGTCGCTCAAAACCAGAGGTGTGCCGACTAAGTACGTGAACATACTGTCGGCACTCTATTCCCATACCTCAGCTCAAGTTGGGGTTTACGGTGAAATGTCTGACAGTTTCAGCACCATGAGTGACGTACGTCAAGGCTGTCCGCTGTCACCATTTTTGTTTAGTTTCGTTATGGACGAAATAATGGAGGATTGTCTCCGGCACTCACAAGATGCCGGCGTGGACCTCCTATCTGGTGAAAGACTGACCGATCTTGATTATGCTGACGACAAGATGTTGTTGTTTGACAACTTTCAATCGGTACAGGTAATGTTAGACGCTATTTCGCGTTCTGCCAAATACTTCGGAATGCGCTTTTCAGCCTCAAAATGCAAAGTGCTTCTGCAGGATTGCTGTGACTACGTAGATTTGATGCTAGATAATGTAGTGATGGAGGTTGTTGACCGGTTTGTTTATTTGGGAAGCGGCATCATCGGTGGCGGAAGTGTATGGGATGAAATAGGGGCGCGTATCTCTAAGGTTGGGACGGTATTCGCTAATCTGAGGGCACCTGTGACGACAGAGGGGTATCTCTCTGAAGCTTAAAGGTCGCGTATATAAGACGACAGTCATGGCTGTATTACCTCATGGTGTCGAAACATGGCTGCTCAGGAAATAGCACGTAAACCGCCTTCAGGTAATTGAACACCGATTTCTGCGTTCGATCGCTCGTGTCGGGTGGCACCAGCGAGTAAGCAACGAGGAGGTTGGGAAGCGGGTGTTTGGTAGTGATTGGCAAACGAGTTCTTTCGTTCACTCCTTACATTTGCACACACTTAGGTGATTAAGTCATGTATTAAGAATGCCAACTAGTCGTCTGCATCACGGGGTACTCTGCCGACTCTGCAGCCAACTGGCGCGAATTGCGGGGTGGTCGGATGATGACCTGGATCAGACAATTGAAATGATTCACGAAGGGGTTGGTCACTGTAGGTCGGGTTCGTCTCCCGGGCTGGGGCCCTCTCAGCTCCCACAGTCGGTGGCTTGAGACTTTAGGTGAAATGGCGGTTAACCGAGCTCAGCAGCATGAATCTTGTCGTTTAGCAGAGTTTTCTGTGAATTGATTGAATTTAATGATGCGGATCAGTGACAGCCATAAGGAAGCTTTCTTTTTGACCGTGGCCTACTTTTACCTGTTGCCCAGTTGATTGTTTGCGAGGTGTAAGCACCTTGACGTTGAATATTTGAATGTGCACGTAGCTATTTTTTGTGGTTATGTTCTTTCCCGTCCCGTTCTTTTTTCGTTCTCGTCCTATACATGGTTTGCTTCCTTTTTCGTCATGGTTGTGTGGCAGTTAAGCATCACTGATTCACACTGATGTATTTCTGTAGCTCGGTTGTTTGTTTGCAAGGTGTAGGCACCTTGATGTTGAATGTTTGAATATGGACGCAGTCATTTTCAGTAGTTAGGTCCCTTCCCGTCCCCTTCTTTTTCGTTCTCTCTTTGTGTATAGGGTTTGCTGTTTCTTCATGGCTGTGTGGCAGTTAAGCGTTAGTGTGAACCACTGATGTGTTGCTGTCTGTGATGATGATGATGTGATGATGATGATGATGATGATGATGATGATGATGATGATGATGATGATGATGATGATGATGATTAGTGTTTACACTTGATTGAGGCTGGAATTCCTTTGAAATCAACACCGCTCTCTTCGCAGCTCCGAGTGGCTGTGATGAGTGCATTGTTTGTGCACACGTTAAACAGCGAACGGTAGTTGACCCCTCTCGTTTAGTTGAAAACGATAGATCCATTGATTGTACGGGAGACATCCAAGGGGTAGTATCCGGTGAAGTAGGGAAGCGTGTGGTTCTTTCAAATCACCTCATACCTGCCCATCCTTAAGCAATATCCGTGGACCTTATTACTTTACCAGCAGTACGTGAAGTGGCAGGTTAGCAGATAAATGGAAACAGGGATTGATAAATAGTTGTACTAAGCAAGATGGACTCGTAAATTTGACCCAACGATTTCACGAACGCAAACTCACCGTTGAACGTGATATTACTATATCTAAAAGCCTTTTCGGTCAGTGGTGCAAATAGTTGCATTGTCTTCAACCGAGAAAGCAGTTGCACATAACCTTGCTTAGTGGAGCGAGTAAAACCTTCAAAACGTTGGGCCACGTCATACTCTATCCGTTATGCGGTTTCTTCCACCCACGGACCATCTCCGACGCTATACAAAGTACGCAGTGACTTCCGAGACTACCTGGCTTTCTTCTTACTTGGTGGACGCTGTTGCAATGACTGTCCCAGTTAGGCGAGAGAGTCGGTCCGTTTGTCCACTTGTGATGGATATATACGTTAGTTCCTCTCAGAAAGGACCAGTCCTCTAGAGGGATCAATTTCGTCCGGTTTCTTAAAATCTTTGAAACTCGGTGTCCTCGTTCATTCGTTAAAAAAGGCTGCGACCCTTGCCAGATTGTGCTGCGATTTGCGCCGCCGTTTACCACAACATTGACATGGAATGCTTTGGAGGAAGAATGTAAAAAAAATAATCAGAACTGGATACAGCACAGCTAAGTGATGCAAGCACATCATTGACTACGTCCGCTGTCACCTCGGGTTGCGTTACAGACCTTGATATTGAGGTCTTCAACCGAACAAGTGACATTTACCTGCCTCACTCATCGGAATCAATCGGCACTTCATATTTCATTACTGCTTTGTCGCTTGCTGGTTCCAGATAGACTCCCTCAGGTGTATAGTCAGTGACATTTACGACCTCATTTGTGTATGAATAAGGTTAGTGGAGCTTTTCGCCAGGGAATTTCACAAATAGAACCTACTCACATGACGTTAGTTACGGTGCTCCTGTCTAGCCGGACAAACAACCCCTGCGTACTTCGCGACAGAAACCTCGCACGACCGTGTATTTCCTCTGTATAGACATTATTATGTCAGTTTTGCATCGTGTGAAGCCCTCGCTTATATTGTACTAAAAATATTCGTTAGGGTATTTTCATGATGATTGAATCCGTACGCAACCATTCAGTCACCTAGTTTTTGAAGAGGCCGTTTGGAACGTGCACGCATGTGTACCGTTATGTTTGTGTTAACAAGCTGCCAACGTGACAAGTGCCACCGAAATTAGAATCACACTTCACTCATCTGGAGTAATCATTACAATCATTGTTGATGAGGTTGGCTAGTGTGGTGTTTAAAGCGAGTCACTACGATTGTGCTGTTAGCTCGGTTATTAAGATTGCGAATGCATATCGGACGTCAGGACCTTTTTTCTATGGGACAATCGATCTTGGGTGGTAAAGTGGAGGTTACCGAACCGTGCTAGAAATGGGTATCTTTGAGGAAATGTCACAGCCGAATGCGACTTAGAGCATATTGGGCATGGGGCAATAAGCCTTCTCATTGGTTAGTGCTACTGCAACCCGTTCTGTGTTAGTGGTCGTTTACTTTACACTGAGTGGATAATGTAGTGTTCGGAAGATGCTGATGCGTTGGATGTTGGACACGAAGGGAAGCAAAAGAAAGAACGTTAATTGATTATCATCATTATCATCATAAGCAGCAATACATTAGTGGTTCATACTATTGCTTAACTGCCACACAACCATGAAGAAACAGCAAACCCTATATAGAAAGAGAGAAGGAAAAAGAAGGGGACGGGAAGGGACCTAACTACTGAAAATGACTACGTCCATATTCAAACATTCAGCATCAAGGTGCCTACACCTTGCAACCAAACAACCGAGCTGCAAGTGAGAGTAAGGCGTCATCAGCGAGACAGCTTCCTTACGGCTTCCACTTCCCCACGTCATTAAATGCACTCACTTCACAGACAACTCGGCCAAACAATGACAACATTCACGCCATTGAGCTTGATTAGCCGCCATCTCACCTAGAGTCTCCAGTCACTGACTCTGTGAGTCGCGACGGCGCCAGCCCGGGAGACAAACACGATCTACACGACTTCATTTCCCTACGCCAGGTCATTGTCTGTCCACCTCGCACCTTACACCAGTCGGTCGCAGTGTCAGCGAACAGCGGTCGGTGTGGAAGATGACTAGTTGGCATCCTTAATACGTGACCTAATAATCTAATTCTGTGAAAACGTAGGGATTGAACAAAAGAACTCGTTTGACAATCACTACCAAGCGCCCACTTTCTAACCTCTTCGTTACTTACACGCTGGTGCCACCCGATACGAGCGACTGAACACAGACATCGATGATCAAATAGTTGAAGACGGTTCACGTCTTCTACCCTGAGCGGACAGGTTTTGTTGCAGTAAACTAATACGGCCCTCACAGTTGTCTTGTATACGCGACCATTAAGCTTCAGAGAAATACCTCGCTGTCGCCACAGATGCCCCAGGTTAGCCAATACCGTCCTAGCCTTAAAGATGCGTGCTTCTATTTCATTCCCTACACCTCCACCGCTACCGCTGCTGATGCAGCTTCCCAGGTATACAAACCGGTCAACAACCTCCATGACTACATTATCTAACATTAAATCTACGTGATTACAGCAGTCCTGCAGAAGCACTCAAGAACGTTGGTTAGGAAATCTCCGTTAAGGCTGTCACAACCTTTACACCAGAATTGTGCTTCAAAACTTTGTGGATGGCTGAAAACATATGGGGAAAATTAGTAATGCACGTGCGCAAGGCGATAGGTCAATGGTGCTTCCAGGTGTTTTTAAAAATAGGAATGTCCATCACAGCTGCTGCCTATTTAGGTTGGAACGCGATATACACCACTCCGTGCAAAGCTAACAAATTTTCTGTGTTTCGACTGTGTCCGCTTTTAATGCTTGAGGTTGTTATATTACCGAATTGCGTACATTACTTTCCTTCACCGTATGTTCATGTTTGCGCTTCCGCGTTGCGCGATAGTTTTTATACACGTTCGGTTAGCGGGGTTCCGAGCGTCGCTGCATTGCCGTCAGTCTATTTTTTCCGTACGTCTTTCCCATGGTCGCTACTGTTAGCACTAGGGTTTATTGGAACTGGCTTGAATATCGTTCATAATTGATCACTGCTTTCACATTCACATATAGACATTTCAGCCAATCCGTTTTGAAAGTGGATACTGTTCTGGGATCTCCTTCCTGTTAGTGCACGTCAGTAATGCATATCTTTGTTACCACAAGGATTTAGACTCTGTTCACGTTTTTATGTGATAACCGTGCTGATCACTACGCTGTTTATCTCGCATTAAGTACGAACTAATTTACACGTGAATGCATAGCCACAAACACAAGTGCTTGATTTTCGAGAGTAATTACGTATGTATCCTGTTATCTCTAGTCGATGACTGGTTAGGACTTCTCGTCAAGTCACAGAACTTATCAGACTCACATCCACCGTATTCGCATCGCTGGAAACATTCAGTGGCTGAGCCGATACGCAAAAAGTGCGATAAACGGTATGGTCTCGTACATCCGTTTTCTTATTTTTTCCATGGCTCTATAGTGACAATGTTGTTTTTGCGACCTGACAGTATCTGTCTCGTATGTGGCTTAACAAACACGATGTGATGTAAGCGCTATGAGCTCTTTTGCCATATCTGAGGGGCCGATTTCTCACTGCATTATTTTCTTGTTTCCATCTCGAACTCAGGTTATCGGCTTAGCTGTCTTGGCAGCCGGACTTTACTTCTATTTTACCACATTCGGCTTACGAGGTATGGACCAGCATAACATTTTGGCGTACACCTTCGTGGTTATTGCTGTCATCGGTGCGCTGAGTGTCGTGCTGGGCATACTAGGTTGTTGTGGCTCCTACCACTACAGTCGCTGTTTGCTGGGATTCTACTTTGCTCTGTTGTTGCTCATATTCGCCGCTGAAATTGCTATCGGAGTAGCCTTCTTCGTTTACCGTGATCAGGTATGTCCGTTAAAAGTGTTTTCTCTCTCTCGACACGCTTGCTGAATATACGCGTTACCATGACTATTAAGTACTGAAGATATATTTTGTCCATTTATCCTCCAGAGTCCGCTGATCGTGAAGAAATGTTGTTTCTTGATTGGTTACCGGTTTGTCTGGATGACTGTTTCGTGTGGGGTTCGTTCTTTCGGAATTTTTTTTTTCCAAACAGGCTTACCGTATTCCGGCGTTGGTCTTAATGTACTTTTGTTACATGCTGCGGTCCACTCAGATTCCGCATTTACGCTGGCGTACTACCCTACCTCGAAACTAGTGGAATCCAATTTAACACGCTGGTCAGAAAGGTCATGTTTGTTTTCAGGAGAAGGGATGGATAGTTCCCAGCGTTCACCCTCCATAGATCTGACAAGCATACTACATGAACTGTGCTACTCTTTCCCAGAACTCCCGCGTTTTTTCAGGCATGCACCAGCCGAGCAACCATTTGTCCTGGGTGGATACGACAATTTGCCGTTACTGTAAGCGTCTCGGTGAACATCGTTCTCACGGTCTCTGATGAATGCCGATCGTTCATTCATTTGCCATTTTCCGCCTGTCTCTTCATGTCGCCTCCGTTCGTTCGCCCGACCTCAAAAGCCTCGAAAGTTCCGTGTTTAGAGTGTGTTCTGGTAGTTTGTCCTTTTAGCTTCAACAGTTCCTGGTGTGATCAACGAAGACCAACACACTCCTTCTAGTTGACCGACTAGTAGTTCATGCATGGTCTGAGCCATCGTCACGCAGTGATGCGAGGGTGCTTGTGTCGTTTGTCAACCTAGCACTTTATCAACCCGCCGTCTACATCTAGTCGACCGCCAGTTTTTTGTTCATCGGTCTACATACCAATTTCCGTGGAATTGTTGTTGGGCGAACAAAATTCGCATGTACGGACGAGTGAAAATTGTTGACGGGAGGATTTACGGATGTTCATGATGGGTCACGTGGCAACAACGGATTGCTTTATTCACTCTGGGTGAACGGGTACTCATCCAGCTCACGTTCGTAAAAATGCGGTGAGGATAATTCAGCCCACACAAAGTATACTTGTCAGATCCATATGAGCTGAGCTGACCCGTAAACATTCTACTGGACTCAAATTTCATCAGTTGAAGGTATTTGTCAAAATATCATCTGTTGTTGCACGGGAGCAGACGATTCGTAGAATTGTACGAAGCATTGTAGTCATACGCTTTTCACTTTATACCTTTTCGCTGTTTTCCGCGTGGTATTTGAATGATTCTGGCCATATCAACAGTTGGTGTTGGTAGTTTGCCAACTGTACTTTCTGTCACACATTTCCACGCTCTGTGTATGTTGAAATCAGTTTGAAATTGCCCGATGGGGCAGTAGGGCTCGCTTTCCGTGTCGGGTGTTAAACGGTGCGACAACTAACTTAAAGTTTCGACCCTTCTCCAAGTTTTTGTTGCTTTCTCCTTCTGTGTCAGTCTCGTTTGATTGCAGCTTTCAATCGCGCGATTCCGAACCTCCCTGTAGTCCTCTGTTTGCGGAGCGCGAAGGTAATTCAGGCGTTGATTCAGGTGACTGATGAATTGCTTTGCATTCTATCTCGTTCACCTCCCGGTTAACTTCGATTCTGGTTAGCCAACATTGAAACGGTTGTCAGCCAGATGATCAGCAGAGACAACAGTCACCCGATAAAGCTAAACAGAAGCCGCCAGGTAGCACAAGTATGCGCAATCACTAAGTGTTCCTCTTGCACACCGGACCTTGTGTGTGTGTGCATACTTATGTACACGCACAAATGAGGGTAGAAACCACAAACCAACTGGACCGCTGGCTAACCTTTTTCAGCTTAGCACTCACTCTCATCGTTTTCTAACTCCACCGTCCTCGCTCCCCTCTATTTATTGTTTAATGTAACGCAATGGAATGTGATATTTATGTTCGTAGGTTGGTGCGATAACAGCTTGTTGCAAACATGTCACCTTAACACCATCGGGTTGAGAAGAGGTCCCAGGTCCTTATATCCAGAAATATGAAGTGCCTATCTGTTGTAACGGAATCCTGCTGCATACGAATGGGAATAATTGATAATCACAACCTCGAACGGATAACGCTACTTATTGGTCCCGAACTGCAAATAGCAAGAAAACACTGCCAAAGCAAGCTCCTGATAAACAATGCTTGGCAACTTTACATGACAAGCCTCTCTGGGGCCACGTGTGTGCGCGAAAACACGTGCCTACAAATTGAGATTTATTTGTCTTACAATTGTAATACAGTTAGTGAAACAGAAAGTGGAAGATTTGACAAAACTGTCAATTAAATAACGACCCATTGTATTTTAACCCTTCGTTTTTAATTTATTTATAGAAAGTTTCACGGAAGCTGCCTTGTGAGTAAATGTCAACAATGATTTCTGGTCCCTGTCTTACTAACGATGACGTTGTGCTTGGCTCATTGAAATACTTCGTTAGAAAGGTACTTAGGTTGAGATGCCATGGTCGTAATGTATGTTCAGACTGCATAGTTTTTGTATCAGTTCACCACGTCGGATTCTAGCTGACTCAATGACTGTGCTTCCTTAACGAAATATGCGTTTTGACTATAGTTGCCAAAGATTTCATTCGGGCTAAATACGAAGTGCGCTCTTTTGGAGCGAAATGGTGACCGCTACAAGCTTTTCTTGCTCATTTAGGAGATAACAATTAGCACACGCTCGATCTCAATTATACGGACACCAGTTTTCCCCCGTATTTCGTTCATCTACCGTTTGAACCACATGTTTGATGCGTAAAAGTAGAATACGCCTTGCACTTTTGAACGTGTTTAAGCTGTATCATCTTACACAGACCCACTGTTATCCAACCAAAACCATCACCGGGGTACCTGTCAATTATCTTTGGCAAGCGGTTCTGACTTGCGGAGAACTCATGTTGCGTTGCGACACAGTTTGCTCATTTTGCGGAGATTACAAACGACGTTCATTGGGGTACAACTCGGTTTTAGATATATCGCAGTGACCGAACCAAAATACCTCAACAACACGCCAGTCAGTTTCTACCCCAGATGTGTATGGTACAAGTAACCTAATCACTCAGAGCAAAGTTCGATCATTCCAACCTGGACGCCAGTAGTTTCTGACCAACTTTTCATAGGATCTTGATTGACATGTCATTTGTGAATAACGGGAAACTCGGAGGAACTCCGCAGTTCGTTGCTCATCACAAAACCCAACGGTTACTATAGGCGCAGAAACGTACATTATAGACATGGTTAAGCTTCAGCGATGAATAAAATGATGTTCCGTTTAACTTTGTGTGGAGTACACGGCTAATGCAACTTGAGAACAAAGCCAATATTGCGTACTGTCGCCCGCTTGATGATCGCCCACAAACTACCTGAAGTAACGTCAGTTTTAGGGGTTTTCGAATTGGCCTTTCTGGAAGGGGAACAGTGCGCGTAATCTTATTTACTGACGCTGACGTTTGTTAACATTGTTGGGCCGGCTACCTACTAGCCATTTGACTTCTTAGCTAAACAGTCACTTAATATGTTCCGTTGGAGTATCATAAAATGAGTTACACAGCGGGACCTTAATCTGATGGTTGTGCACAGTTGGGTTGTTTGATTAAGTGTACGAATGCTTTCGGAAACGGTGTCCGTAAGCACCCACCTGTGCGTCGAAATTGACTGTTATATGCTATCCGACAATCCATGCTGCACTATAAGAGCAAGTCCAATCGGTACTAACAAGTGCCTTTAAAAAATGGAACCCACATTTCCTTTCAGGGTGTTGTTAGGTATCCGCGTGATTTCGAGATAGGAATCTCTGGTTTAACTTTTTTCAGCCACGTTTACTTCTTAATTATACGTGTGCTACAGGTGAACATTTTGCCTAAATAAGTGGGCTAGGCAAGCGGAACTATGGTGACCCTAATTCCCAATACCTGCAGGACCTGCCTGCTGGTTTTGCTTCGTGTGAGATATCCTTCGTCAAGACGTGTTGTTCAGTCTTCAACTTGACCGTTTGCTTACGTATTATGGACACTGATTCTATTACTGACAATGCCTTTGCCGTAGACGAGGTTTTTCAGTTCCTCAGATATGAAGGAAGAATTTTGATCTGACAACGTGACAAATATTACAAACGCACTTTGCTGACAGTGGAGGCAGTCATACATGGGTATTCGGACGTTCAAAGGAATCTGAAGAGTACTCGCCAGTGTTCAGTAATAAGTTTAACACAATCTGGTCAACGTAGCCAAAATTACCAGGTTCTGAGGAAAATGACCATTTTTCTTCAGTTCTCACACGTTTTTATATATGCCAATTTCAATACCTACCCCTCAATTGTCATCACTGTTACTGAAAATGTCCAACGTTCCATGTCATTCGTAGAACGGGTTGCTGTGTTACACAAACTGGAAACGAACACATGCGGACTGTATTCCAATGAGAGCTTCCTCTTTTTCTTCAGCTACCCCGAACAAAACCATTTTCGTGGTTTCAGCGAGCAGTAGCTGATCGCTCAACTAATCCTTGAAGAGGAATCTGTCGCGTTGTCTCCCTAATTGTGAAGTTTAAAACCATTGAGCTAAGCTAAACAGCTGAAGAGTTCCATATAATAGCCTTTGACTGCGCGCGCAGTAAGTTGCAAAGTGTCGACTATCGGTCAGCTTCAAAATTTTATCTCTCTCTTGTGAAAATCCCCAGACTTATTATTAATCGTTTTTTATATTGAATTGCATAAGACGATGAATGTCGATACAAGTTAAACCTCACTCATAACTGATCGCAGCTTTCGCATCCTCGCAAACTTTCCGGCCATTCCATTTAAAAAAGAAACACAAACTCCAGTTTCTCCGTTGCTGGGGGTCATCAGTGGTGCATATTGGTAGCACGGTCGAGGATGGAAATTCGGTCATCGTATTTGAGCGCATAGCCGCATTCACTCATGAGCAACGGTTAGGTTACTTGAGAGTAAGTACGTAATTATCCTGTTATCTCTAGTTGGTGGCCCCGCTATTAAGACTTCTCGTCAGATTGAAGCAACAGAAATGACCAAATTTGCTGTGTAGTATTTAGGTTACTGATAAGTTGGGACTAGCTGAAAATTTTAGGATGCAACAGCTACGATCAATTGTGTGTTTGTGTCAGCCGAAATCCCCTGATACTTATCATCACTAAATGTTGTTAGCAATGTGCTCGGTACTTCTGTTTTTTCAAACAGATGTATGATTTTCTTTTAGGTGAGAACTGAAGTCGTGATACAATATACTTTATTTGATGTTATTTATATTGTTTTTCAGGCGAGTATCTTGCATATTTGGCTGTGGTCCATACTGATCATTTTTATCGTTTCACGGTATGTTTCTAAACTCGGCTGACGTGGTCAGACTGGTCCATATGAACATGGCCACATTAATCCAACCACGTTATGCTTGTTTTTTTTTTCGAACGGCTGATAGAGAACGTTTGAAGTTAACATCCCTCCAGTTAGACGAGATTTTCGTTTGCTAGGTTGGAAACTTTCGGCTTTACTTCGGTGGATGTTGAACGCCACGAAGTGACTGATTTCACCAGTGTACCAGAGTAGGGTAAACTTTTGGTTGTTACAAAATGTTATATTTGAAGAATACTTGGACCGTCCAACTGTTATATATCCTTTAATGATTTGTTATTGTTCGATGGAACAGTTGCACGCTGGATGATGCATCAATCGCCTGTTTTTGTTCCGAACGATACGTGACATCATGCCAGCCTGAGTCGCCATCACTGTATTTGATCAATTTTACATTAACGCGATGAACGGTCGATCAGCAGTTAACCAGAGCTATGTTCTCGATAGTCAATGCCTCCAATTTTAGACGGCTTCGACTGAAGTATTGGCTTTTTTTTCTAATGGACAGCCGAAATCACTCGCTCTATGGCATTGTTGTGGAGAAAAATGCGTGTGCTCCTCTACTTCGCGTTCGTGTAACAGCGATCGCACAATCCGAAGCGTCGATTTCCACAACAAAAGTCGATTGGTGATGGGCGATTGCAACTATGGTTTTCTGTTTGTTCTTTTTGAATGACTCGTTCTGCATACGCAATTCGCGCGGTGTGGGAAACGTTCGATTTTTGACCAATGGATGGATCTTAATAGTCTTCGCTTTTATCATTCTAATTTTGATCCTTCTTCAGGTGCGATCGGTCATCCACGAGACTTTGAAACAAGGCACTGAGGATCGGAGGCAATCAGGTGATGATCTTCGGTGGATGGATACGATACAATTTATGGTATGTTTAGATATACATATGTTCATACGGTTAATTTTTTTTGTACAGTGCGGATTTATGGATAGTCGGGAAAGTTATAAATATCCCCAACCTTCCCTTTACTTCAGCGAATTCGTCCGTTTCACATCCTGTATGTACTCGGTGGTTAACGTGGATCATATCGGGGTTCAGTTTGCACGAACTATGGCCCATTCGCACTTTTATTTCCGAAACTAAAAATTCCTTTGCTTTCCAACCTAGGCGAGCTAATCGATCCATTTTTCTGGGTTTGAATTCACTTGTTTCTCGTGTAGCGTCATAAAAATATCGCTTTTTCAATGAAAGTTAATTGATAGCGCAAACTATGACACATTCCTTCTCTTACCGGAAACCCGAGCTAATCTGTTATTCCGCATTCAAACAGTTTTCATGGGACTCAGTAGGTTATCGCGAATTTCAATCATGAAGTCAGCAATAGAATCACTGACTGGCGGATATTCAACAAAGCAATTCAGTTTTGAAACAGATGTATGTGGCAAGGTTACGGAAATTTGCTGTTTGTTTCGAGGGTGCTACTCTTGTCGGGTAAGCGATTGTCCATGATTGTTCTCACCAGGACCCAATCCTACTAATTCCGCTGATTTTTCGTTATTTCTTCTAATTGAATAAACAGTTTTAAAGTTGATCGGTTGAATCCCATAGGTTCTGTTTATAGCCTATTCGAAATTCTGGAGCATACGTATTGGACCAATAAATGCTCCACCAAGATAGTCGGGTTTATCGCTATGACTTGGTCATTTATTCGTGGTTAGTGTTTTTCCTCACCTCCGAATTCCAAACACGATGATTTAGGATAGAAAGACAAAAACAGTCACCACTTTTGTCATGAAGAAATCTATTGGCAGTTTGTACATAGTGCGCGTATTTCCACTTAAAATGGCGAAGTCCGAAGTCGGTAAGGCATCGACTACCCATCTGAGAGAGAGTTGAAAAGTCTTGACTTCAGATTTGACTGGCAAATGATGCATAAATCACATGAGTGATCATCAACAGAAACGGATGTAAGAGGTGCGCTTTTTGCACTTAAACTGAACGGGGCATTCAGATGGTCAGTGTATTATTCATGTGTTCGAGAGATGGATGGTCGAAAGTCAGGGCTTGGTTTTCTAGGATGTAACCAGCTCTTTGGCTTGGGCCGTAATGATGATACGCACTTGTAGGTGGAGACGTTATAGTTAATTCGCTTGGAATCGTGCTCTGAGAATTGGTGTCCCTTTCAATCTCGTATCAATTTTTATCGTTCCTTTTCCGTTCTTTGTGACTCCTAAGTTTATTATAACCTATTGAGTTTGGGGCTGATATACACATTTGTACGTATCATTATTGTTTCGTTCCACCACAGCCTTACTTCTTGACCAGTTGCTAGGGTTGACTGTACCGCCAGATATGGTAAACATTTGCAATCCAAGTTTTTATCAGCATTGTCGGTCTAGATGATTACTGGAACCTCGAATTCTGCTTAAGCCGACCGATTTTAAACTCTCGCGCGGGCCGCTTTGGGAAGTCTTTTTCAGATGACGCGCTTACGTTGGCACCACATCGCAATTGTGCACTTAACAGGCTATTTTTAACGAACACTAGTTTCGGACTTCGTGAACGTCATTTTTATATTCTGAATCAGACCTGGTCTCAGGTAGACCACCATGCTATTAGTTATAAGCGATGTGACTCTATCCAGGGTTGTCGTTTTTATTAAAGTACACACCTGGATTCAGATCATGCGTTGGCATGCTGTCGTTTTGTTCGCACCTTCGCTAGTCAACAACCCCGTCGACTACAACGACTGGCCGTTGAGGAATTGGTCAGGCCATTGGTGAAGCCTAAGTACCAAACCA
This sequence comes from Paragonimus westermani, assembly GCA_008508345.1. NCBI lineage: Eukaryota > Metazoa > Platyhelminthes > Trematoda > Plagiorchiida > Troglotrematidae > Paragonimus > Paragonimus westermani. Next base: position 36,198 of record QNGE01000257.1, read on the forward strand.
GCCTAAAATGGGAAATTATCAGTGCCGACTCGAAGATCTTAACGGCTGTTGGATCCACTTTCCGCAGGCTACTCATGAAGCGGCTTGTGTGCACAGTGGTTCGTTGGTTAAATAAACATATTTCAGAGTTTTGTGGACGTCAAACAAAATATTCCAGATGGCGAACTCATCCATGATAAGTCCAGCAGGTCAGAACGCCGGGTGGATCATTGACGGTAAATTTGCCTGACCTCCTACTTTCGCTGTGTTGTCGTCACAAATCTGCAATGGTAGATTTAGGACTACCCGCTAAAACGGAAGTTCACAATTGCACTCCAATTCTCAAACGTAATAAGGCTGTTGGTCCAGGTGATCTCTTGCCGGCACTTTTCACAGAATGTGGGAAGGCATTAGCAGAGGTTTTGACTTCGTTGTTTCAATTTGTGTGGATGACGGAAAACACCTCTGTGCTGGAACCACTTGATAATAGTTCTTCTATTCAAGAAATGAGTCAGGAGCCGTTGCAAAATCCATGTGGAGAATTAGCTTGACCTTAGTCATTGCTAGGGTTTGGCATCTATTATGCTTCATCGACTCACTGGAGATCAGGTAGCAGATATTGGGGAAGATCAGGCGGGGTTTTTGTTCGGACAAGGACGTACTAATTACGTTTCCACTCTTCGCCAAATTCTGCAGCAGCGCCATATGTACCGCCGGTTAATACGTGTCACATTTCTCGGCTATGAATGTGCGTTCGATTAGGTGGATCGATCTACACTTTTAGAGTCGCTTAGACGCCAGGATGTACCGGTCAAGTATGTGATCATGCTGTCGACGCTTCATTCTCATATTTCGGGTCAGGTTATGGTATACGGTGAACTAGTTGACAGTTTCAACGCCAGGAGCGACATACGTCAAGGCTGCCCACCTTCACTATTTTTGGTTACTTTTGCCATAGACGGAATAATGAGGGACTGACTGTTTGTGGGACTCACAAGATGGAATTGACCGATCTTGATTATACTTATGACAGTTTCTAAACGGCACAGACAATATCAGCCTCATTTAGCGGTCTTCCAAATATTTGGGAACGAGCTCTGTAACCTCAGAGTGCAAAGTGCTTTCGTAAGACTGCTGCAGTTGCGTAGATTTAATGTTGAACAATAAAGTTACAGTGGTTATTGACAGGTCTGTGTACTCAGGAGGTTACACTGTTAGCGGTGGAGGTGTAGAAACAAATAGAAGCACGTATAACTCCGGCTAAGGCCCTATTCGTTAGTCTGCGACATTTCTGGTCACAGAGGTACCCCTTCAAAACTTGGCAGCTCAGGTTAGAACACGTGAACCGTCATCAAGTATTTGACGATCGATTTCTGTGTTTGATCGCTCGCATCGAGTAACACCAACGAGGAGGCAACGAAGAGGTTACAGAGCATGTATTTGGTAGCGAATGTCAAGCAAATTTTTATTCAATTTCAGTGTGCGATCTACGTTCGTTGTTTTACAGAAAACCGGATTCCGTTCTTTGACACCTTGAATTTCCTATCCTCGTTTGCTGACGCAACGCGAATTTTACGTTTGCCATCACAATGAATGAGTGTCTTCGTTGACCATAGTTCGAACAGAATTGTTAGAACTTAATCTCTTCTCTTGATTTTTCAGAATTACTTGGTTAATTTATCCAGTGTATCATAAGTAACGCCATGTTACCCAGGTAATGCTTATGGAAGATGCTGATTCAAGGAAACATCTTGCGATAATGTTATTCAATCGTCCTGGTAGTGTCATGCGGAGACCAAAAGGCGGTGTCACTTGTGTAGTGTAGGTCCACACCCGTCGTTCTCAACAACCCTCTGTCAGTGCCACTGTATTTTTTTATTGGGCGACCACTTATATGTCCAAGTCTCTTTCTAACCATACCTAAAACGAAACGAACGCGCTCGTTAACCCAATTCAAATTTGTCACGAATGTTCGGTTGTTCCCTTACGACTCGTTTCCTCTTGCTCCCAAATTAGTTCCCGAATTATTAGGCTGAATGTGTTAACAGCCGACTTGGGTACTGCTCCACACAGTAAACAGGTCATTCTCGCATAGGTGTTCTTCACCAACACACGATTTTGACTACATGACAATCCTCATAGAAATCATGAAAACAGATCTTTTTCAGCAAACGGCGGTTTTCATTAAAGTCTCATCTTAGGCCGGTACAACTGTATACCAGATTAAGTAACAGTAAGGAGATTTATTGATCGAGAATGGGATGAGAACAAGGCGATTGGATAAAATACAGCCACGACTTCGAGGTAGGTTTTAGAAAATCAGTGTTAAATAGGTTGGGTTGAATCTACGATTTTGGTAGTCGACCTAAGGTGCAACCTGGTTGGATGAGTAGATTTCTGAAAAATTGGACCGCCAACAATTGATGACGACTAAACGCGATCTGGGAGGATGAATGGAATGTTACCAGATATATGTTGACAGTGACCTTTTTCCTGGAAGTGGTCGTCGGCGAAATACGCCCATCTGAAGTAAATTCGTCGAATTCTGGTACGCAACACATGATGGATCATCTTTCGGTCTCTTTACGATCACCTTGATGATTGAAAGGCAATGGTCTGGTGGGGACGGTGTTTTTTCGCCGTTTGTGATTGTGGACAGCCGAAGTTTGTTGAGCGTACCCGCATCGAATTTCAAGGAGTTTGGGCTTATGTTGGTAAGTAGCAGTGACGTGACCTAATGTTCAACGTACTCTCAAATGCTCGTGTCCATCACCACATCGCCTAACTGTATCTTCTGCATAAGGCGTTCTTACGTTATGCCGTCCAGAATCACTCGTTTTGACTGTTCGGTTTGACTAAGAGCCTTCTCTACAGTTCCGATTTGAAGCGGTTTTCGATCGCATATGATTAGTCTTCGAATTAGGGTTTGCTCATTAACCATCAAACCATTGGTGGTTGTTTTGCGTGATGCTGCAATGTGACTTACTTCCTCTTTCCTCGACAGTTTTCGTGCTGTGGTTATAATGGTCAACTCGATTACGGAACGAGGATACCGGCAACATGCTGTAAGGACCAAAATTGCAACCTCGCAAATATGATTGTACCCTCATTCCCGGTGAGTTGTTGGATTACTTTGACTGCGTTACCGCCAAATGACCTCGTTTCATTTGAAGTACAATTTTCCTTCCGCACTTTTCAGTAGATCCCTCATTGATATGTGAACCTCGATTCACTGGCATGCGCTCATCTAGGTTGGGGCAGATCGATGTCATACTCAGTGGTTCTGGTACCGGCCGTCAATATTAAGGTTATGAATTGGAATCTCAATTTCGTTGAATGCAGCTGCGTATGTCTGAACAACTTGGTAGTACCAGGCCCATGTGCAGCACCAGGGTCTGTAAGCACCATAATCAAGTCTACTAAACTCCGTTGTGATAAGCGTCGTTGTGTTGAATTATTTGCTGTCATGTCCTTGGAACTAGAGTAATCCTTGTTCCAATTCTTGCCTTCATCGTTACATACCTATCAAACAAATAACTGATTTTCCACACACGGCAGACAGGCCTAATTTGGCTGTGTTGTCTCCTGTTTGAATTGTGAATCAAGTCTCGAAAGGTGAGTATTCAGCATTTGCACAGCCACATCTTCAACGAGTTCGTGGCTCTTATGTCCCAGTCAGTTGTTCCATAAAAATGTTGGGTTTAGTAAGTTATCTTTCCAAATTTTTACAAAAGGATATATTGTTTTTTTTTCAAAGGATCCAGTTAAAAATGTGGATGTGCGTTTAAAAAATTCCGACAGACGTTTTAAGACTTTTGTATGTTTTAATCTAATAAATTCAGCAAGACGATCGAGGAACACCACTAATGTTAGACAAACGCCTCAGATCTTGAAAGTTTGAAGGCTTTGGTCAAACGACCAGGAACAGCTACCGGAGCATAGTACAGCCACTACTGGAGTAAGCACGTCTTCCAACAATGGAGGGTAAGGTCATACGGAGTTGAAAGTGGTTTTAAACTTAAAATCCAAGGTGTGCATCTACTCGCTGGTAAAAACATCAACATTAAAAAACCCTGTCGAAATGTGACTGAGCGTAACATCTAACCATTAAACCGATTGGGGTCTAAGGTGAACCTTGTTTTCAAAGCATAGCTGAAGACAGTCATCTGAAAACTGCTGACGGTATCTTGCTTCACAAACGGAAAATGAAATTGTCGAATTATGACGTAATGCACAATAGGAAGTATGTGTCAGATTGACTAGGCCGTTGTGTTGGGCCACTCTACAAAGTGAGGGAAGAGGGCCTCTTCGAGTGTTATATCTTCGTTATGTTTCGTCGTCGTTTTTCATCATTATTATCGTCATTTTTTCGTCGTTATTTCTTCTTCAGCTTTTTCCATCATTTTTGCTGAAGCGATGGATGACGCTGAGAGCTTTGTGACACAGGAACAGAGTATTATTTGCGTGATAGTATGTAGAGTGTGACAGATTGGTTTCCCCCATTCCATTCCACAACAGACAAGAGACAGTCCTGGTTACATCACACACAGCGAGGAAATTTGTGTCAGACCAACTCTGTTCGTCAGTCTGTTTTAAATGGTGTTTGGCAGTGCCGTCTTGACGGTAGCCTGTCTGCCATCTCTTCCAGCTAATTTATCATCTTGGTCCTTTGAATTTTTTGTTTCAACCCCTAATTAGCATAATATGGGAGATAAGACTATCAAATTTACGATGAAATCAACATGTTCACTGCTGAGGTACGCTATACACGCCTTACACTAGCTTGTCTTGACATTTACAACAAACACTATAAATAATCGCAATTTACGTTCCCTCGGAGCACGTGACCAAATCACTGTCTTTCCGTTAGCAGTCGTTAACTCTGAAGTACCTCACACACAGGTTGGCAGACTGACTTTCCTAAGATCGCTAGCTTATTTGATATCGGCTTACCTGTGAGGACTCAACGAGAGTCGAACACAATATGTGTATGTGTCTCTGAGCGGATCAGCCATAAGGCAAAGTGGAGTACGTATGCACTGTGACCTTTTTCAGCGGTCTACTCCGCAGCAAATATCTGCATTCTCCACACACGGTTGGTGGCATCCAATTCGGATTAGTCTGTCACAGCGTTCAAAGTCAAAGGATATATGTGTTCAACCATCGCCGCAAGTGGCTTGCGCTGCACCACTTTCGGTCTTACCCACACACCATATGACCAATGTAAATCCGGAGGTATAAGACCGGTAGGTATGTGAATGAGGCCATTGTGTCCAGCCGACCAATGCTTGTTGGCCAATTGATTGACTAGCACGAAAAGGAAACCCTTATCTCTCAGAGAATAAGCAGAGACAGACTGCAATGATAGGACCTAAACTGAGAAGAAATGTAAACTGTAATACAAGAAGTATTTCAGTATAGTAGTGTATGCTAGTGCATCCCATAGAAAATAAGGATGAAAAACAAAACTCTCATTGAACTATGAAAAGCCAGGCAGACCATTATTCATCATACAGTACACCAACAAAGCTGAAGAAAAGAACATGCAGAAGACCGCAAACACCCAAGTGAAGCGGATTGGTTGCCATACGGCCATGGTCTTGGCCGATGAAATCACTGACAGAAATAGAGTGGATGTACTAATATGGCCTGCATGAGCCTAACGTACTCGTCGTCTCTTCGCCGACTGTGTACTATGAGTACGTTGGTGACCTAATCATCATCATCATCATCAAAAACAGCCATGAGCCTGACCAAAAGGTACTGTGGCTCGGGCCGCCGCTCACCTCAACAGTGACGTAGGATATCCTAAAAGGAAAGAGTACTACGAAGGACAAAAAAGATTGAAGAAGACTAAACGAAAGAACTAGAAATGGTATGGATACAGGTACGCCATTGACTGCGACACACCGCCATCTCGGATAGCGTCTCTAACCA
>QNGE01000257.1:44521-86984 GCA_008508345.1 Paragonimus westermani
TAATACGCCGGCGGTCACGGTCAACCGTTGGGCGATCGGAGTGCTCTTTGTTTAAGGGTACCTTTTCTAACCCCCTTCTTCCTGATACGGAAGACAGCAGTGCCGCAACTATAAAAATAGTTCTGCTGTATGCCCATAGGATCGTGCCTCACTGCCTAAGCACTCCTACGCGGTCAGCAGTGCGACATACAATCCTATGAGTGTAACTGCTTTTCGTCTGACTGCTCCCCTTTTGCCTGTCTGACAAGGTTGCACCTGGAAGGACCGGAGTCCTAGTCAGCATAGCCCGCCGGATCAAAACAGTACACAAGCCCGACCACCACGTCAAGGTAGCAGTATAGGTCGGGGGTGACCTAATAATCCCTAACGGCCAGCGCATTCGCGGTCGGACGCACCGCAGCGCCATATAGTCACGCCACCCCGACCTATGTCACCGATGGTTCCCTTGCGCACCGCGCGCTTTCGCTCTCGGCCACACAGTAACTGCTCGTTGAAATGGTGGATGCCAGTCCGAATCGGTTCAACGCCAGGTCTTCTCCACTCCCACACACACACACTTAACATTGCAGAGATGAAATGGCTACTCAGGTAAGCGAAGTGGTTGACATTATCACACAACCTGTTCACAACCGCAACAGTGGGATCAAATTGATTTTGTGATTACACCTTAAGTTTCAGGGCACATTCCGTTCAGATCAATTCTTCCATGGTGATTTCTTGGCTCGACACATGGGGTTTACTTCAACCTACCCAGAACCTCCTGGTACCCCTTGGCATGTTAACTGTGACCTATTTCTTAGCTGGTCTTGTCCCCGTTATGACTATGCGGCAGTTTTTTCTCCCGTTTCTTACTCGCGATCAGATGACAGCCTGCATAGATGCGCTGTTTGTTCCCACTTTTCACGGTCAATTACTTTCATCTTTTGCAAGAATTCTGTTTTCATCTGTCCCTTCCATCTTGCAGGGTTGTAAGCATCAAGTGGACAACATTATGCACAACTACTTCGTCCTGTGCATCGCGGTCGTTTCAATTGCATTCGTAGAGGTAACATCTTTCTTTTTACTGTGGTACTTCTCGTCCGTTCGCTCTGTACAATCTTCGTCCCTGCAATAGGCAATCGTATTCTGTTAGGTTTTCCGTCGTGACTAGTTCACATCGGTCAGCCGTAATGTTGGTGGTGTCGTGTTAATTTTGGACGCATATTCACTTTTGTTCTATGCTGCCTTATTTTCATTCAGGTCACAAGTTCTGTTCCACCCTTGTCATGTTTTGGCAGCTTAAATGATACCTAAGTTAGCCGTCTTTACTTTGGACCTTCGAACCTAAAGATTGACTGTTTCTGTCTACCTCTTTTTATCACTTTTCAAATTGTTGCGGTAATTTTGCAATGGTACTTGTGTCAGTTATTTGTTTGTTTGATGTTGTATCAGCCCAGTTTCTGTGGACTCCCTCGAAGTTTACATTCGCGCTCGCCCTTGCAGTCGCCTATGCCTCGTCCTCGTCCTAAATTATGACATAGTATCCTCTATGATCTTTAGATGGGCCGATCTTCGCTGACAACCCGGTTACTTGTTTCCAAGATGGCAACATCCTCATGTCGTTTGTTCAAACGTAGTTAAGAGTTTTATTAATTAGTATATGCCCTTTTAATCTCCCTAACCTTTAATTTAAGACTGTTTTTTTATGGTCGTATGTAGTTACGTATCAATGTCAACTGTTGTATTATCGTTGACGATGTTGTTGTGCTTGTTTGCCAACTCTTCTGTTATTCCTCTCTTACAGCTCATCGGCCTAATATTTGCCATGACTCTGTTCTGTGCGGTGCGGGGACGAGACTCCAGACTCTACTACGAAGCCGTACAAACCTAATTACTTTTTCACTCTACAACTTGATCCCCTTCTTCAATCTTTAGTTTCGATTCCCATCAATCTCTTGATTTGTTCTGACGTCGCATGCGCGCCGTTGTCTGATATTTTCCCCCACCTGTCTCATTTGTGCTCGTTCTGCAGCCGCTGTCATGCTGATCCGCCGTCTGATTTAGAAACGAGGACAGCCGCATGCATTGAAGCCCTAATCCTCCCGAACACGACCTACTCATTCGTGTGTTTCTCTGTTCTCTCGGCTTGCTCGTATCGAAACACAAAACAGACGTGACTACTTTTGCGAAACACGCTCGGAATCTCGCTTCCACACACTCTCTCTCGTCCCAGTTAGGCGTTACATTCAATCACAGTTTACGTTCCATGCGCTTTTCCGACTAATGATTTTGACTAAGCCCATCGTGTAATTCGTGCATTATGTGTTTTTCCACGTGGTCTACGTTTATTTACCCGGTTATGTTTCTTTTGGATTGCAAACTTTAACCACCAGTATGCTTTTAGAACCCCCACTTTGGAAATCGCCCCATTCGGAATTTATGATTCAGCTTCTAGTCAACTAACACCGTTTTTCTACAGCTTTGAGAGGGGTTTTTGAGAGAACTAATGCGTTCTGTTGTTTGCCTCTTGCTTGTCCATTCCAATATGCGTACGGTCGTTCCGTTGTTAGATGTATATCGTATATCATCACTGTTCCTTTTTGTATTCACTGAAAAATTCGCTTAATTATAAACCATTCTGCTACTGTTGCTGCCACTGCTGTACTTTGAATCGGTTGTTCTACTGTTGGTTCGAATGTGATAACACACTATCAACTAGACAAGATTCTTACAACAATTTGTGGAAGAATGTCGAGTAGATTTTTATTGTCAAAACGATGTACGGACACTTCTTGACTATTTAAATTCAGCTCTTCGTTTTGTCCTCACACCGAGCTCTAGATCTAGGCGTGTGACCATCTAAGCGAAGTTCGGTGGAAATTGAAACACCCGTTATTAGGTGTGTGCTGGAGATCACGTGACAAGTGACGCGTGGGCGACCAGCTGACGAAGTATAATTTGTTGACGCCATATGTACGCGCGTTATTCAGCCGACCAATAAGGCACGTACGCTGGCAATTTTGTTGCACACGTTTCGGGGCTGAACAAAGTTGCTTTTTGCAAATTGAAGCCCTAATCCTCCCGAACACGACCTACTCATTCGTGTGTTTCTCTGTTCTCTCGGCTTGCTCGTATCGAAACACAAAACAGACGTGACTACTTTTGCGAAACACGCTCGGAATCTCGCTTCCACACACTCTCTCTCGTCCCAGTTAGGCGTTACATTCAATCACAGTTTACGTTCCATGCGCTTTTCCGACTAATGATTTTGACTAAGCCCATCGTGTAATTCGTGCATTATGTGTTTTTCCACGTGGTCTACGTTTATTTACCCGGTTATGTTTCTTTTGGATTGCAAACTTTAACCACCAGTATGCTTTTAGAACCCCCACTTTGGAAATCGCCCCATTCGGAATTTATGATTCAGCTTCTAGTCAACTAACACCGTTTTTCTACAGCTTTGAGAGGGGTTTTTGAGAGAACTAATGCGTTCTGTTGTTTGCCTCTTGCTTGTCCATTCCAATATGCGTACGGTCGTTCCGTTGTTAGATGTATATCGTATATCATCACTGTTCCTTTTTGTATTCACTGAAAAATTCGCTTAATTATAAACCATTCTGCTACTGTTGCTGCCACTGCTGTACTTTGAATCGGTTGTTCTACTGTTGGTTCGAATGTGATAACACACTATCAACTAGACAAGATTCTTACAACAATTTGTGGAAGAATGTCGAGTAGATTTTTATTGTCAAAACGATGTACGGACACTTCTTGACTATTTAAATTCAGCTCTTCGTTTTGTCCTCACACCGAGCTCTAGATCTAGGCGTGTGACCATCTAAGCGAAGTTCGGTGGAAATTGAAACACCCGTTATTAGGTGTGTGCTGGAGATCACGTGACAAGTGACGCGTGGGCGACCAGCTGACGAAGTATAATTTGTTGACGCCATATGTACGCGCGTTATTCAGCCGACCAATAAGGCACGTACGCTGGCAATTTTGTTGCACACGTTTCGGGGCTGAACAAAGTTGCTTTTTGCACCCGTCTTTCGGTTTGTCTTGGGTGCAATTAACGGGGACCGCCGCATATTTTCGGGACCAAGATTGCCGTGTTAATTACATCAAGGAGCATGACCCGATTTCCTATCAATCTTCTTATTATATCAAGGACGAACCAGCGTACCGAGTCAGGGGTTACAACACTATCATGGCGATTAAGGCAAGTCCTTGTATCGATAAGGGCACATTAGATGGTTTCTTTTGTGATCCAGCTGGTTGTTTCTTAGGTTCATCTACGACGTAGGTCGTTTTTATCTCTGGTGACGCAGACTGTTCAGCGGAGGATCAGTTTGTCTTGCCAGTGTTTTCGGAAGGCTGCTTCATTGTCTGTAATGTCACTGCCGAAGTGGTTGATCTTTTATGTTCCACAAATCCGGTATCGATAGAGTATAGTGTCCATCTTTCTACGATGATTGTTGTACGGTCCATTACTCGTATCCAACTTCTCATCCTTTGCTTTAGTCGTAACGAACATCTACCGGTTCGCATTTTCATTTAGCATTCTATGTGGCCGTGGCCAATCTCCAAAACAATCATCGTATCGATGACTACGAAGACCAAACACACCTCACGTGTTGGTCTCCTGTTCAGCTCCAGGCCGTGGCGCAGTATTAGATGAAGTTTATCAAGAGGTACTTCTTTGTAGATAGAACATTGCTCCCGAATTGACTACTTGTAGGCAAGGGAACTCTGACAGTACGGATTACCACTTACGGTCCCTTTGAGGGTGTATCTTATGCTGTTAACAATGTGCACTGTCCACCTAAAATGGACTTTTATTGGTACATAGCTGGCAGGCGGTAATGGCCATTTTGAGCATTATGTTTCACCCACTTGGTATGCGTTTCGTTTGATATTGAGTGAGGCCCATTTGAACTCCAGCACGTCAGTTGGACTTGTTATGCGTAACCCATTGTGTGATGCTCCAACGGAACCCGAAGGTGTCTTGTGCGGCCATCGCCGCGGTCGACTGAATGAGCCATCGTTCTAGTGGTTGGCTGCAGGTGCGTATCACGCTATCCAGATAACTGAGGTGTCGTGCTATCTGTTGTTTGAATCGAGTGAATGAAGACATGATTGTGGGAGTGCTGACGCTTTCATTTGCCACAGTAGCGCAATGTGTATCATTTCGGAAGGCGTAAAGAAAAATTAGGGAGCGGCGGGTTATCATTGAGAGTGATGACACGGTATTCAGCAAGATCAAATATAACTCTCACATGTAGCATTACAATACACATTAGCTACTGGTCCTTGCGACGGCGGCGCGTGATCGACCCTGGCACATGGTGTGTGCCCCATGTAATTTACTTTCGGTCACCATCGTGTCAGAGTGTGCTTAAACACAAATTAGCCTGGCGCGACACTAAATAATATTTTTGTGGGTGAACCTTGTAACCAGAATGGCTACAAGTAAGTAAGGGGATGAACGGTCTCTTTGGACTGTCCCAATGAGGGGCTCTTCTGGAGGTGCTTTTGACATGTTCAAAATCCTAACTTCTCAATAATGCGCAGCCAAGTCTCCATTTTAGGCTGCTGCGAATTTAACAAAAGATGAACATGAATTGACAAGTCTCTTCTTCTGTGGCTGACTGTCTCATTTGTCTGTGCAGTTCGGACCTGTAGAGTGCTCCCTGGGCCTGTCCAACATCTGTTATTTCAAAATCCCCCGTTACTGCTCTCTGGGGGCATAATCAAAAGAAGGGAGCGCTGTGGTTAGTTGGCGGTGAATTTTGCTCCGATATTTGGGTAACTTAGATTTCCCTGAGCGCCAAATGTAATTTCAGTTTAGAAACCGCACCAACATTTCCGAACTGCTGGTCAACTGTCACTCGTTCAGATTGTGTAGCGTTCCTGTCGCGTTCTATGAATTTTTGATCAGTCTGTTGAGAGGGACTATTGCAGTCGTTCTGTGATCAAGTAGCAAAACGTATGCAGGGGTTCGGTGCCGATTTGGGGGACGTGGTTTCCTAGAGGGATTAACTCAGTTACGGTTCTACCTGGAACATAGAGACGGCCATGTGTGCCCGTATTTAGTTGGGTCTCAGTATCCAACTGATGTAGATTTATGTTGTTCTCGTGCGACCTTGGGTCCCAAGAAGTCGTTCTCCCCAATTGTCTGATGTTCTTGTGTATCTGTTTATTTACGTACATACTCGAAGGGGAGCAACTGGTGGATTTATTTGCCTCCTTGGTAGCCACCTCTGTACGATCGCATACCTAACGTCCACTTTTGCCTAGAATGCGCCTTTCGGAACGAGACCGCTGCATCGTCACATACAGACAAGGGACAGTGCATATAAATTTACGCTGTATAAACAGCCCCACTGCTGCAAATACGTAATTAGGTCATACTTAAAACGATGAATTTCGGTATGATTGGTGCTGTTCGAACGCGTGGTAACACGGTCTAACTCAGCTGTTCCAAACCATTTTAGCTCGCTGCTTGAAGCACCAGCAGTGTTGACGAAATTTGTACCTTCTGTTTTACCGACGATCTGTTTTTAAGTTGACCGTCACTCACATTTGATCGCAGCGTTCGCATTCAGATAGACAGTCCAGCCAGCCTCTTTCGAAAAGAAGCACTAGACTCGAGTTTCGCTCTCAATACACCTCGTCAGTAGTGCATATCCTTGCCACGGCCGGGATTTGAACTCCGGCCATCCCAATCATGGGGCAACCGTGTTAACCACTGCACCATTGACCTCACATCAGGCACGACCGAATTATCAAGTCTGAACGCTCAGCCACTCTCGCTTGTGAGCAGTGATCAGGTTGCCCGATCGTCTCGAGAGGAGACACAGTAACTGTCCTGTTAACTCCAATCGATAACGCCGCGATTAGGACTTCCGAGACAGGTCGAGATCACTGAACTCATTAAACCTGCAAGATGATATTTAAGATTACTGATGAGTAATCGGGGATTTGGTCGGGAATGGCCGAAGTTCAAATCCCGGCCGTGGCAAGGATATGCACTACTGACGAGCTCTAATGAGAGCGAAACTCGTGTCTAGTGCTTCTTTTCGAAAGAGGCTGGCTGGAAAGTCTATCTGAATGCGAAGGCTGCAATCAAATTTGAGTGATAGTCAACTTGAAAATAAACCAAATCCCGGACTACTCATCAGTGATCTGTTTTTAGTAGAAGTTTACCAACTCGTGGTTTCACGTCATCGATGAAGGCCCAGCACAAATCATGCTGGGCGATAAGTCCATTTATTGTTTTGCTGATGATTGTCAGGAAACTGGAAAGTAGTAGTAGACCATTTTTGGTCTCCTTACCAGAAATTGGCGCATCATGTAGCACAGCTCAAAATCGTGCACACCTTCACCAGCCCAGTTTGTCCCTTTTAAAATCTATTACCGTCATTTCCAGTCTGTAAAACGTTCACGTCATGAATTCCTGACCTCTCAGTTTATTCTCGGGTCGGCTTGAGCCTCGTTTATTGACGTACCTTCGCTTCGGCAGAGGCCAAGCTAGCGACCCAAAAATGAGTCGAATTTGCAAACCTGTGTGTGTTTGACATTTCCTATCCGAAATTTCGCCTAACATGATAGCCGTTTCCGAGATGATAGGTGAGTCTTTCCGGTAGTTTGCTGTATTTATTCGTAGCCCGAATTACCAGACAAAAAGAAAGGGCTTATCCCGGTTAGCTGTCCAAAACACCTGGGAGCAGAAATCACTATCCTTGCTGTGTTTGCTTTCATAGTCTGCCAAATGTTTTGATTGAGATGCTCGTCTGAACGCCCTGGTTGGGCTCTTCTTCTCAAAGGCCAGTTAATGTGTAAACTGATTGGCGACCTCTGATACAAATCCACGCGTCGGGGGAGTGTAACTGGCAGATGTGTGTAGTTGTATGTCTAGGAGTTATATTATGCTGTCTACCGACTCGTGTTGTGTGGGTTTTAAGCTTGATATGATTGTGACATGTTTGGCTTTCTCGGGAAAGTACATCACTGATGCCCCGTTAGGGAATTGTTAAAGTGACGTTGAATATATTGAGCTCAGGTTTATCCAGTTTTGCTATACCCGAAATCTCTGGTTCTATCGTCAGACCACTTCAAGGCTCCTTTGGCTAACACATGCCATCGTCACCTCAACTTTTGGTGAATAGATTGGCTTAGTTGCAGGAAATGACTGGTGTCTGGTGTGGTTCGTGTAAGTCCACCAACGCGTTAAACAAAAAAAGGGTGTAGCAGAGAGAAGGGTCTCTATAACTGTGGGAGATCTGAAATACCAAGATTCAGTTGACTCCGTGATGTCCGGAAGAATTTGAACAACTGGATCCGCAAAACCGGGACTATTATCTGCGGAGGGTTCACAAGGAAGTATGATGGTTACGCCGGATCCTTGATATGTGTATTTCTCCATTTCACTCGATGGCACAACGGCTAGCATGATCACTAGAACCCATGTGGTAGGTCGCCGCAGTGCATCCACTAAATGATACGGTCGATTTCATCCACTTGTTGGATGTGGAAGGCAGGGACGTCTTTCTCCTGATCTTATGTTTCTTGTTCACGAACGTACCACTTACAGAAACCGTTGACTATCTCCGTTGGTACATTTGTTCTGAAGGTTCAGATATGGGTTTACCCGAAAACACTCAAACAGCTGGTATTAATATGCACACAGGATGCACAGCTTCAGATTGACGGGAAAAGTTACCACCAGAAGGATGGCGTTGTGATGGAGTCACCGTCAGACCTGTTGTTGACAGATATTCTCGCGACAATTTCAAAGGGAACTAATTTTCATGGTTTCATTGAGCACGACAATTTTACAAGAGGTACATGGACGATATCATCTGTGTCGATCTAGATAGCTTGCGTGCTGTGGGTAACACAGCCCACATTAATCTCGACTTTACACTTTGAGCCGAAAAAGACGGACGTATATCTTCCCTAGATGTGGCACTGAATTGTCGTACACACGGTTCAATTCAGAGAGGTGTGCACAGATAGAGGACTTAGAACGACCAGTGTCCTCATTTTTCAGTTACGTAAATCTCAAGCAGAAACAAAACCTCGTTCGCAATTTGACACAAAAAGGAAGTTTGTACTGCTGACGCGTTTAAAGCGGAAATGATATTTTTACGGCAGACGCTCACACAGAACACCCGCGCCGTAAAATCAATTAAGCGACATATAGAGCTGACGGCACCGGAAGTTAAACTTCCGGCTGCGCAGTAGTTCATTTATATGACGCTAGACCACAAAGACAAAACGTTGGCTGAACTAGTGACTTCTTCAGAGGCCACGTGGACAACCCTTGACTGGCTGAAGGCGAGCTGAAGTCCATATCGCGTTCGATTCTGGCTCACCTCTTTGAGTCAGGGAACCGAGCCTCACCAGAAGTGGCTTCCCAGTCTATTTACCATCTGTTCAGTCATCACTCCAAAGGAGTCCGATTTATTCTGTGTACGGAGGAGTTCGGTTGCCCACTACACAGTTGTGCGCTTAGAACACATTTTTTCTAGCTCCAATGATTACTATGGTCCTTATTTATCCGCTCGACAACTCAGGAGATCAGCTTGTTCGCTCGTTCGATTCGGAACTATTTGGCGTAACTATATGACTAATTACTCCTGAATTTGTTCGCCTGACAACCTAGATGGTATGAAATGTTATGTACTCGGCTGGATTATGAATGGCTGAAAGCAGACTGTTCACCAAACCACCTTTTACTTCCGCTGCATCGCGAAAACTCACTCCGAACCACAGTCTGCTCTGACTTCTACGTTCAACTGGGCCTTATCCAGCAATTCGCTTTCAGAATGAAGCGCTATACCCATTTTTCGTTATTGTTGCAGGTCGTCCGTGACACATGTTTTCCACAACCTTGATTTGAACTCCGGCCTACGTATTTAGGCGACAACCATATGGACCACTTCCTCATTTGCCTTGTGTGAAACAACTGAATTCTCGTGTGTAAACGTTCCGTCACGCTCGAGTAATACTCAGGTTGTCCAATGATCTCAAGAGGAGACAATCAACTCGGACCGATGGCACCATAGTCAGAACTTCTGTTCAGTTTTGTACGATATGCCAATTGATACATTTAACAACGCAACTCGTGGGGAAGCTTGTTCTCGATAAATAACTTCCAGGGTTCACATATATGAGATGTATATAGTTCTAATTGGCTAGTTGAGGCTCTGCGTCAGTGATGTCAACAACAATGATAAGCCATAAACTATTGAGAGTGCTAACGCAACACATGTCGAGCAGTCGAGCTGGACAACAAGACAGTCAGTCAATACAGTAAGTCAACTGATAAGTTAATCAATATTATATTTTACAGGGAAGCCGATAGAAAAGGTGTGGTATTAGGCTGATTTAAAATAAAGAGTAGAGATCACTTACAGAGCGCAGGCATATCCACGAGAACTGTAGGAGTCTGATAAGTTCTCCTTGTTTACACAATTCTGATCTTTTGGAGCGGACTGTGGTAACTTCTACCACTTTTCCATTATGCCTCTGTTTAAGCGACTTGTTCTGATGACTACTGATGAGTAGTCGGGGATTTGATTATTTTCCAACTGAACAGCGTGCACAGTTGATCGCAGCTGCTGCATTTCCATAGAATTTCCAGTCATGCCCTATCGAAAAACGCTATACTTGAGCTTCGCTCTCATTGGAGCTCGTCAGTAGTGCATATCCTTGCCACGGCCGGGATTTGAACTCTGGTCATGCTTTTATGAGGCAACCGTGTGACGAGCTCTAATGAGAGCAAAACTCGAGTCTAATGCTTCTTTTCGTAAGAAGCTGGCTGAAAAGTCCATCTGAATTCTAAGGCCGTGTTCTGAGGATGTTTGTTATTTTCGTCAACAGTCAAGTCCATTTGCTTTTCGTGTTCTGCAAGAAACACCCATCTTTACTCTTAGCCTCATCCTCCGGTTAACGAAGCGCCCTCTGTTTCCTTCCCACCTCATGGTTAACATGCTTACTTTTGTTTTCTCACCTTCATTCATGCGATTAAAGAGCTTCTCACTCTTGTTTTTGGAAGATGGTAAGATTTTGTATAACCAAACACCTTGTTAATCAGCTCGGATCGGTTGTGGTTCAGGAACCTTCATTAACACCCCTCCATCCGTTGTTTTTTTCCGGTATGCACTGAGTGCTGTATATGTGGATGAATTCATAAACGGTACAACGAATGCCTTCTTTGATGATTTATTTACTCTGTCGTCTTTTGGTCAAGGCCATTTTGACAGAATAATCAAGACTCGAACAGTGCCGATTGCGTTTGTGATGTTGTGCCATAGCACGTACTGCTGTTTGCAGTCAAATGTTATCTGTAGTGTCACTTTCTGATTTGTTTATCAAACTAAACCCCTGCATTAGCGCCTTGTTGCTGTATGCGTCATTCACACATGCAAACCACCTAGGCTAATCCTCTGTGGACGAATCCATCTGAGCCATCGATGCAATGCATTTTTTCCTCTAGGATTATCTCACGCGTAGGGTCTATCATGATCGACGGGGGACGCTGAAAGAATTACCACTTATCACTGTACGGGAATGTGGTCTGGTAACTTGTAAAATATTATGTTGCGCTAGCATAGGCGAACACTTTCACGAAACAGAATAATGATGGATATTCTGAATAACGGTCGAAATATAATTTTATTATTCACGGTTGACCGGTGATAGTATACACTGAGAAGAAATAGTGAGATCACTCAATAGTTTTCACTTAATTTTACTTAATACCTTATGTCTGGTTTACTGTTTCAAGAAGTTCCAAATTGGTCAGACAATGGTTACTGACGTAAACAACGTTACTCAAAACGACAGACGATCGGCTGTGGTTTGTTTATTGTCCCATCCCTTAAGCCGTCTGATATAGCATGCTAGTCGTTGTCCGGTCAGATGTGTCTTATGCTGTCTACCCATAGTTTTGCTGAATATGATCCTAACGAAAGTGGTGGGCCTTTTCATGTCATGCTAATTTGTCTTGTTTGTGAATCCACTCTTTCTAACAGCCAAGTTTTGTGAGTCTCCAGATTTGGCCAGACAGTGGTTATTGACACATGCAACCCTAGCCAAAACGACAGCGGTGTTGGTGAGCGTTAGTTTAGTCGTTCAAGCGCTCGTCCACACACTCCGTTTACAAAGGTGCATCTGCGTCAACCTTCGATTACCCTAGTGTCGTCCTGCCTCGCGGTGTCAGACCGTCATGCCGTCCTATTCTCTTCCCCGGAATGTGATACGACGGTAAAAGTCGTCCGGCTGGCTAGACTCCAGTAAATTCAGACAATCGGACGCAGACACTGAGCACAAATACAGACCTCCCCACTTGGTGTTGGATGAAATCAAGTGAAGGACTCTTCTGATTAAAATTTATTGTAACTTACAGCCTGTCTGTACAGTTTTGGACTACAACTTGAATGTCGGATTTTGCCTAGTTTGCTGACAATATCTAATGCCGTCTTCCCACCTAATACCACCATTCAACCGTAAACAAGAGATGGCGCTTTTTCTGAGGTTCAGTTTTAATCTTGTAAATATGTCAGCCTTCACAGGTACCATGTAACACGAGCAATCCAAACTGTTACATACTATCGGTAAGTAGACTTGTGCACAGTTGTCTCAGTACATTGACATTAATTTCACTGACTTTACTGTGAAGACTTCTTCATTATCAAGCTTGACACGGATTCATTACATCGGAATACAAATAGGTAGCTATCTACCGCTACAGCCCAGTGGTGGTGACGCTGACTGTTCATTACAGGTTCGGGCCCCGGTTACTACAACTGCTTTCGTCTATGCTTAATAAACCTGATGACATTCATTTCCGGAATGTGACTTAACATGTCACATAGCAGCATATAGGTTGTGGCACATCTCTTTGAAATTATATCCCCTTTACCATCCGTGTGCATTTGCTGTTTGAAGGATGATCCAACTGTAGTGTAACTGCAATAATTAAAGATTCTGACATCTTCTAATCCGGTCTAATATTTATATCTAAATTCAGTTTGAAAAGGACATGCTAGCGTTTCGCGTAAATCTTCGACTCATTTGGTATACGGAATATGGACAGCGACATGATGAATCATCATTGTAGTGAAAGAGTAGGTCTTCCAAAGAGGTTAGTTTGTGTTACAAGTAGACTGTTTATCAGTACATATGTGTTCTCGTGTTACCCTCAGCGGACTTTCACCATTCTACAACCATGCTTCATGCACGTCACTGTGGGTTGTGTTCGGCCAACGAATCTTAGTAGCGCTTCGTTTGCCGTCTTCAGCGGGATGAGATTGATACTCCAAGAATATTAAATTTCCAACCACTGAAGATGCACGGTTTGATTTTAGTTTTTTTGCCTTTACAATATTGTGGACCTCTTCCAGAAGGTTGTCTTAACGCCGTTCAACAACACAACGAGTCTGTGTTCGCTAAGCACAAACGTGGAAGATCAGGCTGCGATTACGATAACCAGAATATGTATAGAAACGTCGATGTTTGTACTGTTCCGGAGAGTGTTGAGACTTTTTTTTGCAAATAATACCATCCTAACGAGGCTAGCAACTCGTGACGGAATAATATTAACATCTTTTGTAAATTGCATTCGATTTTCTTTTCTATTGGTAGAGTGAATCGTGTGCTCGGTCACTGGTCGATTGACAGACTTGCTGGTTCAATCACACCATATGGGAAAGACGCAAACTAGACCGTGTTTGGTCGTAAATAGCGGGTAGCCGTAGCAAAAAGTTGAATGTCCAGACAAAAGGAAGCAAGTTGTTAGAAAAATTTTGTCTTTGCTGTATGTCCTGAAAACGGTTCAGAGCACCATAACTGACTGATGTACTATACTGTGAATGCTAAGGCGTTACAAGATGATAACGCCTCTGTTCTTCGTTCTGGCTTAGAACAGGTTTTGAAGAAATCAGCACGACGCTGAGGCTAAAGCACCGTAGAACTCCGTTGTTTTAATAGTATATGAAGACAGATAAGTTGCGTTTTTTGGTGAATGATGGGAGGTTTTGCCCAATGTAAGTGATCTCAGCTTTCGTATTCCCGTAGAATTTCTAATCATTCCCAATTGCTGGACCTTGGAATAGTTTACGTGGCTATTGCATGAAATAAGACTAATTTTCCGAAGCGATTGACTGAAAGATCTACCTGAATGCGAAATCTGCGGTTAAATGTACATGAAAATTTCTCGGCCTATATAATCACTTCGTTTCGTAGTAGACTGTGCATGTGTTCCTTACTCGCAATGACTCTCCTCTACGTTAATGAAACAGAACAAATTGACATACTGTTTGATGTGGTTGACAAACTGCATCATTGTGGGTTGCCACTTGCCATGTGGGTTGTGACCCAAATCCTGTCTAAGTTCTTTTGAAATCGACAGATCATTTCTTCGTGGCATCGTTTACGTATATTACTCTCAGTTCCTCTACATCGTTTTGTTTTGTTTTTACAGTTAGCTGTAACCCCGAATTTGGACGCTATACCTTTATCACGCGACTCCTCGTTGGGCGTATTCATTCATGAAATACCGTGTATAGTTTTTTTGCTAATGTATGATCTATCGTTGGTCTTTAAAATCCCTTCTTGATCTCGTCTTTCATCTCCGATGCAATAATCGATAGTTCTTACAACTTTTTTCTTGTACCACATAAAACTTTAACTCTCTTCTGTTCGAGTGCAGTATGTTCGCGTTATTGGATCCACGGACCACGAGTCATTTACGTGACAAACCCCAATCTGCTTCTGTGTGTTTACCAACGATCCACTCTGAATCAGAACAAGAGTCAGTTCTTGAATATGTGATTTGGTATATACAGGGTTTTTCATAAAAATATGCGAACTGCCTGTTTTCGACATCCGATTGAAAAAATAAGTTGAACAAATGGAACAAGAATGAACTCCGTTTTAGAAGCATAGTCTGTACTTCGTATGTATGATACAAACGGACAGAGCTATCGTGAGTACGGGAACAGAGTTCACTGGATTTTTAAGCTGACATCGAAAGCGGACATTTTAAATTTTCTTGGACCACCCTCTACCCGCATAAAACGACAACCTGAACCGAACAGTGCTACCGCTTACGCTACTCTTTGTTGCTCCATTGGGGAAGACCGTGCTGAAAGATTAAAGCTGCCGGGAGAAGAACGCAGTTTTGAAATTCGGACGTTTTCTCTTCGGCTTCCGCCGAGAGTTTTGATCTGGTTAGCGTATACCTTCCCTGAGATCTGGATAATGAAAAGAAGCCCACGTGCCATTGAGCAAACGCGTTTATCCGTTCAGCTTCGTCTAACCACCACTTCAGTTGTGACTCATACTTATGTTGCCCGATTTACTGAAAAACAATACTGAAGCTGTCCCATTAATTCAAATCGACCACATCGCCATCAGGACTTCTACCGAGATAGGTTGAACTCGTCGGTCTCACTGAACTAACTTTTTCGATCACTCATTAATGAACCAGGAATATGATGGTTACACTTTAATCATTGTACAGAGTATCTCAAAACGGTGCTAGACTGATGTGTATCCGGTTTTTTTCCGGACAGAAAAGATGCAAACAATTATGAGCCACTTATGAGCTAGTACTAATTTAACCCATCCAAAAAGGTCACCATCATCATCATCATTGACAGCAATACATCAGTGGTTCATACTAATGCTTAACTGCAACATAACCATGAAGAAACAGCAAACCCTATATAGAAAGAGAGAAGGAAAAAGAAGGGGACGGGAAGGGACCTAACTACTGAAAATGACTACGTCCATATTCAAACATTCAGCATCAAGGTGCCTACACCTTGCAAACAAACAACCGAGCTGCAGGTGAGAGTAAAGCGTCATGAATACTCACAACACAAACAACAAAGTCACCATATTCATATGTTTGTCACACTTACACTCAGTCATTTAAACAGTGTTTAGTAATCTAGACAAACGATCGTTGGTGCTGTTAAGTTACAGCTAACCTGGTGGGTTGGGCCAAAGGTCATTGGCACACCTTTGCAGCAATGTGTGCGGACAGAAATTTGATATCCTTACAGATTGGTTGGAATTTTTCGGAGCCACAACGTCAAATGTAATTACGTAGTTAGATGAAAACCGTTCGTTCCATGACCATAAATTGCGTTGGTTAGATTAGTGATTTCTTGAAGTTGAACTGATGTAATTGTTTTGTGATAATCAGCGGTTCAGACCGATACTGCGATTTAACCGACGTCACTTGGTATCACAGAAAAAAGGCGTTTGATCGCAATTCTAATGGGTGATATAGGTGTTACGGGCAGACTGCCTGTTTTCCATGCAAATCTCAGGGTATAGTGGCAATTAAGATCTATACACCGTTGTTGTAATGTAAATCAGAACGCTAAGCAGGGGTAATGAGCGTAAACTAGTATGTATGCAATCTGCCCAGTAGGAGTGACAAAGGACATTAAACCAGTGAACGAAATAAAATTAAACCAATCATAGTCGCGATACATCACGCAAGCGTTCGTAACCAATCAAATACGAAATGAAAGTTCTGGCCTTGTAAAAGACATACGACTGGCGGCATCCGATTCAGCTTAGCCTGTCACAGTGACCGAAGCCAAAGGACGCCTGTGTTTATCCATTACTGCACTTGGCTCGCGCTGCACCACTTGCAGTTCCACTCGCACACCACATATGCAGTGTGAATCCGAAGGAATAAGACCGAGAGGTGTGCCAGTGGGACCTTTGTGTCCAGCCGGTCAATGCTGGTTAGCCAATTGATTGGTTAGTAGGGAAAGGAAACCCTTAGTTCTCGGAGACTTAGCAGAGAGAGGCTGTAATGCCGAGATCTAAACTAATACAGATTTGTGAAGTTTAATACAAGAAGCATTGCAGTATAGGAGTGCAAGTTAGTGCATCCCAGAGAAGATAAGGATTAGAAACAGAATTCTCATTAAACTATGAAAAGCCAGGCAGACCATTCATCATACAGTACACCAACAAAGCCGAAGAAAAGAATGGATAGAAGACAACAGACACTCAAGTTTCTAAAAAGAGGAGCAGGCAAATTGTCAGCGACCAGGTTGCTAACCGATGCAGTCGTTAAAAGGAGTGGAATGGATATGCTTATATGACCTACCTGAGCCTAACGTAATCGTCCTCTCTTCGTCGACGGTGTACTATGAGTAGGTTGGTGGCCTAATAATCCCAAACGGCCAGCGCATTCGCGGCCGCCCACATCGCAACGCCATATAATCACGTCACCGCGACCTATGTTATTGATGGTTCCGTTGCGTACCGCACGCTTTCGCTTGCGGTCGCGCAGTAACTGTTCGTTGAACTTTCGGACGCCTGCCCGGACCGTATTCCTCCAGGCTGTCCGGTTCAACGCCAAATCTTCCCAACATCTAAAATCTATGTTACAACGTGAAAGACTTACCTGCACAACATCCTGGTACCTCCGTTTCTGGTCACCGGGATTTCCTTTACCTGACTTCACTTGTCCGTACAGTAACTGCTTCGGGATACGGTCATCGCCCATCCGACGGACGTGACCGAGCCAACGGAGCTGGTTCAGCATCAACATGGCTTCCATCCCGTCCATGTCCGCTCGCCGCATTACCTCAGTGTTCGGAATCATGTCCGACCACCGAATACCCAAGATGCGCCTCAGACACTGAACATGGAAACGGCTCAAATAGCTCACGTTCCGCTGATACAGTGTCCACGTCTCACTGCCGTACAGCAGGATAGACAGCACCATTGAGCGGTAGACACACAACTTCGTGGCCATCTTCAGGCTGTGATTCTTCCAGACACGCCTTTCAAGACGTCCGAAAGCAGCGCTAGCCTTTGCCACACGCGCTCTCAACTCGCGGTCCACGGACAGATCTGTCGACAAGTTGCTACCCAAGTAGCAAAAATCCCCGCAGCCATTCACAGTGTCTCCAGCGATGCGAATTTCGGGTGGAGGTACACAAGCAGCACCTCCACCAGGAGAAGGCTGAAAAAACGAATACGTCTTACCTGTGTTGATGTCCAACCCGAACTTCGATGCTGCCGAAGCGAATGCTGTAGCTAGACGTTGCAGCTCTTCTTCGCTGTGCGCTAGCAAGGCGCTGTCATCGGCGAACAGAAGCATCCGCATCCTTGAGGTCTGCAGCCGGGTGGAGGCGCCAAATCGTCGGATATTCAACAGACGCCCGTCCGTCCGGTACTCCACCTCGACACCATCCTCTCCAGAGTTCTGAAAAGCAACTGTTACCATCGCAGTCAAATATAAACTAAATAGGGCTGGGGCTAGAACACAACCCTGCTTCACGCCAGTGACGATGTCGAAATCATCAGAGGTCGATCCACACGATTGCACCTTCGCCTTCATGCCCGCATGCAACAATCTAACCATATTGACGAACTTACCTGGACATCCAAACTTACCAAGCACCGTCCACAGCGCCTCGCGGTTCACGGAATCGAACGCCTTGGTGAAGTCCACAAACAGGGCATACAAAGGCTGATTCCGTTCCCGGCACTTCTCCTGAAGCTGTCGAGCAGCAAACACTAGGTCGATAGTACTCCAACTCGCTTGGAACCCACACTGCTCCCCGGGAAAATTGACCTCCAAAACGGTCGCATTCAATCGGTTCAGGAGGATTCTGGCAAGTACCTTGTCTGCACAGCTCAAAAGGCTGATACCTCGGTAGCTGTCGGTGCATTGCTTGCTACCCTTGCCTTTGAACAAGATTACGATAAGGGCGTCCTTGAAGTCTTGCGGCATCACCTCGTGCTCCCAGATGGAGTGAACCAGCTGGAGCAGAGCGCGTTCCAACGCCGGACCGCCATTCTTCAGGATCTCACCTGGCAGTCCATCCTCGCCTGCAGCCTTCCCGTTGCGCAGTTGACCAATCACCCTCTGCAACTGCAGCAAGTCGGGGGCGAGAGCAAGCGAAGATTTGACGTCCTGTTGCTGCAGACTGTTAACAGTCGCCTAATTAATTGTAGTAGGGCGGTTTAACAGGCAGCCGAAGTGTTTGCGCCATATTCCCATGATGTCCTCCGGCTGGGTGCAAGAATAGCCGGTGTCCACGTCTACCAGTGCTTTAGTAGACTGGATAGACGGACCGATGATCGCCTTAAGCGAATCGTAAAACTCCTTGTGTTGCCGACGATCTGCGAAGCCCTGCATGCGCTCGCCCTGTTTTCTTCACCAGTTGTCCTTAATTCCTCGAACACGCTCAGCCAGTTGACGGCGGATATTCCGGAACCTAGTCTTCTTCGCTTCATTGGCCGGGTCCATTGTGGATGTGGCGAACGCGGCATTCTTCTCTCGTACCAAGTTGGAGATAGCCACGTTGTTGTCATCGAACCAATCCGGGCGCTTCTTGCGCTCCACACCGATCGTCCCGCTGGTTGCTGCCATAATCTGTTTCTTCAGATTTTGTCACATACCCTTGGGGGTAATGGGTACAGGAGCATTGTGCAGGCGAGCGACGACTGCACGTTGAAAGGCAGCCTTCGTCTCGGAGTTCTCCAACCTTCTGATATCCAGCTTCTGCCGTTGTCCAGATGATCTACAATAAACGGACTTGCGTACATGGATTAACAATTTGGTCCTGACCAGCCTATGATCTGTACTGCATTCAGCGCCGCGCATCACCCGTGTGATGCGCACCTCACGAATGTCGCGCTGCCCCACAATCACGTAGTCAAGCAGATGGTCGTGACCGCTTCGTGGATGAGTCCACGTCGTGATGTCGCTCGCAGCCAGCTGGAATCGGGTGTTCGTGATAGCCAGCTCGTGAGTAGCATACAGGTGCAGCAGACGATCACCGTTCTCGTTGACTGAACCAATGCCTTAGGGTCCGAGGACTCCCGGTCAAGCTAACGAGTCGCGCCCAACTCGAGCGTTCAAGTCGCCTAGAACAAACAGTCGGTCACTAACCGGTGCCGACCGGATTGTGGCGGACAGCTGATCATACAGCTGGTCCTTTGTATCATCAGAGTGACACTTGGTTGGACGACAAACGCTGATAAATGTAGCACACTTACCTTGGCCGAGTCGCAGGAGCATCGACAGCATTCGAAGGCTGATGTTGTGCGTTTCGTATATCATCAAAGCATTGATGCGATCAACGACTGCGAAACAGACACCATGCTCCAGAACACTGTCTGCCGCGTAGCCTATCCAGTAGAAAGTGTACCCAGCACCTGCTTCCCGCAACTTACTTTGGTCTGCAAGCCTTGTCTGACTCAAGGCTGCGACGTCGATTCCATATTGGCGCAGTTCCATCGCGATCCGGGCGGTGCGCCGTTCCGGTCGTTCTGTGGTGCTGCATCGATCCAGCAGTGTGCGCACGTTCCACGTCCCAATGGTAAGCGTCTTGCGTCCCCTGGCCTGTTTCAAGTTGGTGTTTGGGGCACTGAAGTCTAATTGAGCAATATCTGCTCGGGGTTTAGTGGTTGGGGGAAGTATGAGGGTGAGTGTTTGGCAGTAGCATATTTTCGCCTATCCGCCCTGTCATGTACAGCAGATAGAGCGACCCGGTTTATCCTGAGCGACGGCCTATGCAGTATGCTTTTTGGTATATTTTGTATGATCATTGTTTGTGTGAGCTTCGGATACTGCCAGGACGCCCAGACCTGTGCAGGAGAGCGATTAGGGCCCTCAACCAAAGCCTTTGGCCAAAAAGCCTGTACCGCAATGCGGCAGGTGGCGCGTGCACACACAGGCAGACGCGACGGCATCAACCACCTAGGAGAGGATCGACAGCCATATCAAAAGAGATCCAGCACACACTCACAGAAAGAGTAACACTGTGCACACGATCCTAGCAGACAGACACACAGTCAATCCAGGCAAAAACAAGCATCTTGCCCGACAAGGCCACAACACACGGTCATCACGCAGAAACGAACACATCTGCTTTTTGTCTGGTTGCTCCCGTTTGGCCGTTTGGTTGAACCTGCAAGAACCGAAGTCCCAGTCGGCATAGCCCGCCGGATCAGAACAGCACACAAGCCTGGTCACCACTCCAAGGTAGCAGAAAAGGTCTATACTCAAACACTCATCATCAAGGTGCATATGCCAAGCAAGCAAACAACCACGGTATGAATGAAAACAAGGCGTCGTAATCTCACTTTCACCGTCTCGCGTTAATTCACAAAAAATGTTATACAACCGAACATTCACGAAACCCACACTAAGTCAAGAGAGCCCCTGTCAGTGAGGCGAAACGATCTATGATAGCAAGCCCCTCGCTGAATGACTGCATTTCTCCATACTAGGTGACCGTATGAACCCCTTGCACTTCACGCCTGCGGCATCAACAAGGAGTGTACGATGTGACAAACTACTAGTTGGCGTCCTTAGCAAATAGCATAGCCATTTAAATCTGCAGAAAATTAAAGACTGAACACAAAACTCGCCTTGCAATAAAATAACAAATACACGCTTCCAAACCTCTTCGTCGTTGGCCCATTAGTGCTCCCCGGTGTGAGCGACCAAATGAAGAAATCGACGGTCGAAATCCTGAAGATGGTTCACATCATCCACTCAGAGCAGCCAAATTTTGAGACCGTAAAGTAGCACAGCCCTCACAGTCGTCTTAAGCCTCAAAGAGAGGCTTGTCTGCTACTAGGTATGACCAAAGTTGGTAAACATCTTCCTATCTTTAGAGTTAGGAGTTTCTAGTTGATTCGGCATACCGAGTTGCACACATAACGAAGTAGGCAAGACAGAGTTTTAAGGTAATGTGAAGGAATGCGATGATCGGCTGTATCCGTGCCTGGATCGGTTCGTCGTCATGATCAAAGCCAAAAGGCACCTCGTAATCATCAACAGCGACGTATCCGTGGTTGGCATTGGTGTATAACTGAGAAGAGTACTAAGAAGGAGGAGAGGAATAGCGCTCAATTGCCAATCCGACAAATAAACTTAAACACTCATCACGGTGACCACCTCTAATGAACAAGCGACAGAGTGGGATTATACCTGGGAGTGTTCCGTTGTGCCCCGACTACTTAGTCCCAGTAAACTTTTTGCTTCAAAGACAACTCCGTCACGCAGAAGAAATGTCTGTGCCGCTGAACATGGTTAATCATCATCTCACTTTGTGTATGCGACCACAGGCATCGTGAGTCAGGAGGGTGTCATCTCAGGAGATGAACGAATTCCTAGTAGCTGTCTTCGTTTCTCTAAATTAGATTATTATGTCCTACCTTGCAATAGACATCAGTCAGCTGCGACAGCGGCAGAATACTCTGCATGGCGGACGATTAGTTAGCATCGTAAACACGCGGCTTAACCAGATAAGTCTATATATCTCTGAATTCTGGGCAAATGAACTTAACCATGAAAATCAGATATTCTAATCAAAGCCTAAAGGTTGTCGACGTATGAGTGCGACTGAAAGTGAATAACGACGATCAGATATTTGAAGACGGTTTAGGGCCACCCACCCCCGACAGCTACCTCACACAGTTGTGGACTAAAACAGTTCCCACAGTCGCAGAGGTGTCTTTTGGTCGTCAGAGAAAACATGGATCAGTGAAGATTGCCAACGTTCGGGAGATGTTGGCTATCATCTCATCGTGCATACTCCAGAAGTAGATGAAGCGAACCGGTCAACAACAAACCCAATTAACTATAACAGTCTTGCAACGCGCATCCCAAAAAATTTCACGGAATGCGAGATATTTTCTAATATTTTCCAGGCTGACTAAAAATTATCGAACAGCAATATTATGTCCGTAAAGTCATGATTCACCGATCTTTCCAAAAATCAAGGGCATCGTATAAAAGCAATGGATAATCTTCGGTTAGTTCGCCGACGACAATAGCAAAAAGAAGAGTAATAAATGTGAGCAACTCATCATGAGAGAGTTCCATGTAAATTGACCATTCGTCGAAATGTTCTGAGATGGTGAACAATAAACGCGAGGTAACAATCATAAGGTTGATGAGTTTTGTGAGATGCTCTGTGCGATTTCACTAAGTCGCTTGATCGTCTGCGACAGTTTATGATTCGAGCAAGCCCAGTTAACCTATAGTTAACCCTAATGGAAAGTTATTATCCAACTCTTGTATATCTGAGGAACTGAGGTAGAAAATGACGTCTACAATTGCTATGTGATCGGTTGATTGTCTGTATGGTCGTCTAAACATAGCACACTGTACGGTCAGACTGGCGAAGTCTCTTTTAAAAGGGAAATATACACAGGATATCTCCAGATTATTTCGGTCCATTAGATGATAGTTGAATCCGGTCCATGGAATTTTTAGTGCACGATTGTCTAACACCTTCAAACCATTTCGATCAGATAACGTTTTGAACAAAATGGCATAGCATTGTCGATAAGAAAGAAACATCCCATTGATGGTTCTGCAGAAAACTGAGCATTCCGCTTCCGAGAAATGCAAAGAGGAAGATTTGATGGATCCTATTTTTGAAAACTAGGCGCATGATACGGATTCGTATAATGCAGTAAAACCACACCGCCTGCTACAGACTACCACTTTGTGTATTTCCAACTCTTCAATATCGCCGAGATTCAGCCAGCAAGTTGAACGTTTAATTAATAAGCAGAATAATAAGACAATGTGGCACGTCTGTGGCTTTTAAGTGTTAAATATGCAAGGTCAACTGGTTCGCAGTGGCTTCCCACAGTAAACGTAAGTAAGTCTGAGGCAGAGACTCTACGACACACTCATAAGCGTGCCCACGGTTAACGTATATGCGCTCCCTAAATGGCTATTCACGCTATGGAAATCGGTAACTACTACGTAGTGCGAGAAAGCGATAACCGAAATAAGATATGGAACAAAAAAACTCTTATTCCTACATCGTACATGCCAATGGCATTTCCACAGCTTGTTGAATTATTGCTCCTTTTTCAAACAGAAACATTCATAATGGCAGTAGATGAAGACATGCAATAACAGCATTCCAGACTGTTGCCATATCCTCCGATGTAGCTAGCCACCACCACTTTGAACCACAACCAGAAACAGCGAACAAAGGCCAGCATCATTATGATCATTTTCAACTTTGATCCATATCCGAGAATACAAGAACCAAACACGATACCGATTTACTCACTTTGACGAAAATCTATGGGTTGATCACAAGGTTATTTTTTTCAGCAAGCACCACCAAAGTGCTGAGAAGTCTCACACACCTGTTCGAAACACTTTCACTGAACTGTCTGTACAAAACTTTAGGGACCAGCGAATTTAGACTAAATAACACAATCGTGAACAATCACACAGTTAACCTATTTCAGAACTAAAAACAGGACGCCAACTAGACAGTGGCGGAAGAATGCCAAGTTAATAACAAGCAAACTGAATGAGCCGTGATAGTTCGATAATTCGCTCCTAGCCTGTGGATAAAAGAAATGAAATCACTTCAACAATCAGAGACCGACCTTGTCACATCAGGAACACTTTCACGAAGGTGGCAAGACAAAATGTAGACCAGTACTTCAACCATTATAGAGCCAATGCTTGATGCCGAGTTTCAAGAGGAAACAAAAAAAGCCTAATATTCGGATCATAGGACAGTTTAGTTGGCAGACACTTGAAGTTTAAAACGATAGATCTGGAACTGATCAAAAAGGATTTCACGCAGAAGAAAGTCTACCAGCAGAGTGTACACTATGCAACCGGAACTGACCTCTTGAGGACCTTTTGATTTGTCCAGATTGCGATTACGGAATGGAGCAGCTGCGTCACGGGGATGCATCTGAGTACAGGACGGGACACGAGGGGCTTGTGCATGCAGAGGTGTGAGGAGGGCTGGTAATTGTTTATCAATGGATACATGTGATTGCGGCGGAGCATTGGGAATGGTGGTCGGGAGAGGCAGCACCGAGCCAGTTGCTACCGGTGTTGTGATGGAAAGCTTATTGACCAATGAGGAAGCAAGTGATGTATCCAGGCTTACACAAGTATTCAACGGCGGATTGTTCGAAAGACCACTAGATGAATTCTGAGTTTTGACCAATAATCTAACTAGGTTCTTATCTTGAACGGACGACATATTAGTGGACGGCAAAGTTAAGGAAACTTGCGAAGAAGGGACTAGGTTAGAGCTCAGTGAAGTAGCGTGGGGAGTAGAACTTGCATATGGAGGCAAGGTAACCGACGAGACACATGCTGGAACGAATATTGACGGAGGTGCAGAATTTGAAACTATCTGACTGGTTGGCACCACATTGCTGACACCCGAAGCTCCTACCAAAACAGAAAACCCAGTTTTACCACTTAAAGAGGATACAGGAGAGCTCGGAAGCACTAGTAGTAATGATACGGTGCAACTGATAGCAGGATGTGTAGGTGTAACGTAGGAGGAGGTTGACTCCACTGAAAATTCCAACGCACAATTGGTCCTCATTGACGTTAGTTGTGTGTCTGACTGTGGCAGACTTGAAACAGCGGTTTTATCAAACGATTTCAAACTTCCCTCAATCTTTGGAACACGAGATAAGGTTTCAGCCGAACTACCCTATAAGAAAGACTCCATATTAAGTGAGAAAGATTTGTTTGCACCAGTTTCATTGGGCGATGATAAACCATTTGCTCCGTAGCTGGTGAAATATCGATTCCATTTATTTGAGATATTAACGCAGAAGGATCAGTTTGGTTGGCCAAGCTAGAAGATTTAGCCTTACAGGACGTCCCGCTGTGTTAACGGATGCACCGGAGGACGGCTCGAGTGGAGTGCTGGTAGAGGAAACATGATTCAAAATACCCACCTTCTCATCACTCTTCCTACGCTCTCTGGACGAGGAGGCATTAGAAGACGTTGACGATGCGGGATGAGTTGCGGAGGAATCAGTCTGATTTGATGCACTAGTTTGTGTTGACGTGGATGATCCGGCATCGTCACTGGTGCCCCGATGACTAACAACCGAAATAGGAACACCGTTCATTTCGTTCTCGGAAGGATTACCAACGGCGCCAGATTTGATACCCGCTGAATCACCAATTTCGTCCAGCCGAAGGTCATCATACATATTCTTATAATCCAAAGCAGATACATTGTCACATGACTGAGTACTGAAGTCAGTTGGATCTTTTATTGACCGGAGGATAGCACAATCCAGCCGTTCATTATCCAGCAGCCGCATATTCGTTTCCAACTTCTCTACATGCAAAGAAGAATTTTCCAACCTTTGGCTCTTTTCTTCGATTGCTAAGGCTGTATCTTTATCAAACCGTTTCTTATTGTTATTGGTGGTCAGACTTTCAATTTCCAATCCGTACTTCTCCATCTGCTTATTCAACGAGGAAATATACTGCTTAAACCAATCATCCAACTCTCCCTTCTCATTTTGTAGCGGATCTTTTTTGGCATCTGTCGACAATAATCCTTCTTTCTATTACTCTCATGCGTTCCATATCTTGTTCTATTTTTTTTGCGCATCTCCGACAAAGGTCATTTGTCCTTGACTTCGTTTGGAGTGAGCCATGTTTAAATCTTCCAACACATACACAACAACAACAACAAAACAACTTTACCACGAGCTGTCGATATCTATAAAGCACACAAGCTACTTCCTATCACTTTACACTCATTTTTCATTTTTCTCTGAGACAACAACCCCACTTGCAAGTTACATGTTACCCTCCTTTTGAGACTTATTACCATGAAACTGATAGACCTCAGTTCGATGGTGACATCGTCATTGCGTTGAGAACCAGGAAATCCGCCTAGCATTCACGGTTTGAAAAGTTTGGAGTTTTGCCCTTTAAGAATCTTCACATTTTTGCTCACTTTTCACACAGTTCCTGCTAGTCTACTGTGTGGTGACAGAAACAGACACCAAAACATCCATCCTAATTGCAATTTTCAAGTCTGAGCAGCTTGCTAATTGTAGACAAATTTCGGGTTACTAGTCAATGCTGCTGTTTTGCTTGATCGTGACTGTCTCAGGGCATCGTTCGAGTGAGGTTTTCGTAATATGAAAACTTTCAGTCTTAAATTTCAAAACTGTCAAGAAACAATCATTCATCTGTAGCTTGGTCGCTGATAGCTTCTTCAACTCTTTGAGGCACTCCGATGAAGTGAAACCGTGTTCAAGGTGCGCAAACCAGCCATCTAGCAAATAAGAGGTGACATTACTCGAGGCCATTTGAGTTTTGATTAGACAGCGCTCAAGAGTTCGAATTCAAACTTCATAGACCTTTTTTCTTTACTTACAACACCAAAATTCAAAAAGTTGCGCAGATTTGTCAGCTTTCTGTGTATTGACACATCTGTAGGAAAGCATGAGCTGTGTAGCACGTTATGCTGGTTACGTTTTGCTGAATGGAGTCCGGTGAGTGAACCGGGGATGGAAACAGTCGTTGATGCATTGAGTTGCTCGAAAACTAGGCGTTACTCACGTGCAGTCGCGACTAAGCGTATGAAAACTCACTAATATGAGGTCACCGGCGTAGTGAACAAAGTGATCCTGTCACAAGCTCGCAACCTGCAACAGTGGGTAGTACAGTAGACAATAAGGGATTTTTGTTCACATAAATTGAACATTACTCACAATCTGTCGCATTCTCATATAATTTTCTGGCATTCCTTTTCTAAAATAATGAACAAACTGGAGGTTAGCTGTTGTTAAAACTCGTTAGTAATGCATGTGCTTGCCGCGACCTAGATTTGAAATCTGTTTACGCTTTCAAAAGGAAATCCTTTTGACTCCTGCGTCGTTGATCTCACATTAAGCACAAATGACATTGTATGCAAATGTTCAGCCACATTCGTTTGTGACTAATGCCCTGATAGGTGACTCAAGCTGAAGAGTTCTAACATGAACGTAGGTTAAGTTTAGTTGCTTCTTTTTGAAAAGTGGTGACTCAAACGGGTATGTGGCAAATGCGGTCAACTGTGGATGATGTTTAATTTGTAAATGCAGTAGTAATGGAGGGACTAAGGCACTGGGATCTATCTATCGACATCATTAGGGCAGCAAGATGACATGTGTTGTACGATGTTAACATGTCAAGTTTATGTTGTCAGTCTCTTACCAAAAACTCACCTGAATATACACATTGGTGGGCTTGGCAACAATGACGAACGGAAGAAATGCAGAAGGTGGGTCAACACGTGGCGACCAGAGTAAACTGCTAACACGGACTGCCGTCATCTGCACACAAAACCAACCGTCGATGTTTGGGAAACAGGGCTTCACTGACTATCTAACGTTTGTGGTTGGTGTTATTTACAAACACAGTGGATGAGTTGTTCAGGTCACTGTAAGCTAATGTTAATGTTTCGCTTCTAGTTGTTTCAGTCAGTGGGAATCTCTATGGTATCTATCCCTGAGTCGAGGGCATTTATTAGAGTGTTCAGTAGGACATCGAGTTGTTATGAATTGTGAGTTATACGCAAGTTTCATCTGATGTCAAATGGTGCGGTTCCTGTTCACTCTGAGTATCTGCATGAACACAGTCCACCTCGGGTTATCAGATGGCATTGGCTATGGTCAGTAGGATTTTGGAACTCGCTATGAAAAATTTGATTCATATTAATCACCTCAAACGCCCGTATCAGTCTCACTTATACTTACAAACTAGAGGTGGTTGGAGTTAAACTTAAAACAACTGGTTCACAACACGAAGGGTTATCTGTCTAAATCTTTCCCTGACTAGCTCACTGCATGCTGAGAGAGAGAGAAAGACTTAGTCGGTTCTCTCTGACGTTCCCAGGTGAGTAGCTGTATGCATACAGGTCAACAGTTTTGTCAGCTACCAGGAAATCTTGTTCATGATACATCAATACGCAGCTCCATGGACATGCACAGCAAACGTCAGGGGATATTAAGGAGGTGAAAATTTATTGTGCGAAAATGACCACCAAGAGCACTACAGACGATTTAACCTTCATACTCACGCACACTTCAAGACAGTTCAACTGGTGTACACAGATTATCCCCAGATGCAAAATCACCACCACCATCCGCGCAATTTGATGCAGGCGTGCACAGACGAGTCCTATCAACGTCAGTATGGAAGATGCGGTGATGACCCCACATGAGTGAGGGAATCAGTGTTCGACGACGTCCACGAAGCGACCCCAACAAGCAATTGTCGGTTGTGGTAACGGATCGCGTCGACCGATTTTATTGACTGCGTTTGGTTCACCCAGCCCTATCTGTGAGAAGTCGATTGCAGCACCCCATCGGTGTGCCAGTGTTTGTTTGGTGGCTGATATACTGCTGTTCGATATGCTCAACAACGTTCGCATCGATCATAATTATTGGTCTGGTGAACCCACGGAGTCCATACATCTTAAGAGTAGTACAACCTATTGACCTACAAGAAAATATCCTATACGCTAGGTTGCCCTTTTTTTGAAAACGACTGCATCCTCATGAATACAGTCGATGTGCTTAATCAAACCACAAACATCGGTTAACTATTTTGCGGATGAGTCTACGGAAGTGAAATAGGGGATTGCAGATCACTGCTGATGTGGTCGCTAGAAATATAACTCCAAAACCATTTGGTACAACCATCATGTTGGTGGTTTACACTCTGTTGAATAAACTGGTGAGATTTCCGAACAACAGTGTGCAAAGCTGATACATCACCATTTTCCGTACACAGTCCTGAAAATATATAACTTACATCCACACGGAGAGTTACGGATTTACGAAGTTTAGACCGCTGATCCGGATCACGGTTTTCAAACTCGCAAATAGCATCAGTAACATTTGAAAGCTCGGTGTACTGCATCTACAGGTAAAATCATATTTTATCTAAAAGGGAACACCACAATATGTTGTTTCTGATAATAGAGATTCCACGATTATTTATTGCTTGCAATACAGCGAATAACTGTATGACAGTGGCGTGTACCAGGTTCTGGGATGGACCTCTCGGTGGACCACATTTCTTTAAAGTGTGTCGTAAACAAATGCTTTGTATAATATATTCCTTATGAGTAGTCGGGGATTTGGTTTATTCTCAAGTTGACCATCACATTCAACTGCAGCTTTCACATTCAGATAGACTTTTTAGCCAGCTTCTTTCGAAAAGAAGCAGTAGACTCAAGTTTCGCTCTCATTAGAGCTAGTCAGTAATGCACATCCTTGCCACGATCGGGACTAGAAATCTGGCCACGCCTTCATGGGTCACCGTGTTGACCACTGCGTCATTGATCGCACATTAGGCGTGGCCGATTTATCAAGTCTCAACGCTCAATCACTTTCGCTTTTGAGCAATGATTAGGTTGCTCGATCGTCTTGAGAGGAGACAGGGAAGGATATGCACTAATGAAGAGCTCTATTGAGAGAGGACTTCGAGTTTGACGTTTCTGTCCGAAAGAGACTGACTGGAGAATCTATCGGAGTGTAAAAGCTGCGATCAAATGAGAGTGATGTTCAAC
The DNA here is from genome assembly GCA_008508345.1 of Paragonimus westermani. Lineage (NCBI taxonomy): Eukaryota > Metazoa > Platyhelminthes > Trematoda > Plagiorchiida > Troglotrematidae > Paragonimus > Paragonimus westermani. The sequence continues at coordinate 74,893 of QNGE01000257.1, forward strand.
GTGAAATTACAGCATACTCGCTGTAGGTATATCACATTATATGCTTCACCAGTGTCTAGTTTCCAACCCAAGGAACGAAACTCACTGCAGTTTCAGCACAGGGATACACCACCACAGAATGCGTGTCTAATCCGCGACTAAATGGATTGCAAGTATTTTATCAAGACCGATAGATTGGTAGGAACATAAAAGGAGGTTCTTCGCAACAACTACACAGGACAGTTAATCAGGTGCAACACGTTATGGGGCACTGTGAAGTAAAACAGCGTCCAAACGAGTATACACATCAATCTATACGATGGCCAATTCAAATTGTTACTCATAGTCACACATACGGCGACTACGGAACATTAGATAGCTCAGCACTAGCGGAGGTATTAACTCTTCCTCGGTTAGCCCGGGCCATCTGGTCTGAAAACGGTCTATTGGATTACGGGCGTTAGGATCATCAAGGGGATAGGCTGATAACAGATGACGGCTCGTTTGCGGAAACATAGTGTGCGTCAGGGATTGTGCTTATTAGGGACCCATAACTTTGTGGACTGGAGGTTCCCAGATTCGCATGATCCAGGTGGTGTCGCGCCATTCGTCTTTGTTTCACTTGAGCCTGTATAGTTTGTCTGTTAGAACGTGTGATAGTAGCGGATTACCGGGTAATTTTCATTGGCAGACACATGGATAGAGTCCAACTCATATGAACGTTTATCTTTACTCCGTTCCTTTGTTAGTTCTCGTGCGGTAAGTCAAACAAACTCGAGTTTATCATGACTGTTGCCAATGGCATCATTAGCAAGATTGCGATAAACCGATAAAGCACATTCCAAACTCAGGCGCCAGGGGTTACTTAGCTGTTTATCCAACACATTCCTCTTTGTCTGCATGACGAGCTCAGGCAGACAGTTCGAAGTGAAATGATTGTGTGCTATCTTAACATGTTTGATCCCGTTCGGATTGATGATGTTTGCAAACTCAGCGTTAGTAAACACCGGGCGGCCTTCGGTCACATTAATTCCTGCCAGACCAAATGTTATGCAAACTGTCTGTAATTTTACTGCCGTACTATTCAATCTTGTTGTTGGAAAGATTTCAGCATGTGTCCATTTAGAGGACTTATACAACAAGATGATACCCAGATCATATGGTAATGTATCACGAGTAAGAACGATTGGTTTTTCTGGGTCACATTTTGTTAGAACGCGCGGTGTAGTAATAGTCACTTTAACAGCGTTGAAGAGAGTCTCGTGAATCCTGACTCATTGTCAACTTTTTCTCTTACGCAGAATCTAATAAAACGGATAGAGATTTTTTTTTACTGCAAAAGGTGTGAATCGAGAAGGTTTGGTTAGTGCCTCTAGAAGCGAACAAATCTCGCTCACGTTTTCAGGCGATTATGCATCGAACAGACTTCATATTTCTCTTTTTAGTGGCCATAAATTTTTTTCGAAACAATAACCGTGACGTAGTATAAACGAGCACTTTTCTCTTTTCAGTATAAGACCTGCATCTTATAGTCTCTTCAAAACCAAATTCAACGTTTGCAAATGTTAGTCATTATAGCCCTCTGTGATCGTAGTGTCGTTAAGGTGTGCGCACATGCTATACACATCTTTAACAATAGTCAACAGGTGCGGAGTTAATTCCGAATGGGAAGCGTGTGGAACGAAACAGTCTTATATGAATGCTAAATGCTATGCAAGGACGTGAATCTTCATCTAGTTTAGTTCGTCGGCACAAATTGCTCAAGTCCGATTTTGTCAGAAATTCACCTTCAGCTTAGAAACAGCACAAATTCTTGCCTCCGATGAATGACAACGCTCAAACTGCAACACTCGGTTCAACATTATTTCACGGTCACCACGAACTCTCTCTGTATCACAGGGTTTTAACACGGATACTATAAGTGTTGCTCAATCTGACTACTGTGCAGGTTCAACAGGACCTTCTTTCTGAGCTGGCGTATTTTATTTTCGGCCTTACCGCAAACAACGTCCGGTAGAGTCCGGACCTTCCAGAACTTCAGTGACAGCATTCAATGTGCAACATAATTTCGAAGCTCACCAAACTTTGTCTGATCAAGCGAATCTGCGTATTGGCTCAAAATAATACGTAGTCGCGGTTGAACTTAAATCGCAGAAACATTCAATAAGATGATTGGAAGATGTTTAATACAAACCCGACCAGACACATTCAGACCAGGTCCTTCAGCTAGACGAACAGAGGGGTGATTTGCGCAACTGTTACACGACACTTGAGAAAGGATAATGCCAATGATACACACCATGTAACCAGTAGCAGACCGCAAACGACTCTTTGGGTGATCTTTGTGTTGAAACCGTGGTAAGTTCGCAGTGGTGTTATGACCGGTTTTACATCGACCTCAAAGGCATTTTACTGTTCATTACCATTCAAGAAACAATAACTAGCGTTCGGATTTTCTTTACGGTGGTGACTGACTCTTGCACTGCCAACTATTGAATACTCAATTTCCCGTCAACAAGTTGGTTGATCTGGAAGTTTACATCCTGTGTACATTACGTTTGGAATGACCTTCCTTCAGAGTATGACTTTTGTCGGAATCACCAAGATAAACTCGGTTGGGAATACTCACTTGGTTTTGAGTGACTTTCAATCCAATGATAGTGTGAGGCGCAGTGGAAACTAGCAAGCGCCCACTGATTGAATTTGAATTGTGTAACAGATCGTGCTGCCATGTTGTTAGCACGATTCCAGTTTTCGCTTATGTAATTTGTGTATGTATGAATTACTGAGCCCCTAGCTCATGCTAGTCCGTGTCGTTTCCTTGTACAGGATTATTACTGGAACTACTACTTCGGAAGAACTCTGTCCCCCATTGCCTGCACGTTACCCAAAGTTGGTCCACAAGTGTAACGAGCATTCGCATTGGAAATGGCTAGCTACAGTAGTAACAAAACTCCACATCAAGCTCGAGTTATACCATCCGTTGGACGTCAGTCTGCAATATAGGCTCCATGGAAGAAAAAACCGTATGGTTTGACTGAATTAACATGTTGGTATCACTAGCTGTTTTTGTACCTTAGGAATATCTTAGTTTAGATTAGCAATCGCTGGTGCGTTTCTCACCAAAAACTTTGAACACGAGTCCCTGGACTAGTACTAGTTATTCAGTGCGTTTCTACTGGATTTATCTCTGGGTGTGGTTTAAAAGAGTCCTGGAATGGTACAAGATAAAGTCAATGACAGGTTGGTTAGCGTATTAACTTGGAGTATTTTATTTACACAGTGAAATGTTTTCGTCCTCCCCACGAGCTGTTTAGTGCTTCCGGTACAGACGGTAAATCTTGTTCGGTGTAAGCTTGAACAAAGAAGTCAAAACAGCTTTTTTTTACACAGTGTATCTCTCATACACATCTTCTTTCATCTCATCAGGTACATGCTGTAATCTGTGGGCTCTCCTCGAAAGAGGCTGACTGGAAATTTTATCTGACTACGAAGATTGCGAGCAAATATGAGTGACGTTCAGCTTGAAATTATTTAGCAACTATTATTAGACGCTGTAAAACCAAACGACAAAATCAGTGACCAGAAGCACGCACGTGTGCACACACAAAACGCACTAGTTACCAGGGTAACGTAGTACTGATGAGCAAATCTCTGTACCCAAACGGATGGCTTATGTTGGTTGCACAAAGTAGCCGAAAGGCTTCCTCTAGGTTTAGTTGATTCCCAAATGCCAACACATACCGGACTACCAATGACGCCTGTATTTTTGTGGCTTGTCCGTGGTATTCATGACTGTTTTATGGATCCAAACTGGAATGTGTCCGTTGACCTAGTTGGGTAATTGACTCTCCGTTCTGCTTAAGTACCAGCCGGCCTCACCGATTGCTCAATATATATATATATATATATATATATATATATATATCAGCCGAACTCGGAGAAAGTCTTTCATATGTGCTACCCAACAACACCTAGCAGTCTTCGTTGAGGCGTTTGAAATTAACAAATGGATTCCATCTCTCTGCGGGAAGGAATACTTGCACGTGAGTACCAGTTTGCCTTGGTAACTAATGTGCATTGATAAGTGTGTGCAGCTGGCCGCTCGGTTAATACTCGACATTTCGGCACCCCAAGTCGACAGTGCGCATGCCGCTGTTTGTAGATGATAGGGCGATAGTTGATCAATACCAGGATGAAGTTTATCAACGGACCACGACTTTTGTGAACATACCACCCAAATTTGGTTTATATATCAACACAGGCAAGACACTGTCTTTCTTCCAGTCTTCTTAGTTTGGAGATTCTGTACCTACACTTCGAATTCGCATCAACGTGGACATTGTGGATAGTTGCACAGAGTTCTGCTAACTGAGTAACAGTTTGTCAAAGATCCGTACATGCAACGCGAGTTGCTACCTCTATTGGAGAAGGTCGGCTTTACTTTCAGGCGTCTTGAAAAATGTGCGTGGAGTGAACACAGACTGAAGAGGAAAATCAAGCTGGATGTCTACCGCTCCATTTTGCTGTCTGTTATGCTACACAATAATGAAGTTTGGACAGTGTATAAAAAGAATTTGCCGTATCTGAACCATCTCCACATGAACTGTCTGAGACAATTTGGACATTCAGCGGCCGGACATGATTTCGAACTCCCAGGCAGTTCGGCGGGGGGACACGGACGGGATTGAAGCTATGCTGACGTTCAGTCTGCTTCGTTGGGTTGGACGCATCCACGTGACGGGCGAGGAGAGAACTCTGAAGCAGTTGTTGTGCGAGCAACTGAAAGCAGGCAAGGGAAATCTCGAAGGTTAGAAGCTCCAGTGCAAGGATGTTAAAGTGTGTTTTTAGCGTTGTAGTATGGATTTTAGATCTTGGGAGACGTGGCCATAAACTGAGTGTTTTGGAGGAACATGATCCGAACGAGTGCCTGCGGGTTTGTTCAGGGACATTTGCATGACCGTGAATGAAGCGCACCGTATGCAACAGAGCTATAAGCTCCTTAGACTGTGGTGAAATATCTATCTGGCGTTGAGTTGAGTGTGGCCGGGATTGCACTGACCGTCTGGGATTGTTCGATCATCGACCTACTCCATCAGTGGAAAGAGGACGAGTACGTTTGAGGCAATTTGCCTGACAGTCTCATTTAATATTTCGCTCGTACCATCCAGAGACCGTTGTTAATCGTGTACTTACCGGTTGTACTTTTTACAAAGCTTACCCACTTTGGCCTCCTGTTTTCTTCAGCTTTACTGATACATTGCGTGACAACTATATTGCCTGTTCATTGTGCAACTTGATTTTTCTTCTCTCTTCTATCTAGAATGAAGTGATATGTATTGGGCTACTTCTTACCTTGTACTTTCAGTATCTGTCTCTTCCCAACTTAGATCGTATCATTTGAGTTTATGCATATTTTATTTCTGAGGGCTAGGTATTTTACCTTCACATTAGCTCACCGAATGACTAACCAACATTGGCAGGTTGGACACGAAGGTCTCCTCTCACACGCTGTCCGGCTTTATTCTTTTGAGTTTGCATTGGATACGTGGTGTGAGTTGAACCACAAGTGGTGCAACGTGAGTCATTTGTCGTGAATGGTATACACAGGCGTTCTTTGGTTTCGGCCAGGATAAGAGGCCATTCCGAAACGCATGCCGTCGACTATCAGTGCAGCATGTGCCTGATGACATGCAGCGAAAATCCTCGAGCACTAAATCAAGTCTGTTTTGGTAACCACCTATTTCCAGCGCACCAGTTGTCCAACGACCAGTGAGTTGACTTACGTGTAAGTGACGTGATAGGGCATGGATAGCGAGTGACACTTGGAGTCCAGTCGGACGGTAGTGTGAAGGCGCGAGTAGAGACCGATCCAGAGAAGTAGTAGTATTGCTAATGCACTACTTGATTGGATGAACTAGGACGATCATTGCAGAATAGATGACTAAGTGGCTCAGATTTCGGTTTTCATTCTTATATGGACAACGTGTACACCATATCTCTGATGAGGTACGTAAGCGCAGCATCCAAAAGTATTAGCGAGAAGTGAATTGCCACATGGCAACAACACTGAACGTTGTAAAAATATGCATACCCACAGCCGGTTTTACTGACCGTTCTGGATTGAAACGTGATCCACCGCTCGTAAAATTACTTTGACATTGAAATTCTGTACCCGATCTTTGATTGACTAAACCATGTCTCCATGGTCCCGTAGTATGTTATTGAGGATGGTGTTTGGATGATAATTATACTGTCAAATGCGTACTCTAATATCACTATGAACCTGTCGTTTCAGAGCTTGGGTATAGATTGCCATAGACTGATACTGCACTTTTTTCCCACCGAAAGTCATTACCGGTGCGGAGAACAGTGGATAAAATCGTTACCATTGAGGAGTGTCGGTTGATGTAGAATAGCCGAATGGCCTCGAACCTCGATGCTACTGAAAATGTTGCGGTCAGTGTCATGTACACCATAGTGAACTCATCTAAAGGTCACGCACTTCTATTTTGGTGCTAAAGTCGTACTGTACTTCAGGCTGTGTATGTGAGCTCTGCAGACTCAATTTTCACGATCGCTAGCTCGGTGGAGTAAAAAGGAAGGTTAATTCGTTTGAATATTCCTTTGAAATATGGTGACTGACAAAGTTTCCTGGATGAAAACCCATCACCGTAAGAACTATTTAACCAAAATCCCCACTGTTGAATGGCGGAATCGCATCCCCTTAACAGTCGTTATAACTGTGATTCCGTCATCATCGCTTTTCTGAGACAACTGCGAGTGGATTCTTATGTGGTATCTCGTATATCTAATTTGATAATCGACTTCAAATCAAAGACCGTGATTACTTTTGACATTTTGTCCGCTTATCTAGCACCCATAAAATGGAGCTAAACCAATTCCTTCTCTGTCGTTTCGTTCAACCTTCACATTCTATTTGCTTAGATTGGCATGCTAAAAATTCCTGACCGGAGGCAGCATAACTCGAACTATTAACATGAATCTGTTGGGTAGGCCAGTGGGTCGGGTGTTGAATATCAGACCATGTCATGGTATGGATAAAGAAGCATATGGGGGTCATTGCAAGCTAACACGCATGGATCCAAACAGTAACCGAAACACAAGTTACTTGCATCAGTGATCACTGGACATCTAACACTGAACCGTCATCGGGTTGACAGCTACCAGGCACTCACAGCTGCTTACGGAACCAGTTAATCTAGGACATTACTCTGAAGCGCTGGTGTCTAACTCCGAACTCAGAAATCTCGCTGGTTTGGTGGTCCATGCCATAATAGCAGTCTGGGAGAGACCTAGTTGTGAAAAATTTGGACTTGGGTTAGATTCGAATTAACGACAGAAACAACATGGTCGGACGCGGCAAGTGCTCTACAAGCTGTGTTACGAAGCCACGCCGGAAGTTCAAAAACCTCGCATTTGGAACAAGTTACCCAACCAACCAACTGTGTTATATAAGTAATACACTGTCAGTGCTCATCGGTGGTGTTGGTGGATTCCAGTGTGACCTGTTTGAGAAATCCTCCTTGGGCGGTCATTTTGCTGGACCATTTGGTGGATTTCATATGACAAAGTTGGTTGGTTGGGTAACTACATCTGTGTGTGAAATATCTGAGCTTTCGGTATGGCTTCGTAGCCCACCTTGCGGAGCACTGGTCGCGTCTGAGCGCGTTGTTTTTGTCACTGGTTTTAATGCAGCCGAAGTCCAGATTTTTCTCAAGTGGTTCTTCTGTCCAACTACCTAGTAGTAATGACGGCCAGTACGAACGATTAATAAACGCCACAGGAGTATATCTTTCCTGTTTTCTAGTCCATACTTGATCCATATATTCCGGTCTGTAACATCCGGTTCTATGATGTGTACTTGATAACAAGCAGACAGCTTCGTTTGGCCCTGAGTCGTAAGCGTTATTTGCTCTGACTGTTTCGGCCAATCGGGACGTTAAAAATCTTGCGACATATGTCTACGACGGTGTCACTCTGCTGGCTCTTCTGTTCATGAAAACCGTTGTGGGTTTGTACATAAGAATCTCCAGTGAGGCGCTGTTCATTTCATCCGACGCATATAGACCATGAGGGAATCGGTCACACAAAGCTCTTGCGAATGTGTTAATTCTTTTCGACTTTACACTTCTTGGATCATTAGTGGTGGAAAGTGCAAAGAGAAGGAGTTCACCTGTACGCTCTCGCCCAAGCTATCTCAAGGGCAAGCTATCCCGGAACAATACATCTCTGACTTATGCCACACACAAGCCTAAACAATGCCATTGGTTATGTTTTCAACCAACATACTGAAGGATTATTTATGAGAAGACAACAGCCTGACGTGTATTCATGTTTACTTTGGTCATATGGGCGAGTGGAAAATGACTCATCAAATGATCTTGTAGGAAGATGATGTTATGAGCTTACAAGTGTATTTCCTCGAAGTCCTCGTGAACGTTCATACACATTTAAGCGCACATAAAGCATACAGAACTCAAAATTGAGGTATCTGGATGATGCGCTTTTCCATAAAATTCTGTAAACGGCGTTAATGAGACAGTTGTGCGAAAAGCGTCTTTTCATGTATGGGGCTCACCACATTTTAATTAGATTTCCTTTCTCTCCACAATCACTCCAGCTATCCGAATAACATGTATTGGGATCAACTGGCCTGGATGGGTCGGTCTGGATGAATTGCTTCGGAAGTTCCGTGTACAGAAATTAAACGCCTGATAGACCAAAACAAAATTTTACGAAGCACTGATTGACCGTATCTGCTGGACAACCATTGGTGTGGTTTGGACGCGGGGGTTACGGGGTCATGGAAGTGTTTATTCGTCATACCCTGATCAGCATATTTGCGGATAAGTGCGATTGGTGATATCAAGCTGAGTAGAATCTGACCACTTAACAATCGACTCCAGAGAGCTACGAACTATTTATTAGGTAATTCTCATCAGGGACGGAGGGATAATCATCGTCATAAAGAATTTAATTAGTTGTCTGATTTCCGTGAGAATTTTAGCATTCTTGTTCCGTATGGATGAAGTTAAACAGTTTGGGAGTCGTGTTTAACATCTTGTTGATAAATGGATTGGGAGTAACACAACGTTAGGAACAAGTTGTAATACTCTAGGTTCTAACCGTCTCATCTGGCCTTCTTCAGGAACGTTGTGTTATTCGCAATTCATTTATCAGTCTAATGTTGCCATTGTTAATTGGCGTTTGCAGTTTTCACTCAACACGCAGCGTCCATAGATCGGTTGAAAAATTGTGGAAAGGGTAGTTTAACCCTTATTCAGGATTCAACGATCATCTGATCGTTCTGTATGTGGAGCAATGAGACGAATTTTAATGGGACAAATATGGACACGTTCGTTGTCATTTGCGATAAATTGAAGGTAACAGGAAACTATCACGGAACTCACGAGTGTCAATCAACGATGACCCTTCTTGTGTTTGTGTGACATATGTGCTAATCCATATCAAGCATATCAGTGACACATCTGGATTTGTTTTAGCCTGAGAATAAGGAATGCTGTTTGAATTGCTGGAATTGAGCAATCAGGTTGCAAAATGATTTACGGGGCAAATAGTTGAAAATTACTGGTTCAGGAGTATGTGAATTGAGATCGGCAATTTACTGCACTAATAATCTTACTGCGTGAACCGAATTGGGTCCGGCAGCAGTTCCGCCCTCGTTAGGGTCTGCCAGTAGTGTACATTCCTATTAAGCTTAGGAGTTGAACTCCTGTCAGCAGCAGCAGCAACATTTTATCTGCTAAGTTATGGTTTACGGAAACAGTCCCTCAGAACCTCGGTGCATTAATTCAGCATGTAAACGATGGTCCTACATACGAGAAACATGGTAACTTCTAGGTTGACCAAGTACAGCATTAGCGGCAATAAACAGCGGATATCACATTAACTAGAAACGTGACACAGCGGGCTAACGTTATGCTTTGAGCGGAGACTGGGACGCTGAATTATGTGAAAGCCAGAGGGCCAAACTGAAGAAATGATTACAATGTGGTAAATGTGAAACCTAGAAGAAAAGTCAAATCAAGCCAATACACTAATTTGCATCATGCATACCAAGAAGTAACTACTGTAGTGAGTCCAGAAGGCGAATGACACAAAGGTTGTTTTATTGGAGAGACAAATACACTGCTTAAGCCTCTCAACGAGACTAAGAACAAAAACAGTCATTTGCACACCGCACTATTCTGAGGATGCTCCAGTCGCTCTAGACACCATGTATCAGTTCCNCTTATCGGAACGGATCCAGAAACACCATCCAGCTTGGCTCAACAGTGATATAACGAAGTCTGTCTGCAGCGCCATACTATCACACCTGGTGGATTCAAATCACACTGTCAACGTAAAGGACGCATTTCGTCCAATCTACCGAGTTAAGGTCATCCGGTCGAGAGCAGTGAGGAGTAGGATTCTGTTTACAGCAGAGGCTATTGGGATCCGAATGTACAACCCACCCCTGTGCTATGAGAGACCGGTGAAATTTGGGTTGTTTTCTGGCGAACACGCAGTCTTATTTTAACTTATATACACAGTTTTTGTCCAGCTGTTTACGGTGCTCGGGTTTATGTGTCCAGGCCGGTGAAGCAGTGACATTTGTACCTGATCTGTGTGAAAATCGATTGATCGAAGACTGCATATTATTCTGTAAAGACCACCAAGACGACCGATGTCGGAAACGATTGTACGCAAGGAAATGTGCAGCCAGTTGTCTGCTCTCGTCGTGCTCTTTCATCTGTCAAGTCCACACCGGCTAACCTACGTCGATTGACCCCCACTAGCTGTATAGTCCACATTCTGGCACACAGGCCGTCAGTTCTCCTGGACTTATAAGTTGTACCTCAGTACACTCACTCATCAACTTACCTCATAAATATAAAGCCTATCTTTGAATCATCATACCCCATCGTTTGTTTTACAGTGTCCTATGACGTTTTTGCCTGCAAACTATTGGAACAGTGATGGGAATATTTGCACATCGATTGCATGTAAAATATTGCCAAACATTACTGTCAATCACAGTGGTCACTCTTAACATTTGCAAACGTTTCCAGGATCGACAGCAACGTCAATTTTGTGTGAAAGAGACGCTTGAACAAAAGGGGTTATTTAAGCGCAGGCATATCGGACCGAACAACCGAATTGACTGAACCGACGCGTGGTACACAAAGAGGGATTGACTAAACAGAATTAGACTTTTGCAGTCATGTGACAAACGCAACGTAAGTGCTGTTGATCTCCTAGGGAAAATTCTGTTTCTCTAATACTTTCTGTACCGCTGGGGTTTTTTATGCCGATTTTTCAGAGCGTTTACGCAAAGCATAACAAGATGAACGATTATCAGTCTATTAAATAGAACACTTCAATTGCAACATGAATGGCAGCTACCGTGGGCGTTGTTAGCAGACATTTTGATCACACTAGTTTGTCTTCGAAAATGCGTTACGACATGCATTGTCTTATTCCAAGTAGAAACCCTCTCAGCATCTATGTATCATTTCGTTTCGAAGCCGGGACACAATCAACCAGAATCATAGGATTCATGCGAAATCTACAATCTGTGGGTTCTTATGTACACTTAAATGTGTGTTGGATGGTTTAGAAGAAAAGAGAATACAGTGGACATTGTGACTTTCAACCATTCAACACTAAGAATATGAGTGGTAGAAAACTTGGGAAAATTAGACGGGAGAGAAACTGAAACATACTGCAGATGCACTTCACCCAACAGCAAACAGCAACGGACTTACAGCAATTGCGGTGTCAAACATATCTCTACTACGTTGTAATGATTCTGATGACCAAGCTATTCGAGAATTCACCGTCGCTTCCCTAATACTTCCGTCCTTGCTGGAAAGGGGCCCATCACATCCACCGACCACAGTTCCCCAATTCTACTGACCGGAATTGGTTGTGTGGGATACTGACTGGGGTGGTTAGTGCTCTTCAGTAACTGACATTGCTGGCACGCCCGCACATGATTGTTAACGTCATTCTTCATTCCCGGCCAGTATGCTCTTTGTTTCAGCATTTCATAAGTTCGATGACAACCCGTATGAGCCAGCTGATGA
>QNGE01000257.1:91570-131550 GCA_008508345.1 Paragonimus westermani
TAATTTAGCGGCGTAGAATGTTCGGTTGACTGCACTTTTTGAGCCTACGTGTAACAGTTTCGGCTAAAGTATCGTCTTTGAATGGTAATCCGATATGCACAGCTTTCTTTTCTACAGAATACAGCTGGTCTCTTACGCTCCGCTGTTGCATGGTCCTATCTGTGAAACTTTCCGGGTAGCCATTCTGTATGAATATTGTGCGTATGAATGCTAATTCTTGCGCAATTGTGTTCTCCGTGCAAATCCTTAAGGCTCTTCCCGTCAAACAGTTGATAAGATTTTTTTCGAGGCAAGTGGTAGGAAACTATTGAATTGAATATACTGATCATTCCAAGTATCCTTTCTATGTATCGCGCGCTGAATTGAGCCATAAGCACGGTGACGTAAAGGTACACCCAAAAAGTCTAATTGGCTATTCATTTCGGTCTACAACGAAAATTGTAAATTTTGGTGCGCGGAGTTGAATGTTGCCAAGATATCAGTTGAGTCTACGTTATTACTGAGTACGCAAAGGATGTCGTCAACATACTTCATATAAAAAAATTGCATTGGTGAATTGTTGGACCCAACTATTCGTTTTCTAATTTCGGCATGAAAATGTCCGCAAACAGTGGTCCCAGCGACGATCCCATTGCGACACCATCTTTTTGTCAGCAGATTCCTTCAATGTTTGAGTTGTTTGAGTTCGACTGACGGTATCTGAATATCCATGTCACTGTTCTCAATATAATCACACGGGTAATCTATGGTCCTCTTTAATGCGACGTTGGTAAACAAGGATGTGACGTCGAGAGAAAACACTGATTGCCCAGTTAGATTGGCATCATTACTCGCATTCACGAGATAATATGAGTCACGTAAGCTGTGTGTTGAAAGTTTCCGCCTGACGGGATGTGAAATTTGTGACAACCACTTAGCTGGAGGGTGATATGGTGAGTTCCACATGTCCAAAATTGGTCTGAGTGGTACCCCGAATATTCGGATCCGAATGTATAACCCACCCCTGTGCGCCCAGAAACGTTTTGTTCAGGCTGTGGATTTGCCCTGGCCAATCCCCCACCCAGTTAGCCTGTCAATGGCCATTGTTCAAGTGGGTACTTGATTGCAGTGCGACATTGAACTGATTGACCTCATTAACCACACATCCACCGTTTACTCCCTTAACGATTCTCCCGTGACATGTGACATAAGTGTGATGTATTTAGCCTTATGATGAATCATTGAAAACGAGCTTGTTCGCTGCACATTGTTTTTCATAACTCTCGTGTTCTTGCAGTGAGTTTTTACAGGTTAATCCATCGACGTCGTGATCCTGAAATGCCAGCTTGCATTGTTTAGTTGACCACATGTTTATGCGTGGACTAAGGCAACGTTACGTTGCAACACTGGAAGTTCTATAATGCAGTTGTGTCGTTCACATTCGAGTCTTCACATGTACACTTTCGTCCGACTTCCTGTGGCGAAATTGTAGCTCACCAACCGGCCTTCCACATTCAAACTGATCATCACAAGCCTGACCTCTGACAAACATGTCCAGCTCGATAGTGTTCAGCTGGGTGAAATAATGATTGAATGTGTGAGTGATATCTATTAAAGGGTATGTGATCGATTGTTATCGAGAAGTGGGCAACAACACTGAAAGCAATAAAACCAACAACAAAGTGTGTTATTCACTTTTGATGGGTGCAATTCACTCGAATGCAATGGGATCTGAGCGAGGGTCGTGCAGTTTTTATGTCAGCTGCTAATTGCTCCTGTCCAACATTATTATCCAATAATGTATCTTGCAATTTGTAACGTGATTTGCACTGTTGACTGTTTTGCAAGCTGAGGCTGTAACATGTAAACGAGATGGAACAACTAGCCTAAAAGCACATGCTGTATCGGTAATGTAGAGGTCAGATACAGTCTTCTAGTGGTCGGGTCTCGTAGCAAAGAGACAAGTGGGTGGGGGAAACGACAAGTCATAGCAAACAGAAGCGATGGGATCGTTACGTGGTATGATGTGCAGCACTTAAAGCAAACTTGAGCACACTAAACATTAGTTGTCCATTCAGGAAGGTCACATAATTGGGTCCAATCAGACATAGACAAACACAGGGCTGTGGACGTATTAGCGAGAGGAGAATGGTGAATCATGTAGACGTGCGTACCGAAGTCCGAATTCAAAGGGTGGTGCTAATACCGTGATTTGGCCACATTTTTTTCAGTAAGAAACTGCAACCCGGAGAGACGAAATGTGTATGCTGAGACCGTAGTCAATGTTTCTGTCTGTTGAACTCAGCAATAAAGGGGGTTGACATGAAGAGCCAATATCTGCTTCCCAACCGGTATTTTGATGGATTATTATTGAACTTCGGCCAGATGATCAGATCAAATGACTACAAATCAGAAGATGTCATGACATTTTTGTGAAAGTACTTCTACTCTTTCAAGTGGTGCGTTTAGCGATAGGCTTAACTAGCAGACTGTTCGAGTTTTTTTTCTATTACTGAAGATGACGTTGTTCCACAAATCACGTCAGGCCATTTTAATCGATGTTGTGTATGTAATTCATTTAATCAGAAAATTATCATTTTCTGGCAAAAGAGCGGCTAGGATACAGGATACATTGATTGCTGTACAAACATTTAGTGTTTTAGTATCCTTTTGCATGATAAACACTTACTATTCTACGCAAGTCAGTTACATTTTTTTACTATTTTGCTTTGATTAAATCCTTCGATCGATTTCTGTACATTGTGAAGTAGGAAGCCTAAACAATTTAATCATAACCGTCTTAAACTCATGCAGTCTCCTGGTGGTCTTTCTGTGAGTCATCACCACATTCCTATAAGTGAACACCTTCTCATATCTGTCCATAAGTGTAGCAGTCCAAGTGGCATGATTGAAGTTGCAATAATGAACGATCAGCCACTAACTTGGACACTGCTAATTTAATGGTCTTTGTCGGTTAATTTTGCAATAAGGAAGACATTCGGTATCGAACACCAAGTAGATTTTAAGCACACCGAAGTTAGATCACAATGTTTAGATGGACAACTTAAATGCCGGTGGCTCTAGGTAGCCTCATTATAGCATCCTACCCATCATACCTGTTCGAAATCGCTGCTGACCTAACACTAGAGTGGACAGCAAAATTTATTGCCAGCTGGTCTTCCGAATCAATTTCTTCACACACTACCATTTGCTCACCTCAGGCCTCTCTAGAACAGGTTTTTGTCGGATATCGTTCTCTCAGTGAACCAGGAAAATTAACAACAGTACATCGGCCTTACATAGCAGACTTTTCGACACGTCTGACCCCAATGGGAGCAACACCAAAGATCATCTGAGTAGTTGTGTAAAAGAAAGTTTTTCAATGGGAAATTCATTCGGACAACCCATTGGACCAGAAGATAGACTAAAAATAAGCAAGCCGCTTGTTACCATTTACAATTTAAATAATTTAATTTTTTTCCCTGGAAACTACAGACCTGTCGCTTCTTGGCTTTTGTTCTCCGAATAAGATCCGCTCTTTTCTCAACTTTGGAGAAATCTCACAAGTTGATCGAATACCAAGGACAGTCTAAAATATATATCCCTTAGAACAACAGAGGGGTCACGGAAGACTCAGACTGTAAATGTGGCAAACAAATGATGTGGTGTTGAGTGGAAGAGCATTTGGGTGTGATGTCAACCACAGGACAATTTCCTGGGTGTGTAATGAACGCACTTCAAGGCGGCCGTACAATAGTTGTTCGAGAGAGAATGTTCATGCAATCATTTGTGTACAACCACGATAACTAAACCGATTTATCTTTCTGTCTAGTCAATGCACACTAAGGTGGTGACATGGAGGATTGAGCAAACAGAGTCAACCGGTTATTGTTTCGAAAACTGAGTTCTAGAAGTGATTAGTAGAGACAACAAACAATAAGTTAAACTGGTAAGTCTATTTTGTATTGCCTTACTGTTTCTGTCATGGATGAAATTTGATGGAAGTTAAAAATTTGTGGAACAAGGTGATGTATTGTGCAAACAACCGAAATGAACGTGTTCAATATTACTCCAGGTCGAAAAAAAGCACACTCGCTCGATTCATTCTTGCCTTTTATCGATAAATGGATGATTCGAACGACTAAGAAGCTTTCTGAAGACTCCGAATTCATGGTTTCTTTGCAGCAGCTGAGACTGTTTATTGGTTTACGGATTTTCCAAGGACTGTGGGAACAGGATATTGCACTACGTAACCCTGAAGCTAAAAGTTCTTCCTCGAAACCGTTTTGGTGTGATCAGGAAGCACTCCCACTTTGACCATAAGGCTAGTCGCAACAGACGAAAACGAGAACAATAACCTTTGAGGGATTCACTACAAGCTGTAGAACAGTTTATAATCCCCACTTCTTTCTCACGACTGGTGAGCAATCAGTGTCACTGAAATGCAGGATACCAACAATTATTCATGTCGAATAAACCGAACAAGCAAGCAAGTCTCAGTAGAATCAAAAACAGAACTTCTTGATCATCGTGTGAGCTTTTTCTATCGGAACAGGTTGAATGGTCAACATCTTACAAAGTGGCAGGCGAACAAAAGGAAATCTGCTGCCCCGTTTGCAACTCTGCGTCAAAGTGTGCATATCCGGGTGCCCAGTAAGTGAAGTCCTAACATTCTGCATACTACAATGACACTGTTGGCAACATTCTGTAGGTTCACGGTAGCCTAGGCAAATTTGAGCAGTGACCGATGATTGTTTCGAAAATTCAGGGTACCACGTGGTTATACTTAAGCCTGATAAGGGTTCTGGGACTGTCATTCTAGACATGGATGCGTATGTACAGAAGATGTTATCAATATTAGATGATCAAACAAAGTTTCGGCGAATAGAGAGAGTGGACAGCATTAGCGAAATAAAGGACCGCATAGGACGACATCTTCAGCTGCTCTCGCAGTTGCGGATTATTGACGAAGTAACGTATAAGTCTCTTAAGCCGTGCGGATCGTCAGCACCTCAACTTTACGGCCTACCAAAGACTCACAAATCTGGGATGCCACTTGGGCCAATTTTAGCAATGACAAACACCTTACCACAAATTAGCACCCCAGTAAAGCAGAAATTTCAGAAATTCTCCAATAAAGATTCCTTTGAATTGATCAGTGACCTGGACAGAATCAATCTTGCCAATGGACTGATGTGTTCTATTGATGTTCAGTCACTTTTCACAAATGTCCCGCTGCATGAATCGATTGACTACATTTGTGAGCTCGTTGAAATGAGTCACACTTCGTTGCCACTTCACACCGACATATTGAAGGAAACTTAGCTGCTCTGTACTGAGAATGTCAGTTTTCGTTTCCTTGAACAGTCCTACCGTCAACTAGACGGAGTAGCCATGAGAAGTCCACTAGGTCCCATTTTAGCAGAATTTTTCATGCTAAAAATTGAGCAACAGCTAGCTACGGACATAGAAAACCTGTCATATTACAAGCGTTACGTCAATGACACCTTAAGTTTCAGTCGATCTAAACAGATGATAGATAACCTGGTGCAACTTCTAAATAATTGCCATCCTAATCTAAAAGTCACTTGTGAGGTTGAGGTCGGCAACTGCCTGCCATTTCTAGATATCCTAATAAGTCGTCGGTTAGGAGAACCGTGTATAGGAAACCCACATGGTCAGGTTAATACCTAAACTTGAGCAGCTTCACACCGTTCCAACACAAACGAGCACTAGTAAATACTCCTTCACACGAGCAAGGCGAATCTGTTCGCCCGACAGCGTCGCGGAGGAACTAGATCTGATTACGTCTGTCCTACATTCAAATGGTTACCCCAGAAGTTTCATAGGTAGGCACAGTAGACCAAAATTACCACCCGAAAAGGTGGTCACTGTAGAGAAAAAGAGAGTCTACATAGAGCTACCTTCTAGGGGTGATTATGTCATGCAGCAAACAGCACAGCGATTAAGAAATTCAATTAAACGAACATTTAATGCAGCTGAACTCCGTGTAATCGCTCGGACTCAGAAACTACCATTGCCTTCAATCAAAGGAGATCAGCCTATCGGTGCCACTTCACATTGTGTTTACCAATTTGTATGTAACTGCGGAGAAAGTTACATAGGCAGAACCGAGAGATGCTTGATCTCCAGAATGAAGGAACATTTACCTAAATGGGTACAGAAGTCCGCGTTACCGGAGAATGGTAATGTTTCTGAAACGCATAAACAGCCAGTTTCCTCAGTCGCTAGACACGTCTTGACCACCGGTCATGCTACCGATCCATCTTGTGCATTCAAAATCCTGTTGCGACATTCCAACCCGAGATTCTTACGGTTCGCTGAAGCAGTTGCAATTAATCGACTCAAACCAGCTCTCTGTGTTCAGAAACAACTGTTCGTGAACCTGACCCTTCCCTGGACTTAATGTCTTATCCTCTCTCGCTTATTGATTTTCCACCCCTCAAATCGATTGTTTTAAAAAAACCCACCCGTGTTATTGTAAGTTTGGTACTGATGAGTCAATACGAAATGCTTGCATCTACCAGTTTTCGTGTTCTCTCTGCTTTGCTCAAACTGCTCGAGGGAACCAATTGTTTCAGGTTTCCTTTTGTTCGCCTGCCACTTTGTAAGATGTTGACCATTCAACCTGTTCCGATAGAAAAAGCTCACACGATGATCAAGAAGTTCTGTTTTTGATTCTACTGAGACTTGCTTGCTTGTTCGGTTTATTCGACGTGAATAATTGTTGGTATCCTGAATTTCAGTGACACTGATTGCTCACAAGTCGTGAGACAGCGACACTCGAGTAGACTGCCCTTTTTTAAGCGAACTGGCTGAGAAGTCTACGGGACTGTGACAGTCAGTTGTGTGTGACGTTCAGTGCACATGAGATCAAAATCCCCTACTACTTACCAGTGAAAAAACAAAACTCGAAAACTCCATACAGTTCGCTGTGTCACATGAGGAAAGACAGAGTTGCGAATATAGACTGTGTGATATTTAATTCTAGACGTTGTTGTTCAACTCCAAATTCGGCTCAGGTTAATCACAGACGGTTTTGACCTTATCCGTTAATGCGGCGATTCCATATTCTGAGATCTGGTGACCCAGAAACTCTACCATGGTCTTACCTAGTTGGTACTTGGTGGAGTTAACTGTGGCTTCATGTTGTGTCAAACACTACAGCAGAGTGCGAAGGTGCGCCAGATATTTTTTTGTGAGGTACTCGCTACCGAAGTACTATGCAGATAAGAGCAGAACAAGTCCAAACCGCGTATCCCCTCATGAATGAAACATTGAAAATTCTAGGCTAATTTCCTGGGATTCGAAGAAATCTGATATTGCCAAAGGGTGCGATAGCTGAGATTTTGGGTATATCTTCTTTGGCTACCGAAATCTGGCAATAAGCGCGTAAGAAATCTATCTTGCTGAAGTTGGTTTTTCTATATAAGCAGGTAGTTAAATCCTGTATGTGTAGGATTGGCTACTTGTCAGGGACTGTGGTTCTGTCGAGCCCGCAGTAATTACCATATGGATGTCAGTCACTTGACTTCTTAGGAACCGAACACAACGGTGAGGTTCGTGGACCCTCGGGAGAGTGTATTGCTCAGGGTTCCAGTATGTATTCGAATTCTGTTCTGGGGAGTTTTAGTATGTCGGGAGCCTACCGGCTGGGTCGTGCTAAAACAGAAAGTTTGTCGGTGCGGATGTGGCGCATGGCACTAGAGGTCACTGTTGGAATGTCGTCTAATGTGCGGACTAGTGATGGGAACTCAGTGAGGAGATCCACGATTGCCTAGGGACAACAGACTGGACATATATGGATGTTATGGCTACAACTGTTGCGTGCGTGCCGGGTATACTCAGCCCAGTGGTGGAATCGATTGAAATACGGCGTCTAGTGTCGACCAGAAGGTAAAAATCCCGGGGGAAACCGATACCGATGATGACGACAGGTGCTGCGATGATGCAAAACATTCATCGGAATATCCTTTGGAGGCTCACATTATAGATAAAAGAGCGCTGCCTGTAGATGGTTATGGGCGTACCGTTGGCAACACGGAGCTAAGGTCTACAGGGAAGTCTGACACCTCGTCGCTTGTTAACAAAAACATGTTAACTTTCACATCGTATCAACCAAGAATGCGGTTTCGGTTTCTACGTCCCGAACGAGAATGAAGCGACAACAATG
The DNA here is from genome assembly GCA_008508345.1 of Paragonimus westermani. NCBI lineage: Eukaryota > Metazoa > Platyhelminthes > Trematoda > Plagiorchiida > Troglotrematidae > Paragonimus > Paragonimus westermani. The sequence continues at coordinate 99,744 of QNGE01000257.1, forward strand.
TTTACATTTAAAGGTCGCTTGCCAAGTTTACATCCTTTTGGTGATGCTTGAGTATAGGGTTTGTCATACTGTTTAGCCCGATTACCAAATTAAACAGTTTCTGACTGCGGTACGTGTCGCCTAGGTGACGTGCTCAGTCGACAACCTGAACGGCTTGCTGAAATTTCCTTCAAACCGATTTGCATAGCTACGACTTCTGCTCTTAGAGCTTCGATGCCTGGCGAGCTATGTTTTGGAGTAACCAGAGTGACAGAACAGCGCGTGTCTACTGTAGGACGTGAAATGGGATGTGGTAAACTCAAGCAATCGAGTGGTGGTTGAAAAAGCTACAGTAATCAACAATTTTTGTTGTTTCTACAAGAGGTTGTGAATGTGCAGCAGAGACTAGTAACTGAGCTACTTCCAGCAATCTTTTAAGCCAGAGTTCTTGGAAAAGGGATTCGTCCATATGAGAGTTGCCGAAGCCTTGTTGCATCTCTGCTAGAAGGGTTGTAGTTTGTTTATCACCCAGCTTTAGATCATAGGAAATATGTTGCAGTCGAGATCGTTTCAGAAATTTTAAACCGATTAATAACTGCTTTCTTCAAGGTTTCGTATTTATGCTCCACTGGTTGGTTTACTGTAACATCGTAGAGCTGCGTGGTGACTTCACCCAGAAACCAGGCAAACAAATGACGGAATATTGTTGAAAAATGTTGTTTCCAGGTAACCAAACCTAAGAATAATGTCCGTTTACAAAAAAAGAGAGGTACCATCAAAGCACTATTACCGAGGGAGGAGAAATCAAAGAGCTTGGATGAAATTTTAAAAAGTGGGTAGTGAATACGGGGTTATGAGCTACTAAAGGCTAATAATTAGACTGAATTAATACATACATACATATGTACGAAAATGATTATGCCTTGTATGATTACATGAACAGAATAGAAACAACCGCTTATAAGCAAGCCAAGAAGAATGATAACTATAGGAAGAAACGAACTCACTACGAATCAGGTGAATCAGTTGTTGGAACTGTCCAGCAGAATAATATCCAGTCAGTTCTCATTATCGAAAAACCGTGCGATAGTGAAAATCAAGACACAGAGCTTTGACCTCGTATACTGCTACCGACTCTGGGAAATAAGGAGCACAAAGAAAGCACATCGAGCTAGCGAGGCATGAAGAAAGTTGTCTTTTTAGTCTGGGGATGAGTATGGTATATTAAAAGCTTGACTGAAACAGAGGTAGGCAACATGAACCAAAATCACTGAGAATGTACAACGGAAGGCGACTATTATAGTCGCTAGAGCAGCACTCAAGGTTTGGCGTGAGTGACGATAGTCAACCTGACTCACATCCGTGATGTCCACCTGAGCTTCTCTTCCAAGAGAAATAAGTTTATCAAAAACTTTCAATGCTGCAGACAGGCATGACATTAGTTGAAATTCAATCGTTGATTTTTAAGAATTGGTACGGTGCGTACCGATATCTGTCAACAATTTCTTGTTGTGTGGAGCATTAAGTGAATAACTCAGTCCGAAATTGGCACAAATATCCACTAAGTTCGATCGGTGCTAAGCCGTCGACCGGAGATGTTCTTTAAAAACAACCCAGCACTTAGTGGGATCAGACGACTAGGTAAAACATAAACTGTGGGATCTGCGGGGCAACCATTCGTTATCCTTCCAAAATCAAGGTTTAGTTCCTCGATGTTGACAACTGGTTTCTTAACAGGAGATTTCAACCGACTCGGCCTTTTCATGATTTGCTAGATCTTTTGTTAACCAGTAGTCTGTTGGTGTAGACAGATTCAAAACGATTCAACTTGTAGCTGATAAGCCTTTAAATACATTTCTATGATAGATGATATTTTGAGTTATAGGCCCTTTTTGTTCGTGAGAGGTCTGTTGGAGCATGGGGAAGAAAATATATATGAACAAAAAGGATTGTTTCCAAAAGACAGCAAAGCCTTGGGGAGCCAATCAACTGATTACAATAAACAGGTGAATGGTTGTGAACAAACAGTCCCAAATCGGATAAACGAATAACCTCTTTAAGCCTACTGTACTTGTCAGGAGGATATTACTGAAGGCTGACTGTGCAATCTCCGTAACGGTTTGTAACGTGGCCCACTGTAAACCATGGGAGTGGGCCTTACGATAGGGTGGCATCAACCAGCAGACTCCCGTAGATTGCGAACAATTATGTTGTTACTGAACGCTAAATCGAGGTGTGACCAGACGTACAGGAAAGGTCACATTGTTATGCAAGCCCAGGGTAGTAGGATGGGTGAGATCAAATCGGTTGGACTCATCGCACACCATACACGGTGAAATGTGAAGTACATTGAAAACAGCTCTCGACAGACCGTCAACAAACCTGTCAATTAAAACGACGGAACATCTGCGGGATAAATAAATATTAAGTTGCACAACTAAACCATTGAAACAAACCATTCAAGGTTTCGGGTCTACACCTGACAGTCAGGCAGTCCGAACATTCACTAAAATCAGTAAACAGAAACCACATGGGCTCAGAAGACTGTTTCATGGAGCTTTGGAACGAAGTTTAACCCATAGTGATGCGCTCTAGCATGAGCAAAGCTCGAATCGAGCCTGAAAAGGGTTGGCTGAAATTTTGTTCGACCGAAAAAGCTTCGATGAAATCTAAGTAATGTTAAATTTATATCAAACACCTCCCTTAGTATTTATTGACGACTGACCGATCTTAATTGAAGATGGGGACAATGTTGACATCATTTCGGCAAGACAATTTACAACAATCTTTGAGACAGATGGCAACTAAAACCTAGGACCATCAGTGTCCATTTGTTGAAGGTAAACCACTTTGCATCCGACCTCAAACCCCCAATTCACCTCGGGTGTAATCTATAGACAAATACTGTATCTTTTGGACCCTACAAAGTGAACTATTTACTTTCTATTGCCTCTAGATTTATGTGCCTCATTGTCTCTCTTAATTCTTGCTGGTATCAGCGTGAATGATTGTCAGAAGTCTGAGAATTCGTGAGTGTCAGACAATTGTTCGTGGTGTACCTGTGGTGAGTGGACAGCTATCGCTTCAAATGCTAGCTGATCTGATCCGCGTCGATAGCACGGACGACAGTCCTCCAGCTAATGGGACGCTATTTAGTAAGTCTGCTGACTCTCAGATCGATTTTTCTGCCCACAATGAAAAACCACCTTCTGTTAACCGTTATCAATCAGGCAGACGTTCGTAATCAAACTACCAAAATCCTAAGATACTCACGCAACTACGGCTGCGGGTTACTCTTCATGTCACAGCTGACTTCAAAAATCTAATGGCGCTGCAGGAAGCCAGCCAGAGCGGAGATGAAAACTCAGTTAGGATACTTATCCTCGATAATTATGCCACGATTTCCGAGAAAAACCTTCGTAACAGAAGAAATGACAAAGGATACATATGCAGCTTGATTTGCAGCCCGCTCACAATTGCTTCCTGGAATTAAGTACCATTCTGATAAATCAAGAAAAATCAGATCTAAGTGGGGATAATTGTATACCACCAAAAAACCAAGTGTTATTGCTCCTAATATTTATCCAGATGACTTCTATGCCAAATGTGGTCCGGGAGTTCAAAAAATCCCCGGTTCATCGCCATTCCACTAAGGATTGGTGGGCTCAAAATACACTACAACACATCGATTAAATCCTCCTCAACCGTTGAATATCCGCGAGTAGATTCATCTGGTATGCACACTGTAGGCAAGTAAACTGTTTGCTGGTTTGGTTTCCACACGGCTTCACTCTTTGATAAACTGAACGTGCTTGGTGAGCTCTGTTCCCGACAAAACTCACTTATAGTAGGCATCACGGGGATCTGGTGTAAGCATGAAGCGTGGGGTGGCATGACAGCGTTTCGCAGTGGTAAGAAAATCGGTAAAGTAGGTGATGTAGCTCTTTATTCCGGACCACACATAAATACCTCAAATATTCGCGACACAGCGTTAATGGATCGTCAAAAATCAGTTTGTTGAACAGTTAGCGTCACCCGAAACCTCACTTTTTTGACTGATGTGATTTACATATCGCTTTCTGTGCATAAGGAAGACGACACGGCTCTGCACAACGCTTTGCGTAGATTACCATCCTTAGGTTATGCTCAAACTTCGATAACGGGTTATTTTAATCGTCCGGAGATAGACTTCACGAACAATTTGGTCAATACAGCAGTTTTCTTCTGCTAGAGACTTATTCGAGGTAGTAATGGAAGCCGGACAATCCTAGCATGTCCAGGACCATACGAGGTGGCGGGTGTGCTAAGCACAGTCTCGTCTTGAGTACATTCTCCACAAAGAAGCAGACATGATAAGAAATTCAAATATCACAGCTCAGCTTGGTCGTACTGATCAGGGGGTGGTTGAATTCATTTATCTACACAGATTTAGACAATGTATTCCCCAAGCTATTAATCAAAAGGCCTATTGCAAAGTAAATTTCACAAGGGTAAAGACAGTTTACCAAAGTTGAATGACCTGGTTGCTTCATTACTCTCAGTCTGGATGATCACTGGAAAGCTCATCGTTAGGGACATGTCCAATGCCATTAATAATCATGTTCCAGTAGGGTGTCTTCAATCTGGTAGAAAGCCCCGATGCCTGTGGGGTAAAACCAAACGTTTGATTACATTGGAACGCTCAACTTGGAATAGGTACCAACTAGAACAAAATGAACTAGCTGAGTAGGTTATATGAGACTATCGTAGCACGGCTGTCATCAGACAAGAATGACTTTACTATTAATGCGGTCTCGCTGAAAGCTGAAGGTAACTCCTAGGTTTTCTATAACGACGTCGCAACACACAAGGAGTACGGCTGGCATTTCGCAATTGCAAACCTCTGGTAAATTTAGCAAAACAGATACAAAGGCGGTCAACACTATGGGCTAACAGTACGTGAGTGTGCATGACTGTAAATGACGGGCGATTTTTGAACATATACACTACAGCTTGACTAAATCACCTTCAATTTCAGTGTCACGTCAGGATGGAATTAGAGAATTTACTAACCCATTAATCACCTGGTGCAGACTGAATATCTTCTGTCTTTTCGAAAAGCTGTGCCACGGAATTAGCAGAATAGTTAACAGCGGTTTTCAATTGTTCTTTGTCAGCCAGCAGTCTAATGAAAGCCTGGAAATTGAGCGCTGAGACGACCCAGAGAACTATCGACCAATAGCGTTGTATTCAGTGTTTTTTTTTAAAGTAATGGAGTGCTTACAAGATGACTTTCTCTGGACGAAGTTTGAAGACCTCCAACCTATCACTAAGGAACAACGTGGCTTTCGTAGGGCATACTCATACGCCATAGATCTACTGAATGTCCGTGACTTTTGGACAAAGGCTGAGGACACAGAACAGACCACAGATGTGATTTATCTTAACTTTTCTAAATCATTTGACAGGGTTGATTATTTCGGCTCACTGGGGTAGCTCAATGATTATGGTCTTGATGAATGTTTACTAATCTGGTTAGAGGATTATCGGACTGAACGTAGGCTCGATGTCAGTGTGAATGGACAGCTGTGAGAGTGGTTCGCAGCCAGCAGTGGCATTCCGCAAAAATCAATATAAGAACCTCTTGTTATTTGTTCTTCTCGTTCTGGAATCACCCAGTACAGTCCGATCGCCGATGTTGCTCTAAGTGAGTGGCAAAGCTCTGGAGGGTTTCCGAGTATCCAGAAGACGTGATAACCCTACATAACTATTTGAACTGCCGCAATCAGTGACTCGTAAAAAATAACTTGTTCAACACAAATAAATGTGAAGTCATGCAAGTTCATCATCAGAATCGTATTAATTATTAACTTGGCGACATAAAGCCGCTAGTGTTATCATGCAAACGAGACCTAAAGACCAAAGTGGTAGACAGTTTGGGTGTGTCTATAAACTGTGCAGTTATGACCAAAAAGGCACAAATAACCATGAACTCCTTAGAATAAATTTGTAGAGCTTTCCACTTTGAAGTGCTTCTCACTACGTTCTCTTCCATAATCCGCCCACACCTGAAATTGAACATACAGGCCTATCATCCTTATCCAAAGAAAGATTTGGCGCTGATTTAAATTTTCACAGATGAACCACCACTCAGGAAGACTGGCAGAATTAGGCCAACTATCAGCTAATTACAAACGTTTCAAACGAGGCCTAATTCCTACCTGCAAAATACTCCACACTCCAGGTCATCATTTGGCACATCTCCCACTAAATGAAGATAAACGTTCAAGAGGTCGCTGAAATCGAACTATGGAACAGGCAGGTTATTTTTCTTATACAGAATGGCCTTACGAATTCCGTTCACAATGGAATGCACTGCCCAAATCTGTGATCACAGCTGTATCGGTTCGGAGATTCAAATCACTAGTCGACCAACACATAGGTGGGAGACAACGGGCACTACAGGTTTCCTAAACGTTATACTAGCTCAGTTTCACAGGTCATTAATCGTACATATCTGACTGAATTTTCTTTCAATGTGACTCACTGTTCGTTGCTGAACTGATTGCAGCGGACGTCTTCGTTGGATTTAGCATTTGTTTGGTTCTATTCACTTATTCTTTTCACCTATACACCGTCTCACATCATTTTTCATTGGTCAGCACACAGACAGGTACGCACAAGCAAAGATCTTTCTCCATCATGTAAAAATCTATGAAGTTGTGAATTTAAGCCAAACTAACTATCTGGCTGTCCGAGTGCTAATGATGTTTAACTAATTAGAATCTCCTGTCATACATTGTTTCATGTTCTTAAGTATTTTTTTTGTACAAAAACGAAATGACTAAGATATCTCAAAACTCTTAATGACCTTACAGTTAGTTTGTGCAGTGTATATTTCCGTAAACTTCTAGGTAAAATGATCGGTTAAAACGAGATGTGTGCAGTGAACTTGTTCAAACTCAATTCCAAATACGGGTGACCCACATGAGAGTAAGAAAGCGATTAATTCTGTGCTGCACAGCGATGTGCACACGACAGTCCGGCAGATTTGTCTGTCAGTGAGCGTGAGACAAAGTGGCAACTGTCATAAACATCCAGCATAATGGTTACAAAAAATACCGGTTGGTTAACGGTTGCCTGGACAAAACTTTTCGTTGTGTGTGTGCGAATTCCGCGATAACCAAAGTAGTCGATCCAGACGATCATAAATGATAAGAACAACTGACAAGTAATCCGTACGTGTAAGAATGACTCACCGTTGTCGAATCCCACATATCGCTGTTATATGAACAGAATTCATACTCTGTTCAGATAACGTGCGCAACTGGTGTTCAATCGATGCCGAACACGAATGACTCATAAAGCCCTAGTATCGGATAGTGAAGACAGGGAGATAGTGTACATGGCTGTCGAGACCAGAGTACGTTGGTTAATCTGCCGAAGGTACAGAGGCAAGTGGCTTGGTACGTTTTTACTGTCGAGTTAGAGCATTTTCATAAGTCCCACGAAGCGGAAGGATTGATAACAGTTCGAAATCAGGTGCACAACACGTGTGAATTCCGATAAGATGAAACGGATGCATATGAAGCTCAGATGCCCGTACATGATAGTGCACAATCACGTACGTGGCCCAACCAGATTTTTCACATGATCGCCCCACTTGTTTCCAGTAGGGACATTTGTTTTCTAACTAGTCAATCGATGCGTCACACAACAAGTCGTTCATTTTGTGATAACGCAGTTGAAAAAACTAACCTGTTGTTATCTGGTCATATAAACAAACCTTACGTAAATGTCAACTAACACCCCAACGGTGACCTTCAGACTCGTGTTTGTGATGTACTTTCTGGCTGCACACATAAACAAAAGTAGTCGAGGCAACAGAGTTTCGAAGTGTGGACCTTGAACAAAAAAGTTAGCGTCGTTGGCACTCAACCATCTAGAAATCTACAACAAACTGTCGAATGCACACTGTTTCTGTTGAGCTGCTTTACAGACTGACCATCTGAAGTATAACACAGAAACGCCAACGTGAAAAAGTACATACTAGGTACATTAAATTTTCCCCGACATTCATAAGCACACAGCAAACAAAAGACAGTCAACTTGGGATCGCATTCAAATCAGTCAGCACAGAATTGATAGATAGGCTACAGCATGTTTCTCCATATGGTTTCGACAACTGGCAGATATACCAATCAAGTGACAACAGTTTATGCAAACACGATTGCTTGGCCAACTAGAAGTGATTTTGTCTTCAGTATCACAGTCCTCATCGAGGAATAGCATCATCAAAATTTGTCACGTACAAATATGTGGTCCTGGTATCACTGTGTGTATTGTCCAGGTGAGCAATCTGATCGGCGTGACTACTGTTTGGTGACAGTAGTAGGAGCAGCAGAACCATCTACCGTGTCAAATGAAGGGCCGAAATAATACAACTCTATAGGCTGTCCGTCAAAGATGCCGGACCAAGCAATCATCTTTGAGATACGGGTGTAGATTGAGCCTGTTAAGGACTTTGTACCTAGAAGCAGCGACATGTGAGAACCTAGACATATACCTTCGGTGAGATTTCACGAAATTGTTGTAAACCATCATAACGCCCGTTGCGGTTCATGGCTTGTGAGCTGGATTTCTGTCACACCATCAATGTATTGATATATCCCGACCAATTTCCTCAAGGTTGTCCGTAAAAGTGACCCGGTTTTTGTGAGCTTCGTTAGACACAATGACTGGGGCTATTTTAACGTATACATTCTTTTACTGGCGGACGAGTAGTCACTTCACATCTACGGTGAGTCAGTCAGATAGCTCGACCGAGTCAATAACGCTAACTTGTCGGTCGCAAAGAGGTCAGTCCTGGGGTAAACATTAGCATGGTCAACGCTGGGCGTTGCAAACGTTGTAAATGATCAAAGTCTTCCGTTAGCACAGTCAGCAGTTGTATTCCGGCGTTGTATTGTGAACCACACTTCACAATGGCCATCCTGCCCAGATGAGCTACCGTAACCGAAACTACCGCAACACACCTGCGCCTGTTTGTATTAACATTGAAGACAATGGTGGCAGGCGTGTGACTGAGGGCAAACTCATCTCCAGTTAGTTAGCCGGTCGGGTAAACGATTATTATACCAGTAATGCCGTGAAAAGTTAAATTGCTGTGTCAAAGCTACGCAGGGGAATAAGTGTTGAAACAAATGGGTAAATTCGTTCGATTAAATATACTGTACTTCGATAAAGACCTCATCCTCGAAAGTGAGTGCAGAGCATGATTAGGTGACTGTATGAACCAAATGTTGTCCATATGTACACAAGTAGCAAACGTTACCGACTGTGCTCACAACTTACATCACTTAGTCTCTTTGTCTGGCTGAGCGATAACTCAGATCATCCGGGGGGACACTCCTCTCCAAGACCTTTCTATTCCTACTCAACTGAAACATTTAGTTCACAATATAAGTCACTTCAGGATAAATGATTCGAGAATTGAAAACTATGGATGTATGCAATGAGAGGTAAGGAGACCAGTTTATGCTCATGAGTAATGCATCTGTTCAGAGCCTGGCACATTTTCCCTTCATTTTCTGTAGAATTGCCCTCTCCCGGGAGAGGTCACGATAATTTCAGTGTGCCAGTGAAGTTGTAGGCGCTGTGATTAGCAGGAATGATTGTTGTTTGGGACTTTTTTCGACGTTGCTCTACTCGACGCTGAAAATGAGCGAAAGAACAAAAAGTATATGGACCTCAGATGGATGCTTTTCGGTAAGTGCCACAACCTTCCTTGAGGTGATATGAAGAAATAAGTGATCGATAGTGAGAAGTTAGATTATAGAGAGAGAGAGAGAGACGACAGGTGAGTGTTTCAAATTTATGGCATTCGATATTAAAGACTTATTCTAAGTGACTTTCGGCTTGACAGTGAACAATGTCGATTTGTCTCTTGAATACATACATAGTTTTATATACCGTATCACACTGAACAGTGTTCAGCTGTCACTGTTTACACTTCAATGTTCACATACATATTGCTGAATGGGAAAAACAATGAAGTCATCATCATCATAGACAGCAATACATCAGTGGTTCGCACTAATGCTTAACTGCCACACAACCATGAAGAAAAAGCAAACCCTATATAGAAAGAGAGAAGGAAAAAGAAGGGGACGGGAAGGGACCTAACTACTGAAAATGACTACGTCCATATTCAAACATACAGCATCAAGGTGCCTACACCTTGCAAACAACACAACCGAGCTGCAAGTGAGAGTAAGGCGTCATCAGCAAGACTGCTTCTTTAGGGCTTTCACTGCCCCGCGTCATTAAATGAAGTCATATTCAAGAAGCAAAAGAAGACAGTTGAAAAGACCTTGGAAGCAATGGCCTGCGAGATGTACTTTAACGTATACTGGTCAAACGTCAGCGGTAGGGTCGACCCTCAAGTAATATCCATTTTTGGTTCACAGAGCTAGAGCTCACCAAGAGCTACTGAGCCCGATATATTCAATAGTGCTATCTGCACAACAACGTCACTACGTTCTGTGTCACACTCACGGTCCGCAAACCGGGGAAACTCATGCAAACCAACCTTCATCATAGCATCACCAGGTAGATTTTGTTGCGCACCAAGCAATAAATCTGCACATTTATGTTCGTCTCGTGATTAGCCGAGTAACCACCGAAGAAGCCGATCTCCTAGATTATCTGGTGGATTCGGTGTGAGACAATGGATATGGGGATCAAGTTCACGTGTAAAAGTTTCGAGCTCCCAGCGTAGCCTGGTTGTTAAACTGATAGAGGGCTCGTGGCGTTTGGGGATGTTGTTTCGTTCACTGTTCCGAATCCAGCCAGAGTCGAGATTTTTTTCAAAAAAATTGGTCACGTCTGGCTTAAAATAACTGCCAAACAACTTACTAGTAATAGGCAACTAATAGTCGTTCAATCAATCAAGTATGTGTATGTTTCGTGGCAAAAAGCAAAGGAAACTGACATTTTTCGCCCAAGTTTGATGATACAGTGAGCAAGCATCAACACTCCGATAGGCGTGACGACAGTAGAAGATTGGATTAAAAATTGATTCAAAACAAACAGAAATTCCGGGAGATTGAAAAGTCTACTTGCACTACCCACAAACTTTTGAAAACCATTGTCGTGATGGTTACCTGTAGTAACACCGTTTGAGAGTGGATTGAGGACAATGGACTTAAGATACTCCGGTTCCTAGTTCAACAAGGCAAGAAAACTCGTTACATTCAGCTACAAGTGAAGTATTTCAAGCTCGCTTTCGCAGTGTATATATTATACACCTAACACTTGAAAACAACATGAATTAACAAACCTACCATAACGTGGAAAGAAAAAACAATGGGGGGTAATTTGGGCGGACGAAAAAAAATTACAATGATCCACAAGTGAATGCGTAAAACGAGCGCCAATTGATCTCTATACTTCATCATATGCGACAGCTCCCTCAATCGAAGGGGCTCAATGTCATTTTGATCTCAGCCAGGAAGCAGAGAGCGCCCTACTGAATCAAGCTTCAAAGTGAGCGCCTGTATACCCCGAACCCAAATGATGAATTGATCATCAGACTGCCACTTCCAGCCTAACCCACCACTCTCAAATGAGGTACGATGTGGCAGGCAGTGAATTGGCATTCTCTAAATGTGACCAAGTCAACGGATTCTGTGGGGGGAGATCAGCATGCATCACAGTCGACGGAATTCATCTATTCTGAAGACATCTCCAGGAACCTCGTCACTGCTGAAACGTTACTTCCACCATACGTCGGTAATGTTCCGAAGACATCGATGGTCAAAAACGGACACTCTATGAAGATTCTTTGCATAAATGGACCACACTTCAGAGGCGTACAATAGAACTGCCCGTGAAGCGACATCGTACACAGGTTTTCACAGGGAGGCTGAGATCATTTCGATGCCACAGATGGTGGAAATTAGCAAACGCCATCCGACTCCTTGCCATGCGATCTCTGATCTCACCAGATATTCAGCCAGTGCTGAAACAGCTCTCGAGGTACATAAACTATCCAACTACCTCCAAAGAATTATCACCTAAGGTGACAACAGACAGGGTCCTGGTGATCTTGTAGCAGCACCTTGCAAAGTCCGTATCAAAATGATGAACTGAAGTCTCTGATAGGTCTAAGATGTTCTGGGCTCACTGTGAGCCTTCAAAGGTTAGGGCAATATCGTCTGCATACTCTGCCTTGAAGTTCTGTACCTGAAAGCAGTTCCGTACCATCATATTCGCAGTCTCTCAGGACACATTCTGGGATCTCGTCTACTGCAAAGTTGGTCAGGAAGGGGAAGCTGGACAACCCTGTCGCATCCCACTTGGAATGCTAAGATTCGGTGATACGCTGCCACAAATCTTAAACCTGTCCGAGATCAGAGAGTGAATTGTTCTCAAGATTTTAACACATCCCAGAGCGTAGTCCTACCGAAGGAATCAAAGAACTCTTTGATGTCCAAGAAGACAATTGTTAGTTTCCTATATGGATAACGGAGTTCAAGCATCTGGTGGAGTATGGAGATGAGATAATTGCAGCCACGGCCAGGGCAAAATCCAGCTTGTTCCTCACGGATACGTGGTCCGCGTGTTTCGACTAGTGTACGAAATACGATGGCTGTGGGTGACATCGTTTCAATGGTAGCCAGGTTAATTCCTGTATGATTTACACACGAAGTAGGCGCGCCTTTCCGAAAATGAAGATGAGCTTAACCAAAATCCAGTAAGTCGGGACGATTTTATTCATCTAGGGCTGCCAGCTCTGTAACTAAGGCTGGGGCTCTGTCGATAAATGGTCAAAATGGAATTCGTCTGGGCCGGATGCCTTGATTTTAAGTAGGGCTCCTGGTTCCGGGGCATAAAAATTTCAACACATCCATGAACATAGGCAGGTCCCAAAGACATAGTCGGCTGCACGGGTGGTCAGTTGAATTGCTGTCGAAAGTGCTCATCTCAGCGCCCTAAGCGTCGTTGTAGGCCATGAATAGGCTCACCAGTGGCTTCACAGATTACCCCTGTCACATATGGATTTCTGACACCCTTGTTGTGAGCCAAGAACGCCGATGGCGCAAGAATTGATTAGTCGAGAAACCGGTAAGGGCTTCAATACAACAAACTAGCACACGTTTGCAAATAACGTCGATCCCAGAACGGTTGCCAATGCCCAGTTTCCGTATGTACGGAGAACCATTTCATGCCAAACTGCACTCCAATTTTCCTCCTTGTATTCTTCCCCATCGACTTCGCTCTCCAAAACATATGGTCATGCCTCACTATTGAGTATTAAGGCGAGTGGTATAGTGAGACTGCTTGTCCCTACTACACCCGTTGGTCGGACGGGATCGAAAAGCTTCCGAGAGTCCCTGGTATCAGCGTCTTGTTTCACCTTGATAACGCGTTGTGTCCACTAAACATCGCGATCCTCTCGTAGTTGGTTCTAGAGTTCCAAGCGAGTAGCCTTGCGGGTCAAGTTGTACTTGCAACTGGATAGAATGTTCCGGCAAATGTCGGGAAGTTTTAGTGACCATACGGAGGTCCGGCGGTTGGCAGCTGAACGGGTAGTAGTACTATACCAGATAGTACCGCACCAATGCATTGAATGCCGTATGTGTGTTCAATATGAGTCTGGAGAATGGGAACCTAGACTAGAGGCAAGCATACACTGGTAAACACAGCGCTTGCATTTGTGTTAGTAGAGATATGCCGATTTGTGGTTAACGCAGAAGTGTTCTCCCACTAAAACGCAAGGTGAGATTGTCGCACAACAATGCATGATCGGAATCCACGTAGGTGCTCCAGATTGAATTGCGATCTTGGAAACGAACACGTCACCGAAAGCTGACGATTGTATGATCAATCTGTTTCTACGATTGTCCCGATGATGAAGGTTACTAGGTGGTGCACTGACACCTAGAAGGTCGAAAGTTAGTACTTGCCAGGAACAGACCGTTACCACCACAAAACTGCAACAGACATTCACCGTTGTCTGTCCGACGAGTACCGTATGAGTGTAGGCCACCTAGGTCACACTCACCGGCGCTTAGCCTGACTAATTAAAGGTTCAAGTCTCTAGTCAGTACCATAATGTTCGTGAGCCGGGCGGTTTACAGAAGGTCAAAGAGCTGGTGGTGAAAACCACCTTCTACTGCGTCTGGACTAGTCTCTTTAGGAGTATATGCCGCAACGACAAACAGACAGCTCCTGTGATGATAGCCACTCAGTGTTCTAGCCACTTGAGTCTGTTGGTGCAGACAACTGTTGATAGCTATTCAATCAGGCAACGCTTTTTCTGTGTTTGCACTTAGGATAACTCCAACACCGGCTTAGCCAGTGACTTGAGCCGATGTCTTAAAACAAGCGCACAGTGAAGCAGTTGACGGAGGCTGAATTTATAACACTGAGCTTGAATCCTGAAGACGTGTTTCAGCAAGATAACAGGTATCCATGGCGAGGGTCTTCGAATAATGCTCAAGACCTGTTTGTCGACCTATTTGCATAAGTGTTCGAACAGCGAAGGTGGCAAGTTTGAATAGCTTTCCAGGGTTGTATCCTTCGGGCACAGAAACCTTGCTATTTTGCACGTCATTATACTGGCCACGACTTTTGCTGCGAGCAGCAAGTGAGGCAAGTCTCTGGTGTATCTGAAAACTAGATTGGGGGAGGGTCACACAGTAAAGAGTTCCTAACAAAAGAGAGAGAGGTGAGACAAACTGGGTAAGTGAAGTGAAATGTGACACGGGAGCAAAGCCGACTACCGATATCACAACTGAAGAGTTACGTAGGCGCAATTGCCGACAGACCTGCTGAAGTAAGACGTTCACACGATATGGATATTACAACTGTGAACAGAAAGTACACTGTGGTGATTTAGCGAGTGTCACCGCCGTCCAGATCACAGCAAATGAGGACAGTCCAGTGAGTGGTCAGGGTCGCTGATGGAAGGTTGCAACCACGCTGCCAGGTGTCGTACTTGTGTACGGTGTAACTACTAGACCACGCTCCACAATCAGGTAGAGAAATATATTCATAAGCGGCGACACTGATAATATCCCGTGTAATATACACCGTCTTTGGTTTCTCGCTGTCGTCGCTTTGGTTGGATTAATCCCGTCCAATCCTATGTACGCCATCAGAAAACAGTCCGTTGGCTGATGTTTTGGGCGTACACCGAAGTACAGTTACTGAAAATTGGCGATGTGGTTGAATTGTTTGTGACTGAACGGTTGAACTATTTGGGCGGTGCTGTCAAGATTCAAGAGTGGAGTGGGAGTTTCAAGCTGTGGTACATCCTTTGAAAATGCGTTAAATCATACAGTCAATCAATCTACTTCCTGATTGCTAGCGTACAGGGTCTGTATCTTTTGTTAAAGAATCTGAAGTTCTCAGAACTGGCATTCGCTCCTCCATAGATGAAATAGAGGAAATCTTTACTGTAACCCATAGTGTGTTCTTAGGAAATTTCAGTGAATTTCAATATGCTGATATGTGGTTTAGATAGGTTCTGTTGGAATTTCGTCCTGCGCTAACGTTGTAGGCAATCTTAATTAAAACCTGAGTGACCGTTTCGTTACCCACAATGATAAAACGGGCTTACGGTGGAATTAGGTGCCAAGGCAAGATTTGCAAATGCTCGTGAGGATTACGAACAGAGGGCCGAGTGAATGACACGACTAGGGAACAGTTTGCTGTCTTATTCCAGCAGCTCTTCTGATAATCACCAACTGTATCAGCGGTATAGAATCGGTCGCCAAAGGAAAACGTTGTGCAGCGGAATCCCTCCATTGTCATAAAATTAGCCAACCGGTGTGTAACTTCTAGTGAATTTCATCCGGAGTCCACAAGCCGTTTCTCAAACACCGCTTGGTAAGTATGCGGAAAAATGGTTACATAAAAATAACCTGCAAACACGTCGTGTAACTTCCGTGAGCGCAATAATGAAAGTCGAAACGCGGAGTTCGGCCCAATCTATAGGCTACAAGAGAGGCCCGAGGTTTACTCGTTAATTCATTGAATCCTTAAATGTTAGTCTGGGGCGCAACAGAATTTCAGCGTTCATATGAGATGTATCGAATTAATCATTCCGGGGTTGTCCTGAAATTGATACACCCGTGTCAATCAGATAAACTTTGAGATTTATTTGGAGCAGCTTGCAGAAACCAACCTACAAGCTCGAAGTGACTAGACAATGACATAGGCAGTCCGCCTTCTGGTATCCTATAAGAGTTTGGAATTGAAAGCTCTCAGACAAGTGGATATTCCCTTGAAATTGAACACCGCTGATGTGCAGAGAGATGGCACAGTCCAAAGTTCGTCAGTTGATCGTTCGTTGCTCGTGTTATATAGATGGTAGGGCGTTGACTCCAGCGTAATCAGGGGCAGTGTGTGAACCATTTTTATGAAGCGCAGTATTCTGTCCTACAGTGCCAGAGAAAGACAGTGCGACGTTCCAGATGAAATTAAGAGACAAGGCACAAGTGTGCGCGCGCATTCGTTTGCATGAGCTGATCAAGTTTCTCTTGCAATGAAGAGTGGTGGCAAAACTTCCAGGATGTGTAAAGAATACTGAACGAAGCTGTGCGATAAGTACAGCGGACCCGGTGGATTTTATAAAGTCGCTGCACGATGGTCGAGATTTTTCAAAACTTAATGTTTCCAGTGGCTAATTGCAAATACCCACAACACCCGAGCTAAAGCCCCTGATAGTCAGCAACACACCGAGGACTCCTCTAGTCCAACTTCCCCCAGTTGGGATAACGCGATGTGAGGAGTATTCTCAGCTGTTAAATGAATTTCTGGGGGCGCTTGCGCACCAGGATGACGCGATCAGCTTGGACAAGCCAAGGACTGCACATGGCCAACAACCGTTAGCAGTGCATCAACGCCTTGCTGAAGCCAATATATCCGTCAAACTGACAAAACGCATCATCCAGGTCAACGAGTTGGAAGTCCTCAGATTTGCCACCGGACCTGATGAATGCCAACCAGACGCAAACTCATACCGACTCGTGGCTAGTGCGAAAATGAACCAGTACTCAGGACAATATACGGTCAATCCTGGACAGTCTGTAATGTGCTGCTACGGATTCATTCTGAAACTCACTAGTGGAGCCCAGCCGACTTTCATCACGGAGTTCCGCAATCTGTCTATCGCTTTTATTGCTTGTGTGGCTTAATAACGATTAGGTCTGAACATTACCGCAATGGGCGCTCGGCTGGAACAAGATGGTTTCTCAGTGTTGGGTACAGTCAGACGCAGGAGAAAGCCTTGGTGGTGGTGTGTGCGGTTTGGAAATTACACAGTCACTTATTCAGGCCCCCGTTTCAGATCATTATTAATCATCTGGCTCTAAAGTACGTTTTAAGTCAGGTTAAGTCGGCCTCCAAGTCAGCAGTCGTATCGTGCCTGTGATGGTACACTATGGTGGACTTTCTGATATAGTATTCGAGGTTTGTTGATTCCGAGGCTTGCAATGACATTTTGAAGCCTAGCCTAGCGTCACGAGGGAGGCGACACAAAGAGACCTAACAGTCTTACGGGTCAGTGTTATCTGCGTTCAAGAAAGAGTGGCGATTGAAAGTAAGAAAGAGATATTCTGCCTTTCATTGAACCCTTGAAAAAGTTCTGATCCAGATATATGGTGTGCTGTGCCAAGGGGATCGATGAGCCACCGGGGGGATTGTGACTTCGGAAAAGACCGCATGGGACTCGAGAAGATGAAGCCTGTCTAGGAGAAAATGTGCTAGTGGCAAGAGATCATCGGCAACAAGAGGAATGTGACCAAGGACGGTGACAAATGTTTTCACAAGATGAATTCCCTGTTTACAGATTAGATACCCTGATCTGAGAGTTACATCCCATTGTAGAGTGCACGTCGACTATCGTAGACTGTTCCTCGATAGATACCACACTGGTGCTAACGGACATGTACCCCAAAAAGCCTGAGGTGTTCCTAATATGCTGTCCAAACCATCGGAAAATACTTCACCCGCGAGGGTGCACCCCAGGTTTCGATCACTCACAACGGACTGCATTTCTCTGTGGTTGAAGTGAATACTTATCTCGATTACAGACATCTGTATGCAGTGTCGAGATATTCAATGAGGCAGCGAAAATCATTGCTCTAATCCTGGAGACTGTCACCATTTCTGTTCAGCCGAGGACGTCGCTTCCTCTAATCAGATGACTTCCTTCTCCGGTACCAGGAAGTAAAATGTTGCACAACCAAGTGGGTTTGGGTCATGTGTTCCATGTTTAAACATCTCTGATTCTCTCCGAATAGGTATCGATATTCAGTTCACAGGATCATCACGTGTCACTTTGATCCCTCGACGGTGAGGGTCACTGACTTACCCAATGATGTTCATCGGTGGCACCGGAGTTAAATGAAGTTAAGTTGCCCCCAAACCGCTCACTTAACGGAACAACAATGAAGAGACTGACCAAGAGATCTTTTAAGAAGGATTAACAGAAAGCAGTAAGGCCTCCTGACTAGCCTTAGGAGGTGTGCCCGTTCGACCAACCAACAGGAAAGCGAACATTTGAGACAGGAAGTTGAGGTAATTGGACGAAACCATGGCTGTCCGGAACACAATAAAATAAGGTTTATCAAACGATCAGGATCATTGATGCAAGGTTCAGGCCGCGACGTCGTGTATCATAAATGTGTAATAGGTATCCGTTGGATCATACTCTTTAGTCAGGCAGCGACACTAATAACAATAAATAGTGCAGTTAATATACAATACGTTGATTTGCTTAAGAGCAACTACGTTCAACCATGAATTTGGCTTCCCGTCATTGCTACCCTGGTCGGCACATTCACAGTCAATTTTATGTGTGTTATCATGGCGCAGTTCGTTGCCTACCATTCCAGTCGTAAACCAAAGTACATGAACTAAGAATTGACTGCCCAATTTCCCACTCCACTGTCTCTTCTCTTCCGAAGCTAGATAGTGCCATTTTTTGGGTATCGACGTGCATATTTTCTTGAATCTGTTCTTGATATATTTCGATTCCTCCATATTCCTAGTCTATGTTTCTGGACTCAGAACATCCTCACAGCTTCTAAGACGACTTTTATTGTCTATGAGGGAAAGTAGGACAGGATTTGTACTTAGTTCGTCGCTTTCACCAACGCACTTGGATCCTATTCGCCAGTCATTCACTCCGCCCATATATTGTAGTCGCCCAGTGATATTATCATCATGTACGTACGACCGAGCGATTTCCCTGTTTGGTCGCGTTCTGTTTGGCCCAAGTCGATTTTGATATCTAGTTCGTTTGCATATTATCAGTAAGGCCACACCTGTGTTATCGACCATTAAGTCCTATTTACTCTCTATTCATTTATGAAGTAAAGGAGTTTGGTTAATGAAGCATACTGCAATTGTAAGATGTGATTAGGCCAGCACAGCCACATCATGCATGCTCCCGGTTATGATTAAAGAACGCGGTATCATTAAAATCCCTCTGGTTACACATTTGTGTTATTGTTAAGAATTACCAGAGCGCTCGATCGTTTTTAAAACGACAAAAGTGGCGCGAACGTTTTCTGTATGGTTAAAAGGATGGCAATTACAGATCAAACGAGAATGTGCAATCTGAATCATTGTGGTGGGCTTGAGAGGTGAACCACTCTTGATGGGAGCAGTTATCAGCATGCTTATTATAGGGTGACGTTAAAGTCTCTAAGGTAACGATACCAGCGACAGTTAGACTCAGTAACTGACGGCGGACAACAGATCACTCTGTTGGCACAAGTGGGTAATGATTGACCAAATACCGGTTCCATTAACCAGCTCTTATATGACTGACGAGTACAGCTCAGCACATGCTCGGTCGACCTGGACCTACACAATAGTTGTTTTGTGAAATGACATACTGTGATATCATGTTTCATTGGAGTGCTTGATGTGTATGTTGCAAAACCTGAAAGCGTTTGACCCAGCTGAGCGACATTTGGTCGACCAGTTATCTGATGTTTCTTGCGTTGACCGATTCTGTTCTAGTCAAATTAGGCAAATAATCCCACTGGATAAGTTAATCAGCGATCCGGTTAAACAGTTATCAACATCGATTACACGAACAGTGTCAAAAGGCGAAACACTAAGTAGCGATGTGAAGTCGACAAGACATTTCAGCACAATTACTGAGGTATCATCAAATAAAGTCGAGACAACCCTCAAAATCCATGAAGTGATTGTAAACCAGTGACACTAAAAGCAGGAGCTAGGCTTCACATAAATGTTTAGATCTGGACCGGACGCTGACTGGATGTTGTCATATGGACAGAGTAAAATGTTTGTGTGATCGTGGCGACGGGAGTTGCAAAGAGTGAACAAATTTGGTGTGAGAACTCCACTTAGAGTTGGCTAATTTGATTGAAGTAAATTCAGCGGTCGCTAAAATGCGTTGGCAGACTGTTTTCAGTTGAGTGATGACAACTCGGATTGGTTTGATAACGCCTGTGGCAGTTGACATCAGCGAGATGTGCGACAGTGCAAGATGTAATCACGCACCGATTGCAGTTGCAAGTGTTTTTTCACATTCACCCCTAAAACACTCTACTCTGATCAACCTCATTCTGGTTCGAACTCAGCGGATGGAGACAATAAGAAAAAGATTCGAGCTGACAAGCATCAAAAGTGCCAGTCCACACGACCCATGATCACACTGCTAACTTACTTGCAATAACATCTTGCAAATTCAAATTGTAAGTTTTTTTAGGCAAAACGGAATAAGATGTTCAAGGAAAATTGAGACTAAAATATTTTGCGGTGGCGTAAACTAATAAAAACACCAAGTTTAGTGTAAAAAATGCCGACCGAAGCGATTAAACATCCGAGAAGTACGTTGTCGTCGGTCTTATGAAAACTTTTGGGTGGCATTCACAAATTCAAAAGTACCCTCAACAGTACGGTGCTCATACTTTGAGTACCGCAGCACGTAAAAGAGTAACCGCGGCATAGGCGGATCTCTTTATATCTCATGTTGAAAACAGACAGACATCGTCTTTGCGCATCTTAGAACTTTTCATGTGTAGTGTTTGGATCTCTGTTTGGTTAGGGTGTTTGTGTCGAGGCTCACTGATGTAGCCATGTGAAAGAAATCTCAGCGATCTCCCCGTCACCTGCTAGTTGCTCGCCAGGTTGCTGTCAGGAATAACTTTAAGCTGACCTTAAAGGATTGTGGTCACGCTACTCAACTAGTTCAAAAGCGTGATAGACATACCGGAGTCTGCCTGGATGGAGAAAAACATGTTTGCTGTCTCGTAGTTGCTCCATAATTTGATGCTCAGCCACAAGATTACTGACAATCTTTTAGCTCTTTGGCCCGTGTCCGTTGTGGACAAACGAGGATTTTTTTTCACTCAGATTGATAGGCTGTCACGCGATTGTAGACTTTTCATTTTCATCGCTATCTTAAATATAACAAACTTCCCGACAATTACAGTGTCATATTCTGATTTCTTCAAAAACGTAATTTCACTGGGAAAAGTTTTGACCAGTTCAACGCTGAATTTGATGTGGGCGCTACGCTGCCCATCGCTCGCAGTGTTTCAATCAGTCGGAGTGCAGGTGCACAATGGGCTGCCTTGGTGCTGGTAACCCTCCGGTCACAACATTGATAAGAACTGTCGATGGCTTAGGAATTCAGATGTTCATTGAGCTTGGCATTGGGGTTGCAAACGCCAAACGAGGTGATCATCAGTAGGTAGGTTCTTGAGATCACAGATCTGACGAACCCTACCGACGCTGACATCGAATCTTGGTACCTCTTAGCAACAGAAATCAGCCGAAACACTGCATCCGAGCACCAGAGATCAGAAGTAAGCAGTATTCAACTTGCAGCGTATAGAAGGTATAAAGTAACAGATGAGTATATCTGATTACATTTAAAAAGAAACCCGATAACCATTAACATATACAAATATTTAGGTGGCAAGTATTGAAGTCAGACAGTGAAAAGTGCTTAGATAATGCGGCCCTATCCTGAAGCCGTTCCGCTTAAGAATGACCAGCAACAATATTCACCGCTATGCACCTGACACTTATTGCAGCCAGTAACGAGGAAGCCAAGATCTTTTGTTAAAGTCTACTAATTCTTTGTAAACATAATTAAGTCGGCGTCCGTCAATCAATCACCACCCTTGGTTGCTCTGAATATCAGGTGTTTGAAACTCTTGTGTAATATGTTAAACAGCAGCGTAGTGAAGTCGACTTGGCAAAATTATCCATTTTTGTAGCTAATTTTAACGACGTGGAACAGAAAACTCCGCCCCATCTTGTACAACGCTTAGTTAGGAAACATGTTATGCGACAGTGAATTAACAATCGTCATGGTCACACAACTGTTGCAACGCGAGAGACAGTTATCGCAAGGTATTAGATATTACTGAAGACCAGGTTCTTAATCCTGAGTACTGCACATTGATTCTTCGATTGGATGTCAATGGCAGAAATGGCAATAATGAAGTGGAATGAACATAGGAAACAACAGCAAAGCTGAGCCAATCATGTTCTGTTTGTATATTTCTGTTGGTAATGGGCATTTTCCATTACTAAAAGGGGGTAAGAAAATGCTTTTAACTACTTTGTGTAGGTTGCCAATGTTTGGCAATCAATTCGACTGGCGAAGGAACCAGATGTCGTCCACCAGGTAAAACATCTAAAATGGAAGGAACTGAACCAGTTTGCGAAAACCTGATGACGTTGTTTGGATGGCACTTAGGTGAGTAGTAAACCAGATAGAATGGGACAATCCTTAGACGTGATCGTTTCAAAAGCCTTAGCATTCATATCGATTACTCACTAACTGTTTTCAAACGATGAATGGAGATCGGATTCCAGCAGATTCAAAATGTGCCCTAAAACCATTCCAACTTTTCCCCTGAATAGCACCTGAACATTGAGACGAGGTACTGACACATTACTGTCCGTGAGGAGGAGGATGACAAGAAAATAGCTGGAGTGTCAGTCAAGTATAAAGATATCCCCAAAACTGGCTTAACTATAAAATATGAATGTCAATTACCTATCAAGGACATGACTTATGTTGTTGCAAGGTCTCAAGTTTTCCCATTCGCAGTTGAGGAGGCAGAGCCTCATGTTTTGAGGCACGCGTGAATCTAGTGTTCTCATGCGTCTGATGAAACGATCGAACCAGTAATACTCAAGTCGGATCGATGTGATTCAAACAATGTGGAAGAGCATGCCTCTTTCCAACTTGAGCATTGAATCAACGAAAAACTAGTTTGAGAGTGAAGGATTGTTTGCTACCATGTAACATGTTAGGCCACAAATGGGTTGAATACTATCAAGTTATTCAAACCGAGAAGGGAGCGGTTGCGATAACATGGCTTAAACTCAGAATAGTGTGATTTGTACCTGGTGTCGCTATCAATGAGCTTAATTGTCTGAAAACTGCCACTCTACATGTTGTGATGATGAAAAGCAGCCGTCGATCATTCTGTTACCAGTGGTAACAAGCTCAAGTGGGTTAGAAGCAAAAACAGAATTGCCGGTAGAGCGAGAGACGAAAAATACATTCTTTAGCTATTGTAATTCATTTTTCCCCAGTGGAAATCGACCAGCCATTTGTAGTTAGTCTGTAAACTAGAAGATACCCACTATGATACCAGGAGTTTAGACAGTTTTCGAGAACAATTGATTGGTTTTAGCTTATGAAAAAAAAGGAGTGCAGCAGCCAAGGAAAGTAGCTCGCAAACCCACACGCATTGACACGATTCGGTGGGTAGGTGTCTAGAATACCATGTCGACGCTCATCCATAGACTGTGAGTTCAAGTTCCGGGCGTGAGCGGTGTCAATGAGACTCAGCCGTTCATCATTTCGAGAGTGGGACAAATTACTTGTACTAGCTGAGATTCTCAGTAGAAACAAACAGTGAAGTGCCTACCATAACTTACGCGAAACCACTACAGCTATATAAGAAATATTAGATAGCCGTTCAATCTACAAAACCAGTTTCACTTATGGGTCTTTCACTCAAGTCAGACAAACATGAGGTATTTGAAGTTTATTTTTGTATATGCAATTTTTGTGTTGTGAGGATTCGAATCGATTAGCTTGAAGTTAAAAGTGCATACATGAAGTTGGTTCCTTTGCCTTTAGGCTCTACAGTCTCCGCATTTGTATATTGGACAGAATAATTCGCTAAAACAACAGTGAGAGTAGGTAACTAGATAAGATGTAAACGTCTACCAAACTAACACGATAGACCGTAGTGATGTAGTATTGAAAGTTGTATTCACACGTGGGTGCGCAACATGGTCAACCTATAGGCAGACCTAGGGGAAAACACTGAACACTCGAATGGTACACATCACACGGGCTATCATCGACCTGAAGAGCCGAATCAATTCATCGTGTGGTATGATTAGAGAACCCTGGGAAACTGTATACATACAAGAGGATAGTAAATGTGGATGGACGTATTGAACGATAGGGAACGTGCGTTATACCAGATGGATGAGTGAAAATATCCTTGAACGCTGGGCCTCAAAAATGAAGTCGTCGGCATACGATTCTTCGGAAAGTCAGGCTAAATGAAACGCAAACGAAGAGAAAACTACATCCTTGGTTTTGTGACAAGTTCTGAAGGCTGAGAGACTGGAACGCGTGGTTTCTTCTACATTTAGAAAGGGACGCATATACACTTCAATATGCTTTCTATCGCCAAAAGTATCGAGGTCTGTATGGTTGTTGGCTCAGAGACGCGATCATCATGTCGGAACTATGCATGCACATCAGCTTGCTCATATTAACTGAGCACATTAACGAGTGGACAAGTTACGCAGAATAGATCTGTTTGTACTGCTCGGTTCTTGCGGTTTTCCGAAGCACAGCTCAAAAACCCAAAGGCTATGCTGTTTTTCGGCCCGCCATCAATGTATACACTGGTTTGAGCAATGAGGAATGGAAGCAACCCTTCTGTGTTCAGAAAGACCCGCTCATCAGTACCATATTGTCCTGGTAAATGTGTACTAATAGGATTGTATACCGTACTAGTGACCGTGTAGGTGCGTTCAAATAGCGACGTACCATCTTATGGTCATAAAGTAGAGCTGTTTTCATAGTAATGATGTGTTCTGAGTTTCGGAGAAGAGAATTAGGAAAGGTATCCTCAAAGAAGCACTCCGCTCGCTCAACCGTTGGCGGTGACTGCCGGTGTACTACCCAATAAGGTCAAAAAACTTTCAGTATCAATCAAAAACCCGATGTGGCTTTGATTAAATCCACTGTGTGCAGCAGTGCTCAGAATCGGCCATCAGAATCTTATTCACTGCGCTCTCTGGCTAAGTAAGCCTCTCACCACCAACTGAGTCAGAATCTTGAGTTACTGACTCCGAGTAAAGTCCCCAAGAAAACCCTGTGTCCTATTGTCTCGCAGGTCAGATTTTTGAGTCAGAGATCCGAGGTGGGGTCCCTGAAGTCAACCATCTTTCGTGGCATTAACGACCGGAAAATGTCAGTGACACCATTCAACCACTACGACTTTCTCACTTCATTTTTCCACCCGTTTACTGCCTTACATTTGCCTTCGGGCGATGATTGTTTTCAGAGGTAAAGACAGCGAGTAAACATTGCGTTTTCATTGTCCATACCCTCCGATAGGTTGGTAAGAAAACTGCTCTGGCAAACACTGTCTCAAGTCTGGAGCATGATGTACACTGCCTGCGGCAGAAGCGAGTTTACGATCCTAGAACCGTTGACCACTTGAGTTCACTTCTAGATAACTGTCGATCCAAGCCCTTTTCCCTTTCAGGATCTCTCGTGACGCCGAATCTGAATTTTGTGGTCGATTTGGAGTTGGAAATTCATTGAGTTCCAGAGCAAAACAGTGTTTGATCGATTGGATCTCAGTGAACAGTCGCTTATGCTCCGTCAGAACCACTATATTAATTAGTCTGTTGACGCAGATCAGGAAATCATTGTGTATCCGTTACATCGGCGTACGTTTCAGCGGACAGCTATTCGGATACTAGCAAAGATGCGTTGACCTTCTGAGGCAGACTAAACACTCAGATATCATCATACCAGCGGACGATTTGAATGCTCATGTTGGTCTTCCTTCTTCAGAGAAGTGGCTGGAGGTGTCTGGTATCCGGGCACAACGCACTGACAATGGCGAAAGACTGCCGCAGCTGCGCGCATCCCACGGCCTGTATATTTCGAGCACCGCATTGCAACACAGGAAGAGGCACTGTGCTACACGGAGACCTCCGTGTGCTTCTCAACCGTGGACACAGCGCGATCATGTAGTAGTCAGTTACAGATGGCGCCACTCGGTTAAAGACTGTGGAGCAATCACCTGGACTCAGATCATACTGTTGTGCGTGTCCGTTTTGTTTTTTCACTTGCCCAGAAGTTATGCGCTCCTGAATGCGAGGTACCTAAATGACATTCGAGGGAGTAAAGTGTACAGAACGCTTAGCAGGAAGCATCGATGAACAGGTCCAGTTCGAGTCAGGTGAAGGGACTTAACGGACATTAGGAACAAATCGCAGCAACCATAAAAGCTTGTTATGGGGAAATGTGTTCCGAAGGAAGTGTACAGTTGTGACGGAACTGGATTGGTCACGTCGATAAACCTCATGAACAAGCGTCACTGATTCTACTCGGCTTTGAGTAAGATGACGATCGTCGAGAACTTACACGCAGACTAACTAGAAGCTTGAGCAAAGACTGTGAGTACCACTTGATGGGAAAGTCGAAAGAAATGGAAAGGGCCTTTCTATCTGGAAATAGCAGAAGGCTTTTTTCCCCATATTCACGGTTGTACTGGCCGTCGAGTCGGTGTAAGTGAGAACATATGCGAAAAAAGCAGCTTACTGATCACTAGTCAGTGATGCCGACTTGACAGGTGGGCTAAACATATTGAGGAACAGTTCAACTGGCCTCAAGCGGATCATGTAGACGACGGGACTCGCATGGTCAGTTATTGCATTCCAGACGATACTCCGTCGGGAGCAGAAGTGACTCTCGAGTTTAGATTGCTGAAGCGTAACAAGGCTCTTGGACCAGACCTCCTCTGTTTTCAAAGATGGCGGGGAGAGGTTGATATCAAAATTGACGATACTCGTCCAGACGATCTGGGAAACTGAAGAGATACCTCGTGGTTGGTGTCTATCAGCAGTAGTTTCCAGTTGCAAAAAGGGAGTCCGAAGGCCCCAATCTGTTGTTTGTTGCATCCAAGTTACTCACTAGCCTTATATCACGTCGGCTCACTAGGCCCAAGGAAAATCAGATGCGCAAAGACTAGGCAAGATTCCGATCCGGTCGGGGGTGTGTTAATCACATTTTTATTCTGCGATGGATCTTGGAACATCGGTACTCTTATAGGCAGCAAACGATCGTCGTGTTTTTAGATCTAAAGACTGCTTTCGATTCACTTGCTCGTAACGTCCTTCAGAACTGTCTTCTTCGCAAAGGTAGTACCAGGGAAGTACGTGAATCCGTTAAGATCATTGTATGCTCACTCTGCAAGCAGGGTGAGAGTTTATGGAAAACTGCCCCAGGAGTTAGTCAAGAGCGTCTGATTTCCCTTTCATGTATATTGTCATGAACAATGAGCTTGGTGTTGAGCTTCTTACTGGCGTTCGGTTGACCGATCTGTCATGCTGAACAAGGCGAGTAACCGGGCTCGTTAGCAGGGAATGCCCACCGCACCTTCAAAGTGTGAAGTGTTGCTTCAAGACTGAAGCATGCCCACTCCTTTGCTCATCGCAGGTAATCCGCTTGAAACTAAGGACACTTTCGCATAATTGAGCAGCACTATATCGTCAGCCTACAACATTGCCAACCGGATATAGGCGAGGATAACAAGGGCACGACTTGCTTTTGCCAACCTGTCATGTGTGGCACCCGAAAGGCGTTCGGTTTTCCGGAAAGGAAGACGTGCGTTCTGTTTCGCTCTATGATTCGGAAACATCGTCTGTTCGCAAAGAAAACATAAGCAGACGTGCTTTGTTTGACTATCATTGTCTCCAACAATTAGCCCACATTAAGTGGACTGATCGCACGGGCAGCATGGCCGTTCGTCGGCGCGTGTTCCGGAACGCTCGTGGTGCGCGGTCAGCTGGCCAAATAATTATATTGCAAAACCTACGATGATTGGGTCTCTTACTCCGCATGTCAGCTGGGTGTTTACCGTACCGAGCATTATATAATGAGACCACCAACAGTTAGGTGAAACCGCGTGGTGGTCAAGAAACACCATGGTCACGCCATATGAAGACCTTGACTGTTCCATTGAGTAAAGTGGGGTCCTCGTGATCACTTAAATCGGTGGTTAGAAACGCTATCCGAGATGGCGGTTTGATGTAGTCAATGACACACCTGCATTCATATCAGTTCTAGTATTTCCGCTTGGTCTTCTTTTAGTAATTTTCAACCATCTCAATAACGTTTTCTTCATCTGAGATATCCCACATCACTGTTGAGATGAGTGGTGGCCCGAGCCACAGTACTCTCCTGTCCGGTTCTTGGGTGCTGCTGCTAATGACGAGAAACCATAATCCAAACGAACGTCACGTTGCGTACGGTGAACTTCTGCAAGTTTAACCCTATTGACATAAAAAGAAAACGAGGCTACATATGGACGGACAGAGAAGAAAATCCAGACTGTTTACAGGCTCACGCTTAACATTCAGTTGCTTATTATTGATCAAAATGGCATCCTCTGTTCAACACTTGACTCAAGCGTTGGATATTTCCCAGCTCAATTAGTTGCATGTAAAACTCACATCTCAAATAGTTTTGGGTCGCATTAAAAGTATAAGGTAATCAGGTATCTGATTAAAGAGTATCAAATCTGATTTATTTCACGCATTCGCCAGCTAGAAAGATAAACGGTGGAACTTCTGTGCAATCAATTTGTTCAAGCGCTCGTTACATCTTAGTGAATATCACCATGAAACCTGCTTCGCGAACAAAGCAAATTTGATTGCGAATCCAACTGACGAGCATTGTGCTCTCGATCGAAGTTACCGCACTCAGATGTTTGACTACAGGATAAACATTCTCAGATCCACACTATATTAATTCGGAATCACCAGGTGCATCGAGAGGTTCGAACTAGTAACTTTCTTATCGTGGGCGCGCAACCACTTGGTCATCACTTGTGTGTTGGCTGAACCAGAAGCTACGTACCGGATTCTGTTAGTGCAGAAGGACATGACCCGCCTCAGGTTGTCAATCAGAAATTTTTGTAACTGAAAAATGAGCAAGACATTACTATTATTATTATTGTTACACGCACTCGTCATCAGTGGTTGACGGTAGGATTTAATCAACAGGTAACCATGAGACAAAGTAGTTGAAAATAAACGACAGAACCATGGGTTTTGAATCAAAATCCTTCCCTACGAACTCTAACAACTGACCATAAGGCGTTAAACTCTGTAGAAACACAAGTGACGCGCAAATGAGATAAGGACAACACATTTGTGTATACGACCGCTCTGTTCTATTCAACATCCTTATTTCATAAGCGATTCAGTCGAACCATAACAATGATTGAAATACTGAATCTGACTAGCCGCCATTACCCCCTACTGTCTCAAATCACGGATCATATGAGGGTGTGAAGCCTCCAACCCAAGAGATAAAGGCAGCCAACATTGCATTTGATTTGTGTATGTCAGTTTACCATTCGCTCAAACCTCGTACCTTCTGTCAATCGGTTAACGCGTTAACAGAATGTCACAGTGACAGACGAGTTGTTGGGTTGTTTAACGGGATTCAACAACTTAAGCTTATGCAACTACAACGACTGAATCTAACCCTCTCTAAAAACCATCCGTCCATTACCTTCATTGTTGTTTATCTAAGTACACCTATTAAGTGTGAACCAGCGCGTACAAAAACCGTCGAGTGTATGAAGACGGTTTATCTTATCAACTCTCGCAAGTTTCGTGGCCGAATGGTAGCGTGGCCCTCCCGGTCGTCTCACCAAAGTCAACCTTCTCTCCAAGGTGGCGCTGCCGCCACAGATTGGCGAAGAAAATGAAGCTTATCGTCAAACCCACATTATATTCGGGCCAGTTTCGTCCTCCAAACGAAAAGATTCAGAACTGCAATTATGAAGGGTAGGGATATTGTTTGAAATGTCTGTCAGCTTTGCATTACAAGGCATTTGCTATCTGCTGAAATAGTTAATCATATGTGACTATCCCAAACCTGGATAGCACGATCATTTAGGGCAAGAATCCACAATTTAACAACGGTGTATCAGCTACATAGCTGTTCACTTTTTCCCACAGTCGCCTTGCCGGGAAAACACGAAGCAACGAAGTCGGATCCATCTACAATAGTAAGTGACCGATTGAGGGTATATACATGGTCATCGTTGAGACGAACACAAGCTGCTGCAGATCACTCAAGACGGAAATGACGGCAAACAAAAAAAAGACAAATTAAATGACTTTTGTAAGAATCGGTTCCTTTGAACACTTTGAACACAGACTTCAACGTTCGTACTCTAAAACAAATAGGTCAACAGGCTGCTCTCGCACGAACGTTTGACTCGCTGCATATCGATATTTGCTGTATCTCGGAGACTAGAATCCACGACAGTAGTCAACATATGGAATTAACAGCACCTGCACTTTCTACCCGATACTGGTTATACACTTCAGGTGACTCTCCGGCCGCCATTACCGGTCAGGCTGGAGTCAGTGCAGTCCTCAGCACGACGGCCGCAGCCGAATTGATAGATTGGATTCCCGTTAATAGTAGACTTTGTGCCATCCGCTTGGCAGGTTCTGGTAGGGTCAGCTCTAGACGCAAAACCGTCAGAAATCTTTTCGTTGTATCTGCTCCAACTGACTGTAGTGACATCGGCGTCAAGGACCTCTTTTATTCGGATCATGCCGCTCTCCTCCGGTCGACACGTGGTTCTGATATAGTCGTTCTGGCAGGAGATATGAACGCCCAGGTCGGCCGCCTTGGTGAGGTCGAATCTCGTTTAGGTGGCAGGTTTGGGATAGCATCACATCACTCGGACAATGGCAGGTGACTATTACAGCTGTGCGCTGAGCATAGGCTGTTTTTAGGCAGCACTAGTTTTAGGCATCGTGCACGTCATTGCTATACTTGGCGCCCTCCCTCACTGAGTCACACCTGGTCTCAGATAGACCACATAGCTGTTAGTTATAGGTGGCGGGGTTCCATTCAGTACTGTCGTTCTTATTGAAGCACGTACCTAGACTCAGATCATGCACTGGTCCGTTGTCGTTTCGTACTCACTTTTGCTGGGCAACGACCCCACCGACAGCAACGACTGGCGGTTGAGAAACTGACTATACCGTCGGTAAGGCATAAGTACCAAACCAGCTTAGAAACCTAACTTAGTAGTTCTTACTCGAAAATCCTGATTGCTCCTGGACCCAGATCATACAGGCCATTCGTGAAGCAGGTACGTTGGCATGCGGCACAGGGGTACACAGAATGAACAAACAGTGGATCTCGGAGAAATCCCTGGAGTTGTTAGAAGCCAGGCGGAACATCCCTCCTGGCAGTTCATATAACAAGTGTAGAAAAGATGTCCGCAGGAAACTGAAACGTAGCCTACATGCTGATCGTGAGGCTTGGTTATTGGGTTAAAGTTAAGGAGATGGAGACGGCTTTTGCTTCAGGAAACACTGGCAAACTGTTTAAGCTTATCCATGCCACTGGTCCCAGGCGACCGTCTGTCAGTGAAGCTATCAGCGAGACCGATGGCACATTCATCTATAATAAGTCCAGAAGGTTAGAGCGGTGGGCGGAACACTTTGAGGGTCAATTTAACTGGCC